>OX333078.1:5725690-6224995 GCA_946863875.1 Alloplasta piceator
TTTGAAAAATGCAATGTAACTCAAAAACTATAGAGTTTAAGAGAAAATATCAGATATTAAAAAAGTAGCGTTAGTACACACGGAATCGCCTGGAATTACTTCAGAATTTTCCTATAAAATTTATTTTTGTTACTAGAAATCAAACTCTGATGATGACGTCCCAGCGAAAAATTGTATCTGATTGAAATTTCCGTACTTCATGATAGAATAAAAATCTGAAAAAATTCAGCAACATGTGGCATGTAATAAACAACAATTATCAATAATATTATCGCCCAAAAGTTATTAATAAATTGTTCAAACAATTGTTACAACAATTTGTTAATGACTTTTGGTCAATATTATTATTGATGAACAATGATCGATAATTATTATTGATAATGGTTGTTTATAGCATGCAAAATGTTGGTGAATTTATTCAGATTTTTATTGTATCACGAAGTACGGAAATTTCAATCAAATACAATTTTTCGCTGGGACGTCGTCATCAAAGTTTCAAGCAAAAATAATTTTAAAAAAATGTTATAGGAAAATTCTAAAATAATTCCAGGCAATTCCTTGTCTACGTACGCTACTTTGTCCATCCTTGACATTTTCCCTTAAACTCTGTAATTTTTGAATGACACTGCATTTTTCAAAATTTGTCTTTTTTCTTTCAAAAGTGAAATAACTTTGCGAGAAAAAATCGTACGAAATGTTTTTAAAAACGAAAATGGAGCGTCGGCTAACCCTTTCAAATGTACCGTAGATAAGAAAGTTAACAAAAAATGTCCTCAAGCTGTGCGCCCAATTCGCGATGGTCGAAAAAAGGCAAAAAAACGGTCACGTACAAAAAAGCATTCTGGGTCGAAAAAAAATCATAAAAAATATTTTTTTAAAAGCTAAACAAAGCTGAATTCCTTCCCGCCAAAAGGTTTTTTTAAAAATTCGATTGTCTTTTTTTTTTTGCGGAGTTATGCAACTTCTAATGCGGCAAGAAATATACCAAATTGCGATGACAGAGCCAATCTTTGCAGTCGTCGATTTTTTAACTCTTTAACCGGAAATTTGTAGTAGACTGAAAGGCCTAGAACCAACACAACAAAAAAATTATACAATCCATATAATATTGGCTATGAAAGAACGTGCGGATTTTTTTTGTAAATCAAATTTTGTAGGACCACCTTTTAAATTAATTAAAATTAATTTAAATTAAATTTAGGTGTACTTTTTAAAAAATAAATTGAAAAAATTAATGGTTATTTATTTTATGACTCTAAAGTATTATTTAGGCAAAAAAAATCGATTCCTCCAAAATCCTAGAGTAGCATTTCCCCTCGACTAATTCGGGATATCCAAAGCTTTTGACACTCTTTTTTCAATTCCTTCTCCCCCCGCCCTTGAAATGTCGTTTATGGACTTCATGTATGACGATCACATATGTAAAACCAGGATTAAGTGTCCAGCGAGTGCGAGAGCTAAAAGACCCGGTTGGACAAATCGATGATTTTGCTCGAGCATTTTAGGGAGACTCTTTTCTCGTTCATCGCCCTAAACATTGATAAATATCTCTCTCTCTCTTTTTCCTGATCCATCATCGCAGGGTGAGAATTTAATCCGGGATTACAGAACGACGAGTGAATTTGACCTGGAATCGCGAGCCCTGATTACAAAACCGGTCTCCCTTTCTCTGCCACAAACGTTATTTTAAGCAACCATTGGAAGGGCATTTTTGAAGCCTGCAATATTTTCCTCCATTTTTTTTCTACGTCTCATAAAATCCATCATAACTAAAGAACGGTAAATGAGAAAGCTAATATTGCAGCTTGAGAAAAGGAAAATCATGCGTTTGGAAGAAATATCAATTTTCCATTTTTGCCAATAATCGATTATTCACAGAATATATATTGGCATCGAATTTCCAAGGTACCACTTAAATTCGTAATTATGTTTCCATTCAGACTGCTCTTTTCCATCGACGGAAATATGAGTCGGGTAATAATGCGAATTATCTATCGCGAGTGTTAGCGATCGCTTCTGTAACCCAATATATTTCGTGAAGAAATATTGACTGACCGTTATGCGGTCAATATATCGTCGGAGACCCTCAATGAGTATCCTCGCTTCTGGAGAGAAAATTTCACGCACTCGTGACTCTCGTGAATGAACGCTCGTGAAAAATCTTGTCAGAGTAAAGATTCAATGTAAGAAAAAGAATCTTCGATCATCGATCCTCGCTTGGATGATCATCGTTGAATTTCAGTGTCGATCACCCCTTAAGGCGGTATTCTGGTCCAGAAACATACATTTTGAGCGTCTTTTCGAGCTCGGAAAAAAAGCAATATTTTTACCATTCGTTTTTTACAACATATTTATTAGTATTTTGACAATAAAAACAAAAAAAAATTAGAAAAAAATCTTTCTAGTCATCCGATACAAAATTAAAAAAAAGATCCTTAATTAACACTTAATAAACACTAAAATAACTGTAACTGTAATATTAGTAATTTTTCTTAAAAAATTAGTAATTGGTAAGAAAATATTTCCAATCTTCCCAAAAAAATTAGTAATTAGTGACAAAATATTTCTAATCTTTCTAAAAAATTAGTATTCAGCAAAAATATATTACCAAGTTTTTTTCTAAATATAGTAATTGGTAAGGAAGATATTACTAATCCATTTTTAAAAAACAGTAATTTGTAGAAAAGTATTGTGTTACGGATTGAGACATGGCTCAAACCACTCTATTCAAAAAGTTGTTTTATTTTTTGTAATAACTACGAATATTTAATCAGTACCTATTAAAAAATACATTAACATTTTATTTATTTATTACTTTTCCAAAATTAGTACAACATTTCTCCACAAGTTATTGATTTTTTTGGTTATTTAGCAATATCTTTCTCGCTAATTACTATAATTCTTGGAAAAAATTAGTAATATTTTATCGTTAATTACTCATTGTTTTGGGAAAATTAGAAATGTTTTGTCACTAATTACTATTTATTAGAAAAATTAGTAATATTTTTTAGCTGATTATTACTTTTTCGGAAAAATTGGATAATAAAAATAGAAAGATTTTTTGTTGCCGATCACTATATTAAAGGTCTAAACCTTAGGAATATGCAAAAAAAAAATTATTTTATTGACGACCAGAATACTCCTTTAAAGTTAGGCTCCGAAGAAACGGGCGTAGTTACTGCGTCACTAAAATAGCTACAACTCCGTAAATAATTGAAATTCAAAAATTTCCTTTCGAGGATATCTTCTCAAAGGTCTAAACTTTAAGAATATGCAAAAAAAATTGAACTTTTCCAAAATCCTAGACCAGAATACCACCTTAAAGGGAAGGGAAGAGGAACATGTCATCACCCGAACAGAGCTTCCTCCACGAGAGGGAGCGTTTATTTTCAATGTTTACATCTTCTGCGTCATTTTCACAGGTTCGCAGGAGCGTCAGATTCAACTGAATATGCAATGTGTTATTCCAACACTTTGCACGCAATGCGTCCAGAATTTTCTTCGGCAAACAGTCAAGTGGGTGACATTGATGGTGTTCGTGCCCCCATTTCTCTCTGCCAAACGATTCCCTCAGCGAGAGTCAGAAAATTCTGCGATTCCACCACTCAAAGGCCTCGATCTAGCCACATACGCCCTTGTTACAATCAATTATTGGATTTATCTATATACATACAGAGAGAGGCTTGTTGCCGGGGAGTCCGTGATTCGAGGCATGTCCATCCCCGACCGAAAAATCGTTTGTGGAGGGGCCCCCTCCTCGGGCTTCGGGCAAAGGCAGCTCATTAAACACCCACGGCACCCTTCTGACGACCGGTACACCCTGATTTAACTATTGTTTACCCACGTCGACTCGTTCCTCAATGGTTCCTCCATGTGTGCTTCTGTGTGTCTGTTGATGGGGGATTTTTGCCCGGTAGTACGTTTTTCCGGGGTAGAAACAACGCGAATCGCGCGCGTCATCATCAGCTCTTTCGACATTGACGGCGTCTCTGGTTACACGTTTGTGAACCCCGTGCCTCGATGATTTCTCTGAATTCCAAGCTCGTGTCACCTCAGTCTTGTCCTTTGGACGATTGGCGACAGAGGGACTTTGAAAATCAACGTGTGAGGTTGCAATGAGTCCAAGTTGAGGCCATTTTCCCTTTTGGGCGTCGGTTTGCATGCGCAAAATGTAGGATTGAGTTTTTGTCGACGGCGGTGGCGAATATAGACTCCAAGGATTGGGGGCACGAGCCCCTGCCATCTGTTCCTGTATACATGTATTTCGTTTCTATTCCCTGTATATACCAGGAATTGTATGTAAGTTTATATATATATGGTTTATAGGAGTGCATGCACGTACGTGTAAGTTTGTCGATTCGTTTTGGTTTACATGTTACACACCCCCACTCTTCGGCGGAGTGGTTTTGGCTCGTACTTTCAATTTTTATAAACTCTTTCCCACTCCAGCAACATTTTTATTTTGCAAAAGTCATTCAGAGCTTTTTGAAAAAAATGTCATCAGTCCAGTGAGTCACTATTGGTCACGATTTTGAAATAGTGTCACTCTGCTCACTATTTTCGAAATTTGGTCACTATTGTCACTATTTCAGAGCTCAGAAGTGGTTATAATAGAGGTGCCAGTTAGAATAGGAGACAAATTTCGAAAAATCATCAGAATCGGATGTACTTACAAAGTGGCGTTTTAAACCTTCGACGATTGAGAAGAAAATGAGCGCAGTCTAGAGCCAAAATTGGGAGTAGAAAAAAAAACACCTACTTTAGTGGACAAATTGAATTTTGACCAGAATGCAACAAAAAAAAATTTTTCGAACCCTAAATCGATGTATTTTGTCTCTCTCAGCACGAATCTACCAATAGTTTTCTCAAAAAATCAAAATTTTTATGAATTTTCATCGAAAACATTTATTCAATTTTAGCCCCATTCTGAGAAAACTCAAAATCGCGAAATTTCAAACGCTCATAACTTTCGATCGGTTTGACCGATTCGGAAATTTCTTGTTCATACGTAAACCTTCTTACTAAACTTAGAGAATGCCGTTTGGTTCATTCTGATATATAATTTTTTGTGGAATTGACAGCAGTTTGGAAATGACCGAAAAAAGAGGAAAAGAGATTCTTCAAAAAACTTGCAAAAATCGATGGTCGAAATTTAAAAATCGGCCATAAATCGTAAAATCATCAGAATCGGATGAACAAAAAGGCGTTTTGAAGCTTCAACGATTACGAAGAGAATGAGCGTAGTCCAGAGTCAAAATTTTCACTAGAAAAAAAATTACACCTATTTTAGTGGACAGATTTAATTTTTGCCAAGATGCAAAAATTTTTTTATTGTTTTTTTTCAACTTAAATCGATATATTTTATCCCCCTGAACACAAAATTCTTTCCCTGAACATCAAAATTCTTTGATTCGTTCCCGCAAATTTAATATTTTGTCTACAACTAAAAAATCAATCTAAACAAGAAGAGAACTGAAATACATTTCTTCCATTTTTGAAGGTCAAAAAATTTTTTTCGACTCTTCGTTGATTCTCATCGCAAGATTTCCCAACGCATTTTCCTCTTCTCACACGAATCTCAAATTTCGTCGATGACCAACAAAATAGCATCGACCGATGAAAATTTAAGCGGTATAAACTGGTCAACTTCGAGATATTTTCACGCCCAATCGCGGACCACCGTCGTGGAAATGTTCCTTCGTCAAAATCGTCATCTCCGAGAACCCGCTCTTGAATTCTGATACGCGTTATAAACGTCGAATCTTTACTTTTTACTTCTCTGGGTAATCTCGTTGGCGAAGCGTGCCCGAGATTTTCACGCTCGTTTTACCGCGATTGAAAGAGGAGCGTTGTGCTCTGAGATGGGAAAAAAAATGAAAAATGCCTACTTAGAAGAAGCGCCCGGGTCGGAGGGAGGGCTTGAAAACCGCAAGATTTTCTCGCTCGCGCGTTTGCGGCTTCTTTGAGTCTCATCTTTGAGCGACTCTCGCGCAAAGCCCGCGGCAAACATCTGAGAAGATTTTCCAGACAAGGATTTTCGCGCTTTTGAGTTCACCAGAATCACGATATTACATATAAAAAAATTCGAATTTTCATTCCATATTTTCATTCGATCATTCACAACGAAAAAAAATAAACAATTGTCAATCTGAGCGTGAGATTCGAGAGTTCATTTCCGGATGTACAAAAAACACCTTTTTTGTCTAATTTTTTTTTTTTTAAACTATTACATTTTGATTAAGAACCCTCCAACTTTACACGGTTGTATTACATCCCTCTCGTGCGCGGTTCGTTGAATAATAAATTGTTGCAAGGCTCGTTTCCTCCTTTTTACTGATTGCGGAGGAAAAAAATGAAAGATGTGCGTGGCAAAATGCGTCGCAGGAAACTCTCGATCTTGATAGAGCATGACTGAATCTCGTAGGGGATGTTTCGCTTTTTTTTTTTAGTTTAAAAATTTATTTCACCGGATCCGGATGTCGATAAGAGGCGACGGGAAAGAAAAGCATTTCGAGGGGTGGGAAAAAAATTGTAGAATTTTTTTTCCTCCCATATTTGGCAATTTGACGGCTCTCGTGGGCGATCAAACGATTGGGGTAGGTAGAGGAGGGGTGAGAAATTTTTCCTGGATTCCCGAGGACTATATTTACACGTGTAGAGTCCGGTTAGGAAAAAAAATTTCCTCGAGGGCGAAAATATATATAGACATGGGGTGTACGTCGAAGAAGCGAAACGAATCGATCGGTTTCGTGAACTTTCTCCGATCCCTCGACCACCCTCTCTTGCCTTTTTTCTCACTGTACTGTGTGATATCGGTACTTTGGACCGGACCGCACACGGATTGTCCAATTTCAAGCTACTTAGGACATTTGACGAAATATAATGCTCGCATTGCCATTACAAACGAGATGGAATTATACATGGATCGGAAAATTCTTGCAATCGTCTTCCAATTTGAATCAAATTATGCGAATCGAAATTTTAACGCAGAATTTTTATTTTAACTTCAATTTTGAGAGATTAGGGAAGTATATTTTAATTTTGTTTTATTTATCTATTAGTGCAAAACATATTAATTAAATTAAAACATTATTATTATTATCATTATTATTATTATTGATGGAATTAAGCATTATTGTTATTATTATTATTATTATTATTATTATTATTATTATTATTATTATTATTATTATCTGCATTACAGCATATTTTTTCTATTTTCTTATATAATAAATAAATTATTTTATTAAAAATTTTGAGCATATGAAAGAGCAATATTTGAACAATATTTTAAAGAATTTTTATTGAATAATTGGGAAAATTCAGCCGTTGGGACCTGATTTCCTGAGACCCGGAAAAAAGTATCCTCGTGGATAACTCAAAATAGGTTTATCTGAAATCAAAAAATCAAATTTTATCTGTTAGTAGATAAGTACAGCTCGTGATTGAACGAAGAATTTTGAAGAGAATTGAAATTTAAATTTTTGGCAGAGTTGTATATACAAAACAGTTGAATTTTTGGTGCAATTAACAATTTACTAAATTCACTGCCTTGTGAAATTAGTTATAAAAAATAAATAAATTAAGAATTACAATTAATAATAATAAAAAATCGTGATAAATAACAATAAACAATGATAATAAATAAAAATAATGAAATAATAAATGAAAATATGTAACTAAATGAAAAATAGTGTTTTTAGAAAAAAGTCAAGCCTAATAAGGGCAAGTTCTGAAGGCCCTCTCCCCTAAACTTTTTTTCCGGATGACTTGAAACTTTAAAAAAATATTCTGGACATATTGTACAATTAGATAAAGAAAAAAAATTTAATTTATTTTATTATTTTTACATTTTTCGCAAGACGAACATCTTAAAAATATACTGTAAAAGTTTCAGACCGAAATTAAAAATATTTTTCAAGTTATAGCCGAAAGAAGAGAGCCATTAACTAATAAGTTAATGTTAAAAATGACTAATTACTACGGTTTGGCAATCACCAGAAACTGTAAATCTCTCAAAGAAATAAAGAGAGGTTTGAGGTAACTTTGAGGAAACGGAAGGATTGCGTAGTTGATTAATGTAGGTCTAATTTTCTGATACAAAACTTTAAACGCGTTTTTCTCGAAACTACGTTTTCAAAATTTCGGGAAAGCACTGACTAAAAACTATTCAACCGATTTAGCTAAAAATTGTACCCGTTATTTTAGATACATATAACTAAATTCTCTAAAACATTCAATTTTTTAATAACAAATTAGTTTTTTTAAACAATTTATCAAAAAAAATCGATTTTTGTTCACAAGTCCGCCATTTCGTTTTTCTTCTTAAAATATGCATATTATACGTTAGTTCATTAGAATTAATCCTTCAAAACAATAATCTCTTTGGATTTTTTATTTCAGATGAATACGGAAAGCTTCCCCGAAACAAGTCACCTTTTTTTCGAGGACTCCACTTTGACGTACAAAATCATAAACAAATTCATGTAAAATTAAGTAAACAAAAATTTGTTTGTACTCCTCAAGATGTAAATAACAGCATGTAAAATTTTCAAAACGATCGCGTTTTATTTTGTTATTTGAAAAAATTAATGAAAAAACGTCGAAATTTCGGTCGTTACACTGGACTACAACCTTAAATTAACTTGTAAATAATTTGAATAAGGGATTGCAGTATCTTCCTCGCAGAACTTTATGCGCTGAAAAATAATTTTTCGCCCATCTCGTTATAATTTACACTCATTATTATGAGTAAAATTTTTTAGCGAGATTAAATTTCGTTACACGTATCGATCACTTACACCTACGGCTTCCGGATGTCTCGGGTCATCCATCTAACGGGATCAAGCACAGAGAGTGAGATGTAAAACATAAATAAGCTCGAGAGGGTGTGAACTCGAAGAATTTACATGAATGGCGGGGAAAAAATTTAAATTTATGATTTCTCAGAGGTATTTTAGACCTTACATTTTACGAGCCACTTGAACTAGAATTTCATAAATTCCAATGAACATTGAAAATGATTAACTCTAGCGATTGTCATTGAGAATATTGTGTAGTTCTCATCGGATCACTCTTTGGTTCACCCTAACATTTGTAATACTCAAATACCGACGAGTAAAGGGTTTAGTAACACGTTTACACGCTTTGAGGACTATCAAATTCTCGCTCACAGCCAATTGCTTCTGATACACCAGCGTTGAATTTAGATATCCTGCAGGAAGGCGTTACACCATGCTGATCCTTCGTCCGGGCGAAACGCCACGTGCCGGTCACGTGTCCTGACACGCGAGTTTGCCTAACTTTTCCATATAGATATATATATTGCATCCTTCAGGAAACAAGGTCACGTGTCGCGGTTTAACGCGGATGGATGGTCGACGTTGAATTATCATTACCATCCGCGGCATCACACCCCCAATAAAAAGGTCCTTCGAAAGGATAACAAACAAACCTCCACTTTTTATCTGGCCCAAATTTTGTTTTTTCAATCGGCTTAGCCTCGCGCCCTCACTGTAAAAATATAATAAAATAATAATCCTATCTAGCGTACCCTAAACTTTATGGAGTCGTGTGCCGTTTCAAGATTGGCTGAAAAAAAAATTTCCCACTAAATAACATTATTATCGAAAAAAGGATATCTTAACGCCACGTGCAGTTTCGAGCACTTTTTTATCATCCTAATCCCAAAAAAAAAACAGTCTGTTCGTAGAATGGTATTTTTGTCATCAGTGGCGTCAATTGGATCATGCAATAATTTAGAAAAAAATTCTAAACGCTTTCAAAGTTTGAAGGAAGCATGTGACTCCGAATTTTCATCCCTCAACTTTTAAATTATACACCGCGACCTCGATTCAAGGAACAGCGCCGGGACCGGCTCCACATCACACGTGCGACAAATGGGGGTTGCGCACATTGCACAGAACCGTTCCTGCGCCGCTCGCGGCTGGAGGCTGCCTGACGCGATTGGCTTGGCGCTTCCCCCACTACGCTCTACACCGATCGATATTCGGCGTATAGTGGGGGAAATTTCACCTCGGTTTCTTGAATCGAGGTTGCAGTGTACTTAGTGGATTTTTTTATAACTCTAGGGAAAAGGCCTGAACCATTTTCCCACAGATACCCGTGAGACACTTCCATAAGTATCATCAGCTCACTAAAATATTCTTTATTCTGATCGTTCACGCCCGATCGATCTATCGGGTCAATTTTTCGCGCGTATTCTCCAACTTTTTTTGTCGACCTCGAATTAACGTATCCATAACCAACGAACACGTGCGAGAAGATCTGTGGTCACGGATGTATTACACGGATAAGATACGAGAGGGCACAGAATGGAAGGGAGGCAAATATTATTCGCCAATATGATTCGACGCCTGTGCCACGTGCGTAAAGAAACGGATCGCGTCGACACGTGACCAAACGTGTGTCCCAGGACATATCAGTGGATGTTCACACCGCCCCAATCTCCTCGTTTTTGTTGATGACACCAGTATGATTGAGATATCATTGCGCGACTAATTCGTCGATCAACGACAGTCCAATGTCATGGGAATATTTCTGACTATGGCGTTTCAAACGGGACATATTCAGCTTCATTTCGCGTTATCCAAAAACTTTTTTCGATTTTTTTTTTTTGAACCCGGGGTACGCCCTTTGAAACGTGGTTATTTTTCGGCTTTCTTTTGGCGTTGACATTTTGGCGCATGACCCACAAATTTTTTTTAAAACTGTTCTTCACATAAAAAACTTGTGGAGGGGAGTATAAGCTTCAATTTTGGTTTTTGAACAGTTTCGTAAAGATTTTTTTTCGCAAAAATATTCAATTTTTCGTAAAAAACGACCATATTTATAAATTGTAGCGTAACTCTAAAACTACTGGGTTTTTGTGAAATTACTAAGAGGATAGAAAGATGCATACAATTATTCTGCATTCAATGAAATTTTATCAGAATTGTTGTTCAAAATTTTTTTTCGAGATTTTTTCCTGTCTACGAGATATTTTTTTATCTCAAACAATCGGGTCTCTCACCTCATCTATACGGCTTTTACATCGAAAATCCTCATCTACATGGCTTTTTATGGGAAAACCCGTATAGATGAGGTAAGAGACCCGATTGTTTAAGATATAAAAAAAGATCTTCACAGAAAAATTTTCGAACAAAAAATTTTGTAAAAAAATTCTGAAAGAATTTCGTTGAATCCAGATTAATTGTATGCAACTTTTTATCCTCTTAGTGATTTCACGAAAACGCAGTAGTTTTAGAGTTACGCTGTATTCTATGAATATAGTCGTTTTTTTGCAAAAAATTGAATATTTTTGCGAAAAAAAATCGTACGAAACTTAAAAAAAAAAAAATTGAAGCTTATACTTCCCCCCACAAGTATTTGATGCGAAAAACAGTTTAACAAAATTTGCATCGATCGTGAGTCAAAATTTCAACGCCACAAAAAAGCCAAAAAAGGATAACCATGTTTCAAAGAACGTACCGGGTTCAAAAAAAATCGAAATTTTTTTTTGAAAAAACTGAAATGAGGCTGAATGTTTTCCCTTCGAAACGCTGCTTGTTGAATTGAAATATCTTCATTTTTAAAAGAGCAGTAAAACTTTTTGTGCGAAGCGGAGACGGGGCAGTAACTATTTCTGGAATAATACAGTAAACAATACTATTTGTTCGACCACGTTTAGAATTCATGGAGTAATTTGTATCATGTTTTTTTTTCGTGTACGTACTATCAGGATTTTTCTGTCACCCTCAGGATATTTCTCGTGTGTCCACAATAATCGGGCCGATCTGGACAAATGTTTGCCACCACGTGATGCGCTCTGGGCAATTTGTCGACTCTTTCAATTAGCCCACCATCCCTTCGGCGAAAGTCCAATACGTACGCCGAATAAAGTAAGCTTCAGCCACTAAGCACACATACATTTCAGTGCTCGGAATGTTTATCTTGCATATTAATCGATTATTCGTAAGAGAGCTTAAGGGAGAGGAGAAAATTTGATTGACAGCGAGAAAAGAAATTTTTATTGATGACTATAACAAAATAGTGGCACCTTTTATCTTGAAAGTTGACAAAAAATGTATTAGATTCGAAAAATAAAAATTAAATTGAAAATATATTAGATGCATCAATTTTGTAATTCGGAATGGCAAAAAACAGTGAAGCTTTTAATACTTAATAATTAATACTTAATAATTATTAATAATTATTGATACAATTAATACTTAATCATTCTTAATGTTTAATACTCAATAAGTCATAATAAGTCTTCAATTATTAAGTCTAATTACACTTAATAATTAAAGACTCATTCTGCCAAACCCCAAATCAGGGTTGCAAATAATGCATTACTTTTTTTAATGCATTTGTATTTTCATTAACTATTTTCATTAACCATTAAAATTTAATGGTTAATGGATATAATTTTCATTAACCATTAAAATTATTTCGATTAACCATTAAATGTTAATGGTTAATGAAAATGTAATTGCATTAAAAAAAATAATGCATTATTTGCAACCCTGCTCATTACAATGTAGTGTGTAATAGAAAAAATTTCGATTACCCGTTGCAATGTAATGTGTAATGGACAAAACTTTGATTACAATTTTGGGAATGGAAAAATATAGATGAATAAATTATTGCGATTTTGCATTACATTTTATTGGCTTAGGACTTAGTTTTTCAGGTACCTTAAATTCTAAAAACCATCTATATTATAATTATAAAAAGCATCTATATTATTATTGCAATGTAATGTGTAATGGACAAAACTTTGATTGCAATTTTGGGAATGGAAAAATATAGATGAATAAATTATTGCAATTTTGCATTACATTTTATTGACTTAGGACTTAGATTTTCACCTTAAATTCTAAAAAGCATCTATATTATAATTCTAAAAATCTAAGTCCTAAGTCAATAAAATGTAATGCAAAACTGCAATAATTTATTCATCTATATTTTTCCATACCCAAAATTGCAATCAAAGTTTTGTCCATTACACATTACATTGCAATGGGTAATGGAATTTTTTTCTATTACACACTACATTGTAATAGGCAGGGTTGCAAATAATGCATTACTTTTTATAATGCAATTGCATTTTCATTAACCATCAACATTTAATGGAAACTAATTTAATTAGCCATTAAAAAAGTAATGGTTAATGCATTACTTTTTCATTCAAAATTTCGCAACCCTGCCCCAAACCCAAACCTGACCTCCCGATTCTTAATCACGACAATCACGGCGATATATTTTTATTATATAGAAAATATCGTAACACAAAATCTGAACACTATGCACGCACTTTCGACAATCCTGGAGATCTTAATCTGAGGCATTAGTTGCCGGCTCACTCGCTGGAAACGTCCCATTACTATTGTGTTTCGACTATTACATATGTGAGGTTTCATTCGTATGTGTGAGTGTGTCCGACCATCCAACCGCCATTGTTTAACTTATCTGACGGTGAATATTCAACATCGAGATAGTCGACAAACGATAGCGAAGGGAGCGAGAAATAAGAGCTCCCAAACAAGCGTATCCGTTTCTCGTTAAATTTTTCCTCATCAATCGCAATAAATCTATTATATAAAAAAAATATATATAATTTCATGCCTTAATTTCATGACACAATGACATTTGTATTTAAACGAAAATTTACAAAAAAAATCCTTCTACACATTTTTCTAATACAATTTTTGTAACTTCAAACCGGAAGTTAGTAATCGAGTTACGATAAGTAATAATAAAACGAAAAGTTTCTTTGTTCCTGCGATTTAACGAGATTGACATGAAAAGAAAGAGGCAGAGAGCCCTTCTTTTCATCCCCATTTCTCTTCATCCCCTAAAAAAATGAAATAATGTTTAATTTGTTTCAATTTCATGACATTATAATGAAATTTGTTTTCAAGGTCAGATTAAAAAAATCGTTTCTACACATTTTTGTTATAACTTCAAACGGGAACTCTGTAATTCAGATTAATAATTAATCGTGCTCGGTTTTCCTTCAAAATGAGTACAAATCATTTTTTCAATTTTTGCTACTCCATTGACTTGTTTGTGAATACTAAATACCTCAAGCTGAGTAAAAATCGCGTTGCGGTTTTTTGCGATGCGTATAGGCGATACGATAAGGAATAAAGGAACGAGAAGTTCCTTTGTTCCTGCGATTCTGAGGGATGACATGGAAAGAGAGAGGGAGAGAGCCCTTTTCATCCCTGTCTCCCGAGGGAATCTTCTCGTATTATGTTCATACATCCTTGCGTATATATATATATATATATATAAACTAGTGCACGTTTGTACCCTCACAGGAACGATCATTATCTCTTTAGGAAAACGATGAGGGCGAATATTGAACTTTTCGAGTGACGCGCACTCGCTTGTACTTTCGATATAGGATTCTACTTTCCATCAACTATATGACAACGACGGGGATTCCGAGCTGAAACTGAACACACAGAATGGACGGGGCAGGGAAAGAGCCTTGGCCGATAAATGCATCGCCGATAAGTTGGATTTTATCAGAGTTGCTGCGAGGGAAGGGACGTCGATGAATCAACCCTCGATTTGTCGAATTCTCAACGATAATTGTTTCACGTCCTGAGATAATTCATACTGTGAACAATCAGAATATATAAAAAAAAGAAAATTAAATAAGTTATAAGCCGGTAAAGTTGGGGCTAAAAAGGGGTGTACTGACTGACACAATTTCAACCCTTCGACGGTAGTATGGAAGAACGTGCTATCTCAAATTGTGCTAGAAGAACGTGTCATCTCAAGTGATGAGAGAAGGTGCTATCTCAAATTGTGATAGAAGAACGTGCTATCTCAAATTGTGATAGAAGAACGTGCTATCTCAAGTCGCGCTAGAAAAACGTGCTATCTCAAACTATGAGAGAAGAAGGTGCTATCTCAAATTGTGATAGAAAAACGTGCTATCTCAAATTGTGATAGAAGAACGTGCTGTCTCAAGTTGCGCTAGAAAGACGTGCTATCTTAAACTATGAGAGAAGAACGTGCTATAATCTCAAATTGTGATAGAAAAACGTGCTATCTCAATTTGTGATAGAAGAACGTGCTATCTCGATCAGTGGATATATTTTTATTGTTACGATACTGGAATTTGGGGTACTTTAGTATACAGAGCACTTTTTCTGTCAACTTGTTTAATTTATTAAATGATTTAGCTCGATAATAGAAGAAAAAATAAGTTTGAATAAACAACATATTTTTTAATTATCAATATATGTTATTTAACTTGAATTTTTAGAACCTACAGCTGCGGTATTTTGTAAAAAAATATGTAAAGACATCTTCAATGTGCAGACAAATAAGGACTTTTTTATACTCCAAAACGCGTTTTGGTCATTCTTTCGACACTCAGAAAAATTATTTATCCTGTATAATAGGATAAATACCTTTCCTGCACATCGAGATGTCTTTACATATTTTTTTTCTTCTAAAAATTTGTTTGTTTTAAAAATTCAATATAAATAACATGAATTGATAATTTTGAAAAAAGTTGTTTATTCAAAAAAAAATTTTTTTTTCTTATAAAGCTAAATCATTTAACAAAATTAAATAACCTAACAGAAAAAGTGCCCTGTATACTGAAGTACCCAAATTCCAGTGCCGGATCAATGAAAATATGTCCACTGATCGATATAGCACGTTCTTCTATCACAAATTGAGATAGCACGTTCTTCTATCACAATTTGAGATAGCACGTTCTTCTCTCATAGTTTGAGATAGCACGTTCTTCCAGCACAATTTGAGATAGCACGTTCTTCTATCACAATTTAAGATAGCACGTTCTTCTATCACAATTTGAGATAGCACCTTCTTCTCTCATCATTTGATATGACACGTTCTTCTAGCACAATTTGAGATAGCACGTTCTTCCATACTGTCGTCACCTTGTAGTCATCCGATATAAAATTTTAAAAAAGATTCTTAATTAGTAAGAATGTCGTTATAATCCCAACCTCAGAGAAAACGGAAAAAAAAATAGCGGCTCTCTGAACAAAAAAAGGCGTTTTTCGACTCTTTATATTTCATCGGAAGTCTCATAGCTACTCTCTTATTTGCTTTAGTTTCAATAATTAACTTGGTTTTTTCAAACAAAGTCATCTGGCATTTTGTACAGAATCTTAAAAATGTGGGTCACAGGTAAATATAGTTACAAGAACATAAAAGCATCGTTAAAATCAACATAACAAACGAACAAGGATTATTTGGATGAAAATTACAAGTTTTTGCCCAAACGATTTTTTTCCATCGATGACGTCCTCATATTAATGTCTCGCCGCTTTCTGCTTCGCAGCATCTCAAATTTTGTCGACTGGATTAAATTATCTTCCTCGTCTGATGACGAGAGAGAATACAAGCCCCCTTGACGGGTAAACACCTGATCAATATTCAATTCGATTAACATAACTCAGACTCGGTCTTCCAGAAATGTGATTTCGCCATTGCTCTAATCGACGCGAAGATGAATTTGCTACTGAAAATTCATTCACGCTCCGGTTGTCGCCAGCTGCCGGAAAGAATGAAAAAGTGTTGGACAGAGAGTAGAAGAGGGCGGGCAAAATATAAGGGATGTTTTTTTCGGCCTTTTTTCAGAAGAGTCCAGCCACCATCTTTTCATTCACGCTTTTTTTTCGTCACAACGAGATTTTCACACCCGTTTCGTTATTTTGAGTCTGTGAACTATCCTTGAGCAAGGACGCGAGATGGAGCGACCGGAAGCTTCACTCCGTTTAAAAAAATGAAAATATTTCTAAACGTCTTTGCGGTAAAAGAAAGTTGCAGCAAATATTTTTTATTTGTCGACGTTCTCGGTTTTGGATGATACAATGATTGTTCATAGATTAGTCCGGTACTTCGGCATTCCGAGCTGCAAATCCAGGGATTTTTCTTGCAGAGCTCCCAGTAAAAATTACTGGAGTACTCCATAAATTTTAAACTGGAAATAAACGGTGGTCCGGTAATATTGGAATATTACTGAACATTTCAGTAATTCAGTCCATGAAAGTATTACTGAATATTAGTATTGCTCAACACTTCAGTAATTCAGACCATGAAATAGACTTTTTTCCGTGCGGATTTGTAGTTTGAGAATTCGGATGCTTATTCCCACACGACAAAAAAGTTCAGTAGTTATTTATGAATTAGTACGGCAATTATTATTGGATTAGTTCAGTACTACGGCAATCTGAGCTGCAAATCCGAAACCAAAACCAGTCATTTTTCAGTAATATTGGAATATTACTGAACATTGCAGTAAATCGGTCCATGAAAGTATTACTGAATATTAGTATTAATCAACACTTCAGTAATTCAGTCCATGAAATAGTACCGACTCTTTTCCGCGTGGATTTGTAGTTTGAGCATTCGGATACTTATATTCCCACACGACAAAAAAGTTCAGTAGTTATTTATGAATTAGTACGGCAATTATTAATGGATTAGTCCAGTGTTACGGTAATCTGAGCTACAAATCCAAATCCAAATCCAGTAATTTTTCATGCTAAGCGGCCAGTAAAAATTACTGGAGTACTCCATAAATTTTAAGGATGTTGAGTCCCAAATCGCAAATGATGAGGAAATTCTGAAAATTTGGTACGTTTTTGGATGAATTACTTAAGAGGTCGTGTAAAAATTTCACGACGATTAGGAAGCTTGTTATCGAACAATTAACATTAACAAATTAAATTAAATTAAATGTAGTCTTATGGAAACTGATATAACTTTGCAATAAGTTTTTTTTTTTGACCTCTCAATTTTTTAATATCTATACTATATTGAAAGCAACGGAAACAAAACCAAGTTTATTGATAAATACTTCATACAAAAACATACCAAATTTTCAGAATTTTCTCATCCTTGCGATTTGGGACTCAACATCCTTAAGGAGGTTGAAGCAATGATGATAATATTCTGAAAATTTGGTATGTTTTTACATGAAGTATTCAGGAGGTCGTGTAAAAATTTCACAACGATTACGAAGCTATTTATTGAGCAATCAATATTAACAAGTTTCATAGGGACTCAACACCCTTAAACTGAAAATAAACGGTGGTTCAGTAATATTGGAATATTACTGAACATTTCAGTAATTAAGTCCATGAAAGTATTACTGAATATTAGTATTGCTCAACACTTCAGTAATTAAGACCATGAAATAGACTTTTTTTCGTGTGGATTTCTAGTTTGAGAATTTGGATACTTATTCCCACACGACAAAAAAGTTCAGTAGTTGTTTATGAATTAGTACGGCAATTATTAATGGATTAATCCAGGACTACGGTAATTTGAGCTGCAAATCCAAATCCAAATCCAGTAATTTTTCATGTCAAGCTGCCAGTAACGATTACTCTCCATGAATCTTAAAGGGAAGTAACCAGTACAATTTACTCTCCCAGTCCAATAATAATAATTATTGATTTTCATGGAGTAAATAGTCCATATTACTGCACTAGTAATAACTACTGCACAACTCCAGTAATTTTCACTGGATGTCAATTTTTCTGCAGGCAACACTGCAACCACTCCACACTGAGAAAAAAAAATTGTTGAATGAACTAAATCTTTAGCCGCATACGCACGACTAAATATTTAGTTGTTAAACCCCAAATTTTTTTGCCTGAATCATATTTTGGTCAACTGAAACGCAGAATTATTCAAGAAACTAATTATTTAGTTAGGCCCAATAAATATTTAGTCGTGCTCATGCAACTAAAGATTTAGTTAGTTCAACAATTTTTTTTCTCAGTGCAGTAATATTGGAGTATTACTTGACTAATTACCACTGCCTCGTCCATGAATCAGTACTGATATTTTCTTTCCCTGTGTGTCAACAAGAAAATCAGTCGTATCTGCGACAAAATTTCCAACCGCGCGTTGAACAATGGGGCAAGATATATAGTTGAGAATACCGGGTGCGCCAATATATCGTTTTGTAAATATCATTAAGGCACGATCGCATTACGATCTCGTTAGCGAGAACGATGGAGAAGAAAGAAGCGGATAGATAGAACGGGCTTCGATTCTGGTTCATTATCCAAAGGGAAAGGGGATTACCGGACTCATCGACCATCCCTCTCGCTCGCTCTTCCATCAAAATCATTCTCCCCTTCCTGCTCGTACACAAAATACATCCTCTGCATAGAATTCGCTGTCTCGCAACTTCCATTATAGATGCGCGTTCGTCCGTGAAGACGTGTTCGGGTTCCGCGAGCGGGGTTCATCGACAATTGGGGCAGGTACCCGTACGATGTCAGACCGAAGGATAAAAACAGAGAAAGAAAAAAGGAACTCCGTGTCACTCTGCGGAGAAAATAGGGGATGACGATCCCAGCGAGACTTCGAGGGGGTTGTTGCTCGATTGGAGGGAGAATCGCGATATTTTCCATGGTCGACCCTTGTCTGACCCCCGCGCCCTCTTTCGCGACTCGAGAAACGTGTGGACTTGTTTTTACGGGGTGCAAGAGTTGTAATTTTTTTTTTTTCAACCCTCTCTCTCTGGGGGCTTTTCCGTGAGAGTCTGCGACGCAAAAACGAAGTGTCTTCGCATTAAGCTGCAGTTTGGGTCCGATGACGCCAACGCCAGAATTGCACTCGTGGGAATTCGTCCGTACAATGAGTTACGTGAAAAGCCCAAGGAAAAATTCGCCCCTTGTCCGTTAAGTTTCATTTTTCGTTATTAAAATCCGCAAAGAATAAAAAATAAGGATGCGCGAATCCTTAAGGGACACGATTTGGTCCCTCTCCTATCGAATGTTCGATACTCAACGACGCTTTTTTCTCTCATTTTTTTGACGTACAATGCCAATAGAAACAGGACGTTGGGGTTCGGGGCCACTTGAATCATATTGAATGAAGAAGCCAACGACGCGTGCGCGTTTCAGTATATTTATTGTTGCAAGCAAGGGTATATATTATTTTAGTCGGTGGACGTACAGTCTCTTGAATGCAACTGTTTGAGTATCGCGAATAATGGAAAAAACGGTATATATTTATATATATGTTGTTGGAGGCCTGAATGAGCAGAGAGGCTTTCGCGAGATGCTCCGCTTGATACTGAAGTGCTTGGAAAACGACTCTCTCGTTGAGCTAGGAAACCATAGACATCTGCAAGAACACACTATAAAAATATACGCACATAGTGCATTATATGATATAACGTGATGTAAGATTGGTCGACGTTGAGACTGCAAAAGGCGTCTATTTTGTCGAAGGACTTCCCAAATAAGTGCTTTCCGGATATCTCGGCTCTGACTCCGTGATAATTGTATATTTTTGCATGAGATAAATTATCGAGTGAATTTGAGATGTTGATTCATGTGACATACCAAAGATCCGTGGAATTATGAATTTAATTCAGGGGAAAAGGGTAATGATGAAATCAGGGCTTGAAATTTTGAATGAAAAAGTAATGCATTAATCATTACTTTCACTAACCAATAACATTAAATGATTAATGGAAATAATTTCCATTAATCAATTAATGTTAATGGTTATTGGAGGTTATTTTTAATTATCAATAAGAATTAATGGTTAATGAAAATTATCCCCATTAACTATTACGTGTTGATGGTTAATGAAAATTATCTCCATTAACCATTACTTGTTGATGGTTAATGGAAATTATTTTCACTAACCAATAACACTAAATGATTAATAGAAATCATTTCCATTAATCAATTAATGTTAATAGTTATTGGAGGTTATTTTTAATTATCAATAAAAATTAATGGTTAATGAAAATTATCTCCATTAACTATTACATGTTTATGGTTAATGAAAATTATCTCCATTAACCATTACGTGTTTATGGTTAATGGAAGTTATTTTCAATTATCAATAAGAATTAATGGTTAATGAAAATTATCTCCATTAACCATTACTTGTTGATGGTTAAGGGAAATTATTTTCACTAACCAATAACATTAAATGATTAATGGAAATAATTTCCATTAATCAATTAATGTTAATGGTTAATGGAAGTTATTTTCAATTATCAATAAGAGTTAATGGTTAATGAAAATTATCTCCATAAACTATTACGTGTTGATGGTTAATGAAAATTATCTCCATTAACCATTAAGCGTTGATGGTTAATGGAAATTATTTTCACTAACCAATAACATTAAATGATTAAAGGAAATAATTTCCATTAATCAATAAATGTTAACGGTTAATGGAAGTGATTTTCAATTATCAATAAGAGTCAACGGTTAATTAAAATTATCTCCATTAACCATTACGTGTTGATGGTCAATGAAAATAATTTCCATTAATCATTTAATGTTAGTGTCTAATGGAAATTGTTTCCATTGACCAATTTCAATTAATCAATAAGAGTTAATGGTTACTGAAAATGAAAATGCATTTAAAAAAAAAAGTAATGCTTTATTTACAACCCTGGATAAAATTGGAGGTGTATCTGACCACGGACCATGGAAAATTTAAGTGACCATAGAGAGAACACATACTAGTCAAACGTTAAGGACCACGCGTAACGCTAAAAACAACCCTTGTAAAAGGGACGACGCATTTATCCAAAAACAACCCTCTCCCGTGTATATTCTGGCTGTCACGGATTTCAGGGGATTACACGTCGATTACAAGGATTAATTTTAAACTCGCTCCTCGCACTCTCTTCCATCTTTCACCATCATATATATATATATGAGGTATGATGCTTTCGCGCTTTTTTTTTCTCGCCGTCATTGGAGGGGACCAAGTCTCGTGAGTTATATTTTATAGCAGCAACCCTTTGTGGGTTACTCCATGGTTTTACAATCAGTCATCCGTGCTGTGACACGCTGAAGGGGTTGCAGTTTCTCTTCTTTCAAAATAAAAAAAAGCGGATTAGAATTTCATCCCTCATTCCTCGTCCATCGAGCGGCTTCGTCTGGTAAAAAAAAAAGGAAACTTTCTCTCGCGCTCCAATCGACAGTTTCGTGATCGATGAATCCAGAGTCGTGTGATATCGACCATCCCCAAAATTCGTCTCTCGCGGTTTCGTGCATTTTTTTCCCCTGTTTTTTATTTCCGCATCTTGATCCGGACTTTTGTCGTATCTTCAGGGGGTGAGTTTTCATCCCTAAGAGATTTCGGCTTTTCTCGTTTTGAAATGATATTCCTATACAAACTGTGGAGTTGATAACGTATGAGCGAGGAATTTAGGAAAGAAAAATTGGGAAATTCCATGCACTTTTATGATCGTTCCAAAAATTCGAAAAAACAACCCTCGCAATTGACGTCGATAAAATTGCTAGATACGCAAAGATTGATTATTAAAAATTGCCATAGAAAATCACGAATTTACTTTATACGTTGGTGATTTCAATGCAGACTCATGAAGAGGGGATACTTTTTTTTCTGGGTGCTCGTAAAATCGGAAACCTCCCCTTCCTCGTCGTTCCAACGCACGACGATGAAGGTGCCCCTGGCTTTTTTTTTTACTGCCTATATGAGGCATTCCACGGTAGTTCGATCAAAATCTAACCTTCATGATTTTGATTTTCCTCTAAATTTTTTATATAAATAAGAACATTGAAAAAAAAAATCCCAAATTTTTTTAGAATTTTTCGATCACGAGTTTTTTGGATTTATTTCAGAATTTCTTCATCACGCGATCTTTGAATTTTTTTTTTATAGGGACCTCTTTGTAAAATCTGGAAAAATTCAGAATAAGCTAATAAAATATAACAAAATTTTTGGGCTTTGTCCCAAAATGGAGATTTTAATACTCTATGAGTAAATTTTTTTTTTTTTTGCAATTTTTTGAAGTTTACTCATAGAGTATTGAAATCTCCGATGTGAAACAAAGCCTAAATTTTTTTTTATATTTTATAAAATTTTTCTGAATTTTTTCAGATTTTACAAAGTTTTCTCGTTTTAAAAAAAAATAAATAAATCCAAAAAACGCGTGGCCGAAAAATTCTGAAAAAATTTGGGAAATTTTTTTTTTAATGTCCTTATTTATATAAAAAATTTAGAGGAAAATCAAAATCATCAAGGTAAGATTTTGATCGAAATACCGTGGAACGCCTCATATATATATATATATATATATATATATATATATATATACATGAATGATGATGTATGGATGTTGGCTATGGACGCTAGGGGCACGGTAAAGGGTTCCATTGTTGTAAGGGGCACCCCTACGGCCCCGTCCAACGACCCTCTAGCGCTTTTGGCTCAATATATCGAGAGGGGTACCAACCCCGTCCACGTAAAATATTGCCGACGTGAGCAACAATCCGCACATATATACTCGTTATATTATTTTTATGTATATATATGAGACATTTACATTTGAAACTGTAGTTTTTGTAACTTTTGAAAATTACAGATTTTTTCTCTGTTCAAAAATGTACTATGTACTGTGTTACAGTAATATGTGCTATGTACTGTCTTTATTTATTATTACTATCAATAATAATACGTCACTTGTAGTAGACAAGTTTCAAAGATTACGAAATTCAAGAGGTTCTCGTGTCATCGTCAAAAATCTTGCCATGAACGGAAAAAAAGTCAGTAATTATTCATGAACAGTAATTATTACTGTAGGGAACCGAAAAGTACCGGATTGTACAGTAAAACTCCAAAATTACTGGACTTGTTATAGAAGATTTCCTTTTTCATTTCCTTTTTACCACAGATAATTTCCCTTTTAAAATTCATGGAGTATTCCAGTAATTTTTACTGGCAATCCCTGGACTCTTTTCCGTGTACCACCATTTCAAATTTTTTTTAAAGAAATTAAAAAATAATTTTCAAATACTTTTGAGAAAAATTTCGAAGCACCGATAAATTCGTGAGATCGATAATCCGACGATAATATGGTAATGCATAAAATGGTAATTCGAGAAGTATCGGGTTGAACTTTGGCTCTCTCGACAGTCCGTCACCTTTTCTCGAGTTGTATAGAAATGAAACAGAAAAAAAAACAATATGCAAATACATCGGGGAGAATCGGTAATTCGATGAAGAGCCGGACCCAAGCTTTGACGTGGCCCCTCCGAATTTTTCGAGAGAAGTAGACAAAAAAATTACCGCAATAAATGGGGCTCGGGAAATCGGAGACGCTCGAGGGGTTGCACTAATGGCCTAGATCTTTCGCTGGAACTAATTTTTTTTTCTCTATACGCAAATACAATTGGACATGGTTTTAAAAATTTGCCTCGCTGATAAAATTCATGATTGCTTCAAAGAAACATGTTTTATTCCAGAATGCGTCGCTCATCGAAAAATATTTTCAATCTCGAACGTTTCCTTTCCAACGAAGGATCTAAGGACCTTCTGAATTTTTGAAGTTTTGAAAAAGGCATCACGTTTAACAAATTTCAAGGGTCCAAAGGGTAGTAAAAAAAAGCTTAGGCCTCCGTTTTTGCGGAATCTATTTTTTAGGAACAAGGTACAAAAATGTTGATCAGTGCAATTGGAAGTAATTTTTTTTTTAACTACCCCACACTATGTATAACTATATATGTAGGTGGGTAATGTGCTGAACTCTTCGTCACTAACAATGAATCGCTGACTCGTGCTTCTTTTTGACAATGGAAAATAATAAACCGTGATAAATAGCTGAGCAAATAGAAAGAAGCGACGTGACTGTGCAGCCTCGACGATGGTAGTCATTACATTATGTATATATCTATATATATATGTATGTATGTATATTGTTCAATGCCTCTCCAGGTGCACATCGTAATACTCGAATTCTTTCTGTACTTGAACAAATACGAGAGTATATGCGAGCGTCTCTCTAGTCAAATAGGCCAGAAAAAGGGGTGAATGTCGTCATCGGGTTTTATATACGTAAATATATACATAGGTACGTAATAACAGCCTCCACCGATCCCGTCATTTAATCAGCACGTCTGTGCAAACAGCAGTGCGATAAATATTCATCAAAATAACATCATGACAGCGAAAAATGATCTTCATTATTAATCCAGCTTCAGCAAATATTTTTCTCAATCTTTCCATTATTTTTCTTTCAGAGGGTCAGAAATAGTAGAACAGTGACTTAACTTTCACAGGAATAGTGACATAATAGTGACTTTTTCGTCTAAATAAGTTAAAGGCCTTTGAAATTTCGCGATTTTGAGGTTTTTCATAATAGGACTAGAATTGAGGAAAAATGTTTTTGATGAAAATTCCTAAAAATTTTGATTTTTTGAGGAAACTATTGATAGATTCGTGTTCAGAGGGCCAAAACACATCGATATAAGGTTTGAAAAAAAAAATGGTGAGAATTTGATTTTTGCATTTTGGACAAGATTGAATCTGTCCACTAAAATAGGTGTAATTTTTTTTAGAAATTCACCAAATTTTCGTTGAAATATTTCTGTACGGTTAAGAAAAAAATTAAATAAAAATCGCTGATAATTTTATGGCCTGTCTGACTAACCTTTTGCAGGGAAACAAAAAATTGGTCCGCAGAGACAGATTGAGGGGCGTTTCATGGTAAATCAGTGGTCTTTGTTTTAGGCCCGTTCATGGGGGCGCGTTCTCAAAACGGCCGTTAGGGATTTTTCGCGAGAGAAAAAATGACGTTCATTCATTATTGTATACGCAGAATTTTACACCCCAGCTGCGTGAATGCTAAATAAAAAGGTTCAACGGCGTTTGAGGGTCCGAAAAATATGGTGCAATTGGGCTGGATATTAGAAAACTAATTTTCCAAGAAATGGCCTTTATTTTGACTTCATCATAATTGAGGGGGTATTCTGGTCTAGAATTTTGAAAAAATATTTTTTTTTGCAGATTCTTAAAGTCTAGACCTTAGCCCTTTTTTACCCCCAATTTAGCAGCATATAACTTATTTCATTTTCATTTTTTTTCTCGGAAATTTTTTTGTTTATTGTTAAAATATTAATAACTATGTTGTAAAAAAAAGAATGGCAAAAATATATATTTTTTCATCGAGCTCGAAAAAACGCGCAAAATGTACGGCTCTAAACTAGAATGTTGCCTTAAGCGAGATAATTTGGGTTTTTTTTTTAAATTGACGACATTTAATCCTCATCCTTGTCATTTTAATCATTTCGTTGCCCCTTCACTCTTTTCTCGTTCGACTGGGTTGAGGAGTTAAAGCGGTGCATAGCGATGGAAATTATACTGAATTAATGTCCCAGAAGAGGCGTTAGTAGAATGTCTCCTTTGTTATTCGTCCGAATCCCTGAAGGATCCAAGACGAATCCCTCGACAAATTGTCAATCTCACAACTATCGAAGCCTGTATATATTATACTGATGGCTGTTGAAAAATTTATTTTCTGCGTACCCCCTTAAGGATTTCGAAAAAAATAGAACTAAAAAAACACCTACAGAATTTGAAAACGAAGAAAATGACGCCTGCAAGAAGTCTGTGCGATCAAAAACACGGGAGATATAGCTGTTCAAAAATTTCTTTTCTGCGTAACCCCTTAAGGATTTTGAAAAAATTCAAATTAAAAAAGAATACTTAGAGAATTTGAGCATGAAAAAAATGACGCCTGAAAGGAGTCTGTAGGATCAAAAAGACGGGAGTTATAGCTGTTCAAAAATTTATGTTCTGCGTACCCCCTTGAGGATTTTGAAAAAAAAAAAAAATTAAAAAAGAACACTTAGAGAATTTGAACACGAAAAAAATGGTGCCTGAAAGGAGTCTGTAGGATCAGAAAGACGAGAGTTATAGCTGTTCAAAAATTTATGGTCTGCGTACCCCCTTAAAGATTTTGAAAAAAATAAAATTAAAAAAGGCCACTTAGAGAATTTGAACACGAAAAAAATGACGTCTGAAAACAGTCTGTAGGATCAAAAACACGGGAGTTATGGCTGTTCAAACATTTATTTTCTGCGTACCCCCTTAAGGATTTTGAAAAAAATTAAATTACAAAAGGACACTTGGAGAATTTATACACGAAAAAAATGACGCCTGAAAGAAGTCTGTAGGATCAAAAACATGGGAATTATGGCTGTTCAAAAATTTCTTTTCTGCGTACCCCCTTAAGGATTTCGAAAAAAAATGAATTGAAAAACAATAACACTTAGAAAATTTTATAACGAAGTAAATGACGCCCGAAAGAAGTCTGTGCGATAAAAAACACGGGAGTTATGGCTGTTCAATATCTCATTCTTTTTTACCGCAATTGTCGTTCCCATATGAGAGAATTCCCCCGTGACGTCAGTACATAGAATTTCTTGGAAGCTGCAGGAATTTTTTCCGAGAATTATCATGATCACGTCTCGAGCACGGCTGTCTCAAGTGTTCGGGTCATTGACCTATAAACGAAGTTAGGTCTCAGTCCGACAGAGCGCGCCACATGCAGTATTTTGATACTACATTGCGCTGTATCACTGAACAGCTGACGCCGGCATTCACGGACTCGCATGTTCGACAATTAAGTTTAAATATGTTTTCCGATATTACCTGTTTTTCAATGCTCTAATTTAACTATGTGATGTTGAACAAACCAGTTATCGAATATCGCGACAATAAGAGTTGCGTCTTTCCGAAAAATCTGCCTACACAGTATGTCGCGCCTTTTCTTGGTGAGTTTTTTTCTTCCTTTTTCAGTCCATTCTCAGAATTCTATTTTGTCTATTTTCTGTCTATTTTTCCTTTCTTTAACTTTCCATTCGATCTATTTTGCAATTCTATCTAAAATCCATCTAAATTCTACTTCAATGTTCGAAATGTGTTAAAAAGATTTTGAGGTTATGTTGACCTTTACATTCCCTTTTAATGTTCGAAAACGTTTTCCCTATTTTTTTCTTTTTTCGTTCGTCTACGATTCATTCTTGTTTATTAAATTTAGTCGTCGGAGAATTTTCCAGGCTCAATTGCGAGTTTATTTTGGAGTAATTACGCGCCTCATAATAATAAAGCCCTTATTTTGTAGATTTTTTAATTTTAATTATTTTTCGATCATTTTAAAGCATGCACGTTTTGTCTCGAAGGATCTATTTTCACCCACGTCCCCTTTTAAATAAATATATATATATTTCACCATTGTGCATTCTCGGTATTGATTATCGGCATATCAGTATTGATTCATATACAGTTGATTATAAATTATCGGACTCATTGAAGCTATATTTAAAATCGCTCGACCGTGTTCTCATTATAATAAACAATTCGATAAAAATATCCGGCGAATATATATTGAGTCTTCCGCGAATCTTTGCCCTTCGACATCACGTATGTGTGACTCGTTTTTTTCTTTTCAATTTTACGACTTGCTGACGTGCCATTTAATCTCTTATTGCCGGATGATAGGTTGAACTTATTCTTCTCTTTTCTGTACCGCTCTCATTTGTCTTATCGATCCAAAATCCCTCCCTCCCTCTCAAAACTAAACTGCACACTAAAAATAATTCAAGGAAAGAAAACTCATTTCTCTGATTTTGCAAAATAGAATTTGCAAACTAGAAGTTGCCCGCACAATTCTTTTTCTATTCGCAAAGCTCTTTGTTGGGAGAAAGCCAAAATAGTAAAACAATGATGAGGAAGCAAATTCCAATCGCTTCTAATTTTTTGTTCCTCGCTCAATTCTCGTTTTGCATTTTTCCAGCGGACTTCTCGGATTTTCTCGCCTACAACCGCAAAACAGAGACGACAATGGCAGTTGTCGTACAAAGAGGGGACGTTTTAACACACGGATCAATTTTCTTGATCCCATCGCGGAGAAACAAGGTGTCGAATAACGAAGTGACACGCAACGAGCAAAAGTGGAGATCCCGCTGTAAAAAAAAAAGTATAGAGTCAAAAGAGAGGAAAAAAAGGTGGACTGTAGAGCTTCTTACCAAGATAATGTTCAGTCTTTGTCGAAGTGAGTTTGGAGTCACAGCTCACGCGGAATCAGAGTTGTAAATAATAATGCATTACTTTGATAATACATTACTGTATGTATTACCCATTACACACTGCATAATATGAAATGGATAAGTGTACCATTACAAAATACAAAAGTAATGTGTAATGGATGCATGTTCCATTACAAATAAAAAAAAGTAATGTGTAATGTATGCGTGTTCCATTACAAATAAAAAAAGTAATGTGTAATGGATGCATGTCCCATTACAAATAAAAAAAGTAATGTGTAATGGATACATGTGCCATTACAAAAAAAAAGTAATGTTTAATGGATGCGTGTTCCATTACAAATAAAAAAGTAATGTGTAATGTATGCACGTTCCATTACAAATTACAATTTTAAAAAAAAGTAATTTGCAGTGGAGAATATTCCATTACAAATAGAAAAATTGCCGTGCTCGTATTAGAAACTTGCACGTTGCTTTCTCATTATTTTATTTCGCTCACTAAAAGTTCATCCACAATTATCACAAATGATCCATAAAGTTAAAAAATAGAAACAAAAAAACAGACAGTTCATCGTAAAATATGAAGTACGAAAATGTACTCAACCCCAAAAATTATCCAACTTTATATTGAACGTGCTTTTACACACTGTTACCCATAATTATAATCGATGTAATAAAAATTACAAGTTACTGATCCAAAATTTGTCGCTTTATTGAATCCCTAAATAATGTGCATGTTCTTTTTTTTATCTTTATGGATCATTTGTGATAATTGTGGAAGAACTTTTAGCGAGCGAAATAAAATAATGAGACAGCAATGCGAAAGTTTCTAATACGACCACGGCCATTTTTCTATTTGTAATGGAATATTACTGCACTGCACTGTACTTTTTTTAAAAATTGTTATTTGTAATGGAACGTGCATACATTACACGTTACTTTTTTATTTGTAATAGAACACGCATCCAATACACATTACTTTTTTATTTGTAATGGCACATGCATCCATTACATACTACTTTTTTATTTGAATGGGACAGGCATCCGTTACACATTACTTTTTTTATTTGTAATGGAACATGCATACATTACACATTACTTTTTTATTTGTAATGGAACACGCATCCATTTCACATTACTTTTTTTTATTTGTAATGGAACACTCATCCATTGCACATTACTTTTGTAAATTGTAATGGAAAACTTTTCCAATACACATTGTTTAAAGTAATGGGTAATGCATTACTTTTACATTTCTATTTTTACAGCTCTGCGTGGAATTGACTCGAGATCCAATTGAACGAGTAATTGAACCGATTTTGCCTCCTCGAAAGTTTCGATCGAATCGAGGGAGACTCTTCGAAGGAGGTTGATCGAGCGCGCGCGGCGGAGGAATCTGCAGGCTTAAAAGTGCACCATCCTCTCGTTCATCGGAGGAAATTCAAGGATCCGATGAAAAGATTCATAATTGCGCGAGCGCGGGTCAATAATCAGGCGCACGTCGCCTGAACAACGTCACTCATATTTTCCTCTTCACGTACGCGCAAGTTCAAATCCCTCTCTAACTTTCTCTCTATCTTTTCTTCTCAACCCCTCATCCACGCCGAAACTTGGCCTTTGGTTCCTCGCTATCCCTCCCCCTCTGCACGCATTTTCCCGAGCGACTCTCATCGAGCAAACAGTCATCCAGAAGCTCCTCGACCGTCTTCCGCAAGACGTCAAAGCGTCGAGGACTCTAAAGAGCCTTTTTGCTAAGAGAGTTTTTATTTATTTTTTTTTTTTGCAATGGCAAAAAGAGTGACAAAAATCGCGCTTAATTAGCGCATCGACCTTGTGCAATTGCCACTTTAATTGAGGATCTATAATCTTCAAGAAGGTAAAAAGACAAAATAATTTAATGCGAAAGTAATGAGAGAGCAAAAGCAGAAACGACGATTTGGTTGTAGATCATGTAATATTTTTCTTTATGACTGTAATTTTTTCGACCGTTTCATTTCAATTGATTGGCATTATCAATATCGTTTATTCGATTGTTTTGATCGTATTTTATTGCCTTTGATAAAAATGTTTTTTAAATCACTTGTTTTATCGTTGTAATTGATTCTGAGACATTTTTTTAAACGTTCATTTATTTGTTTTGATTGTTTAATGTTTTCATTATCATTGTGTTGACAGTTCGTTGAGACATTTTGTAACATAAATTATCGAAGCTCGTTGGCTACGTCTGTCTCTGGATACGTTTAAATACCACGTCCACTCGGACTAATTGACGGAAAACTATTTTTAACGACCGTTAAAAATTAAGCCCTCATCCTTTCTGCTTCTTCGGCCTCTTGCTCTTCGTCTTCATACATTCATATTTACCTAAACGATGTGGGAATCTATATGTACATATTACTTATGCTACTATATTTATATATGTATATATTTATATATATGGGTCATTCCATGTCAAATCGACCAAGAGTTGGAATCGAGCCCTTTCAATTTCGATGTTCAGAAGTTTTAGTTTTTAATAAAACGAAGTTCTACCAAAGAAAAAAAATTAAATTTTTTTTTTCTAAAGTTATGCAAGATTCAAAATTTTACAATTTTTTAAATCTTTCAAGTTTTTTTTAAATATCTCGAAAACTATTATTGTTACGAAAAAATCGTTGTGGGTTCGTCTTGAAGAGTATACTTGTGGCTAGGAAAAAAAAATATTCCAAATAAAAATTTTGAAAAATTATGAATTTGGAAAACTTTTTAAAAAATTTTAAATTTGGAGAATTTAAAAATTTCCTTTCGAGGATATATTCTTAAAGATCTAAGCTTTGTGAATATGCAAAAAAATGATTTTTTCAAAATTCTACACTAGAATATCGCCTTAATTAAAAAAAAAATCAAACTTCAATCAAGAGTCTGTTGACTCGCGATTTTAAACTCGAGCTGCCACCGTTTCTCAGTGCACGTATACTTGCGATCTGACACACGTGCCATTCGTTTCCACTTCAAGACTCGTATCGTCGTAAAATTGACGAGCCAAAGTAGTTTATACAGTGTGCAAAACTTCTACTCTAAAAAACTAAACTTCTACTCTAAAAATTCTCAACTATGAGTAATTGAAATTGATTAATTAATTGATTGATTAAGGGGGTCGTCTAGTGTGAAACCTGTTTTTTTAATGCTTTTTTCGGGAATTTTTTTTCGACAAACCATTAAAATAAAATAATGTATAAATTGTGTATCATTCTTATTAACATTTGAACAAACTTTGTGAATTTTTTGAAGTGAATGTATTAAATATACACCGTCCAACAGGAACACATAAAAAAAATAGGTGCTCCACTGCTGCCATGATTCCGGCCGTTCTGCTTATTTAAAATCAAAAAATCAAACGCCATTTCAATTGTGAGATTTGAGGCTCTACCGTGAACCAAGATAAAGTCAGAATCCCAAAAAATCATTTTTTTTACGCTTTAGAAAAAATATTCAATGCGAAAAATCGATTTTTTTTTCTAAAGCATAACAAAAATGATTTTTTTGGAATTCTGACTTAATTTTGGTTCACGGTAGAGCCTCAAGTCTCACAATTGAAATGGCGTTTGTTTTTTTGATTTCAGATAAGCAGAACGGCCGGAAACATGGCAACAGTGGAGTACCTTTTTTTTTATAAGTGTTCCTGTTGGGCGGTGTATTATATTATATTTAATACATTTGCTTCAAAAAATTCACAAACTTTGTTCGAATGTTAATAAAAATGATACACAATTCGTAAATTATTTTATTTTAATGGTTTGTCAACAAAAAATTCCCGAGAAAAAACATTTTAAAAAACAGGTTTCACACTAGACGACCCTCTTAAGGTTGTTTAGAAGCTATGAAACCTTTGAATGTTAATTGTTCAATAAATAGCTTCTTAATCGTCGTGAAATTTTTACACGACCTCCTGAATACTTCATGTAAGAACATACCAAATTTTCAGAATTCCATCATCATTACTTCAACCCCCTTAAGGGTTAAAATTAAAAAATGATGAGAAAATATGTTTTTGTATGAGGTATTTAAGAGGTCGTGTAAAAATTTCACGACGATTCGGAAGCTCGTTATTAAGAAATTAACGTTTTGTTACAAACAATTTTTTAACCAATTAAAAAAAATATTTATCAATAAACTTCGTTTTCTTTCCGTTACTTTCAGTAAATTGTGGATATTAAAAAATTGAGAGGTCAAAAAAAAAATTATCGCAAAGTTATATCAGTTTCCACAAGACTACATTTAATTTAATTTAATTTTTTAATCTTAATTATTCGTTAACGAGCTTCCAAATCGTCGTGAAATTTTTACACGTCCTCTTAAATAATTCATTGAAAAACATACCAAATTTTCAGAATTTTCTCATCAAACGTGATTTGCTTCTAAACAATCTAAATTGTGTCGATTGGTAAATTACAGTTTTCGACACCGGCGAAATCAACGTTGGAATATGCCACGAAAAAGAAGGATTTCCGATGTCGCGAATCGATCGACGGTGGATGAAAGAAAGGATGAGGCGAGAGAAAGAATTAACGAGGAAAAATCTTTATATTGGTCGAGAAAAATCGTCTCGGGGTGGCGAAAAATTCGAGACGATTTCGAACAAACGCAGGGATTTCGATTAAAGGATCTGACGAGTTACGAGAGATTCGTGAAACTCTTGTATCGACCCACAGATCCGGCGAGTCTTGGAATTGCGAGAGCACTTTTTGGTAAGACTATAATAATAATAATAAATTAATAGATAATAATAATAAATAGATAGATAGACAGACAGAGAGAGAGATAACAATAATTTAATAATAATAATTCAATGCTGTACAATTTCTTCACGAACTTCTAATTTTGATTGTATTAATTCCTTTTTATGATGTTCATCTTCGTAATGTAAAGCAAGTCTCTAATGGTCGATAAGGGCCTAATTTTGATAATTTATTTTGTAGGGAAAAAAAAATAGAATTTTTTCACAGAGGATTTTTTACAGAGATGCATCTTTCAAAAAATGAATCGATTTTTGGCCCGAAAATAAGTCATTAATAGAAAAAAAAATTGTGAAACTACTGACAAAACCTTCAAGATCCATTCATCGATGTTCACGTAAACTGTCTTTCAAATTTGAAAAAAGTGGTGTTGTGAAAAACGCTTCTAAAATTTTCATCGAGCCCAGACGCTCCAAAACGATGCCACAAAATCGAAAATTGAACCGTTAACATTTTTTTTTCAAGACTGGATCAGCTTATTTTTTTTTAAGACCCTAAAGCATCGTTCAAACCGAGGAAAAATCGATTTTTCCAAAATCCCAGAGTGGCGTTGCCCCTTAAGGCCAGAAACTATGATTCATCGTCTGGGAACAATTCAAATCACGACAAAGTCTCTCCTTCGACGTTGAACGTTCTATCTCTCTCTGACGCCTCCCTCAATGACGCCCGAGACGATTTACCGATTAGGAAACAGTTTCAGTCAGAGCCGTCGCTCTCTCGTTATTGCAGAATCAAATATACTCATATAGTACTTAATTTTAACCAAGTTCAATTGGCGACGTAAAGAGCTGCAAGGATGAGACAATGAGAGAATAGAGAAGAATGAAAAAAAACTGTCTCATAAATTTTATTAACCAAATGTAAATCTTGTAACCTCATGGCAATTATTACTAAGGAACTTCGAAATTATGGTATAATTTCAAAGTTTCCAAATTTAATTTCAAAGTTTTAAATCATAATATTTTATTTCAGCCAATTTTTTTCATGGCTCTATCACTGCTAAAGTCATAAACAAAAATTGATGAGAAAGTAATTAAAGTAAATTTAAAGTGAATTTGAAGTAAGAGAAATTTTAAATAATCCAGAAGAAATAAGAATTCAAGAAAGAATAAATCCTGATGATAAAGTTTTCCTCTGTGAGAAGCAAAACTAACTTTTATAATCGACAAATTTTGGAAAAAAATCGATGAAGGTGATATTATTTCATTGAATGAACAATTATGATTTTTTAATCAACAGGTCTGTGCATGGTCCTCGACGTTGTTGAGGAACGGGGACTCGCTGATATTGATCTAAAATGGGGCGATCCAAATGATTGTCATTTTCCCTTGATTCACGGAATGGCACGCCCATCATTGCCAATAATGATAATAATATATACGATAATGTGGATCGGAGCATTTGGTATAATGTCGGGTTTTCGTTTTAAAATCGCGTGTGCCTGTTTCGTCATTCCCTATTGGTATATATTTCTCCTCGACAAAAGCTTTTGGAACAATCACACTTATCTCTACGGTATTGTGGCGATTCTTTTTTGGGGCACTGGAGCCAATCGATACTTGTAAGTACAACTGAAACACTGTTTTTTCAATTGCAACAAAAAAGAAGTCGCTCAAAGTGATTTAAAAAAAAAAGACCGTTTTACCAATGTAATTACCAGAGTGGCGAAAATAGTAATGTAAAAGTAATGCATTACCCATTACTTTAAACAATGTGTATTGGACAAGTTTCCCATTACAAATTACAAAAGTAATGTGTAATAGATGGGTATTCCATTGCAAATGAAAAAAAGTAATGTGTAACGTGTGCATGTTCCATTACAAATGAAAATAGTAATGTGTAATGGTTGCGTGTTCCATTACATTACTTTGATAATGCGTTACTGTATTTATTACCCATTACACTGCATATTGTGAAATGGATAACTGTGCCATTACAAATAAAAAAGTAATGTGTAATGGATGCATGTCCCATTACAAATGAAAAAAAGTAATATGTAATGGATGCGTGTTCCATTACAAATAAAAAAGTAATGTGTAATGTATGCACGATCCATTACAAATTACAATTTTTAAAAAAAGTAATTTGCAGTGGGGAATATTCCATTACAAATAGAAAAATTGCCGTGCTCGTATTAGAAACTTGCATATTGCTGTCTCATTATTTTATTTCGCTCGCAAGTTCATCCACAATTATCACAAATGATTCATAAAGTTAAAAAAAAAAAACATGCACATTATTGAGGGATTCTATAAAGCGACAAATTTTGTAACAGTAACTTGTAATTTTTATCCGATTGCTTATAATTATGAGTAACAGCTTGTAAAAGCAAGTTCAATATAAAGTTGGATAATTTTTGAGGTTGAGTACATCTTCGTACTTCATATTTAACGATGAACTGTCTGTTCTTTTGTTTCTATTTTTTAACTTTATGGATCATTTGTTATAATTGTGGATGTACTTTTAGCCAGCGAAATAAAATAATGAGATAGCAATGTGCAAGTTTCTAATACGAGCACGGCAATTTTTCTATTTGTAATGGAATATTCTCCACTGCAAATTATTTTTTTTTTTAATTGTAATTTGTAATGGAACGTGCATACATTACACATTACTTTTTTTATTTGTAATGGCACATGCTTCCATTACACATTACTTTTTTTTATTTGTAATGGCACATGCATCCATTACACATTACTTTTTTCATTTGTAATGGCACAAGCATCCATTACACATTACTTTTTTTATTTGTAATGGCACACGCATTCGTTACACATTACTTTTGTATTTTGTAATGGTACACTTATCCATTTCACATTATGCAGTGTAATGGGTAATAAATACAGTAATGCATTACCAAAGTAATGCATTATTTACAACTCTGGTAATTACCTCTTCCGTTTTTTGTTTCAACGTACAGCGCACTGGATGCAAAAATATCCAAGCAAAAAAATACCAAAGTTCCACTCTGGAATTATTTCATACTGAAATTTCAATTCTTCGCTCTCTATTTCATCGCTGGATTGAAAAAATCGAGCAAAGAATGGCTCGACGGTTACGCCATGACCAATCTTTCGAGGCATTGGGTATTCGATCCTTTCAAGTAAGTCCAAACAAAAATTCGAGGATAATGAAATTTGCGGGCCTAAAAAATATCGATATTTCCGTGATGAAGAGATACTGACTTTTTTTTCAGGAGCTTCCTAACTGTGGAGCAAACGGATTTTCTCATTGTTCACTGGTTCGGTTGCATCTTCGATTTGACCGTTGGTTTTTTTATGCTTTTTCCCAGGACGAGAATACCCGCCATGATTTTTTGCACGGCTTTTCATCTCATGAATTCGCGACTCTTTAGTATAGGTGAAATTTGCAAAATTTACCATTTTTTTTAACGACGAAAAAAGGGCAAGCATGAAAAATCATTCGTTATTTCATTTTTACAGGAATGTTTCCTTATGTGTGCCTGGCGACGATGCCACTATTTTGCAATCCCGATTGGCCGAGAAAAATAATAGTCTGGTTCACCGGAAGTTCAGTCAACGTCTCAAGCAACGAGAAACAAGAAATGCCCAAGAAGATGGACCACGCGGAATCGCCAATCCGAAATTCGTCCGTAGAGTCTTCCGGCGTTATTGAAGGAAAGGAGAAAAATTCCGATGACGAAGAAAACGTGGAAAATCGACCGTTGGAAAATTCACCCGGTTGCTCTTCATCGTTGGGCGCTGAAACAGAAGAATCGGAGGGAATGAAAAAGAATGATGAAGAGGAGGAGCATAAAAACTGGTCGGAAACGGAGGAGAATAAAGTGAGAGCATGGAGACACAGAAGCTTTGAGAAGAAAAAATTTCAACGAGTAACGAGAAAACAAAAATTCGTCGTTTCGTTACTTCTTCTTCACGTTGCTGTGCAATTTTTTTTACCGTACTCGCACTTTATCACCAAGGTAGATATAAAATTTTCTATCAATTGGAAATTAAATTGTATCAATCAAAATACCAGATTTTTGCTACCTCAGATTTTTTTTTCAGGGCTATAACAATTGGGTACCGGGACTTTACGGATACTCGTGGGACATGATGGTTCATTCTTGGGACATTATACTCGTAGTGATAAAAGTTCACGATAATGACAATAATGAGGATTTATTCATGAATCCACAAGCTTGGGTTCAGAACGATAGATGGGCAAAGCACGGTGACATGGTCAGACAACATGCACAATGTTTGAGAGTGAGTAAAATTGCTAAAAAAGGTTCTCAGAGATAATTTAAAAAATTTAAATTTAATTTCAAAATTTTTTTAAAAAACCTGCAAATTGAAATTTGCACATTGCTTTCTCATCTTTATCCATAGTTCACATAACTTCCTTTAACACACAGTATGGCGATCAAATTTGGCTTCCTCATAAAGGAAGCTTTGTTAACTATTGAAAAATATTAGTAATCGATGTGCAAATTCGATCAATTTTCGCCGAATTTGATAGCGAATAACATTGATAGCTATACTGGCTCTTCACAAAATTTCATTGCAATATCTAAAAAATTTCAAAAGTTATAGCGTTCACGCTTCTTTTATAAAAATTAAAAATTTGATAAAAATTTTATCATCCGATCGATTTTCGCCAAAATTAATAACGAACATCCTCGATAGCTATATTAGCTCTGTGTAAAGTTTCAGTGCAATATCTTAAAAATTGCACAAGTCAGAGCATTTACGCTATTTTTCAAAAAATTAAAAATTTCATAAAATTTTGGTTTTTTGCCAAATTTAATAGCGAACAGCCACGATAGCTATATTGGCTCTGTGCAAAGTTTCAGTACAATATCTTAAAAAATGCACAAGTTAGAGCGTTTAGGTTATTTTTGAAAAAAATCACAATTTTATAAAATTTCAATCCCTCGATGGATTTTCTCCAAATTCAATACCAAACAACCTTAATAACTATACTAATTCTGTACAAAGTTTGAGTGCAATATCTTGAAAATTACAGAGGTTAGAGCGTTTACGCCATTCTTGCAAAAACGAAAAAAGTTGATAAAATGTGAACACCTGTTATAATTAAAACAAAATTTTTTTCACAATGAAGGGCAATTTGTGCCAATAAGTGTGCCAAATTTCAGCTTGATATCTCGAAGCGTTTTCGAGTTATTAATTATTTACATCTGAAACTCAGGATACACACACACACACACACACATCCATCCGGACATTTTTTCTAAATATGATTTCTCGATGCTTTGGGACGTTTTGAACATATTGGCATAAAAATCGCGAAAAAAAATTTTTTCACGAAAACAAAGCTTCCTTATAAGGAAGCAAAATTAATTATTCAATTATAAAATTCATTTCTATTTCTATTTTGAATTCTATTTCAAATTAATTTATCAATGCTTGTTTTTTTTTGTTCTTTCCAGGACAACCTTATACGTCAGAAAGAAAAAGTATTGAGGTCTCCCAAAAAGCCAAAGGAAATTGACAAATGGTCGAGATTATCGACGAATCTGAGTGTTTACATTGACGTTTGGTGCTCTTTAAACGGACGTTTTCAACAACGAATATTCGATCCCAATGTCGACATGCTCACCGTCGATTGGCATCCGTTCAAACCGATATCCTATCTGATGCCTCTTCTCGCCGAATTCAGCTCGTACAGATACAAACTCGACGAGATGAAGAATCACGTTTACACGTGGTCCAATTACACCGACGTATTTTTCGTTGCCGATTATCCGGGAATGACGCTGGAGAATTACATAAGCAACGATTTCACGAATGTCACGATAAGCGTGCTCGAAGGTAGCGTCTCGTATAACGAGGAAGGCCTCGAGGAAGTTACCACGGTGACCAAAGGCGATTGGATACACGTTGAAACTGGAAAATTTCATACGATCAAAACAATGAGCTCGTATCCATCGTGCTACATGTACACGTTTACTAATCAGACGCAACAGGAAGTGGAAACGAGAGGGTGAGTTTTGGTGAGACTGAAGGAAGGAAAAAAAATATTTGCCTGATAGGTCATTCCGTGTCAAATCGACCAAGAGGTGGAATTGACCCCTTTCAATTTCGATAAAATTTGGTCAAAAGCTTTCGTTTTCAGTAAAACGAAGTTCTACCAAAGGGGAAAAAAATTGAACATTATGCAAAATTCAAAATTTCACTATTTTTCAAATCTTTCAAGTCTATTTTTTAAATATCTTGAAAACTATTATAGTTACGAGAAATCGTTCTGAATTCGTCTTGAAGAGTATACTTGGGGCTACGAAAAAAAAAATATTCCGAAAAAAAAATTTTGAAAAATAATGAATTTGGAGAATTTTGAATTTTTAAAAATCGTGAAAATTCAAGTTCCATATTTTATTTTTGGTTTAATTTTTTTAAACATAATAACTTGTACTGATCTTAAAAGATCCCGAAATTTTCAGAGCGGTATTTTTTTTTTCAAAAATATAAATTTTTGACTTTTTAGAAATCGTGCAAATCCACGATCAACATTAAACTTCTGGTTACATTTTTTTTATATAATACCTTGCACTTGTACAAAAATATAATACCTTGTACAAAAATATAAATTTTTGAATTTTGGTAAACAAATTTTTTTTTTTAATTGTCATTAATTGAAATTTCCACTGCTCAAAATTACAGAATTACATGATTGCTCAACTTTACTTAACTTACAAAAAAAACAAAAAAATATTTTTACCAAAATTCAAAATGTTATATTTTTGAAACAAAAACACACCATCCTGATAATTTCAGGATCTTTTAAGATCAGTACAAGGTATTATATAAAAAGAATTTAACAAAAACTTTAATGTGGATCGTAGATTTGCACGATTTTTAAGAATTCAAAAATTTACAATTAAAAAAAACACCTCTCTGAAAATTTCAGGATCTTTTAAGATCAGTACAAGGTATTATATTAAAAAAAATTAAACCACAAATAAAATACGGAACTTGGATTTTCACGATTTTTGAAAGTTCAAAATTCTCAAAATTCATCATTTTTTGAAAAAAAATTTCGGAATATATTTTTTTCGTAGCCCCAAGTATACTCTTCAAAACGAATTCAGAAAGATTTTTTGTAACTGTAATAGTTTTCGAGATATTTAAAGAATAAACTTGAAAGATTTGAAAAATCGTGAAATAAAATTTTTTAAATAACTTTTGAAAAAAAAATTTAATTTTTTTCCTTTGGCAGAACTCCATTTTATTGAAAACGAAAACTTCTGACCAAATTTCATCGAAATTGAGAGGAGTCGATTCCAACTCTTAGTCGATTTGACATGGAATGACCCTGTTTTCAAAAAAGATATTCCACAATGGAATTACGAAATTTGTATCACTGAGATTCTACGAGAATTTATGAAAGAATATATGAGAAAATCTTCAAGAGAAAAATCCCATGGAAAATATTCAATAGGTTAGCTCTAAATTTTGTTCTTCCTTTTTTTGGTTCACAGAAATTCAAAGTTATTGGACAAGAAAAAAGAGGCTCCACCGATTTTCAAGGAATTGAAGTACAAAATAACCGCCTGGTTTCGAGCTTTAGGACACATAGCCAATGCATTATTTTATCTAATCTACGATGTCCCGATGATCAGAAGAGTGAGGAATCACTGATACCTCAACAAACTTTGACAATAGGATAAATATTGTGTTTGAAGAAGAAAAAATACGAACGAGCTATGGATACGTGATTGGTGAGATTTTACCGGCCAATACTCGCTGTGATTAAAAAATATATATGAATATATATTAGATATAAATATATGAAGCTCGAAAAGCACAAAAAGGTTAGTCTCGTTACGCGTATATTTTTTAACGACCTATTAAAAATAAAGGCGAAAAAGATTCAGAGATTGATCACATCGAAGATTGAATGAAGGACTGATATAAAAAAAATAAGTGTTGTCTGAAGAAAAAAGAAAATTTTATCCATTTTCGAAAACAAAGAGGATGTATATTTGATACGCGATAGAAGATATTGATATATGAATCGAGAACAGTGATAATGAAAGTGATATGTGACCTGCGACAGAATTCATATAAATTATGTGACGTATCTTCTATGTCTTCTGTATCGATAATCGATGTAATAAAAAAAATCAGATAAAGTATCTGCAAATAGAGCGCGAAATCAAAAAGCTTATTTACGAGAAAACCCGCCTTCAGATAAATGACAAATAAACTTCCTTCCGATAAATGTTATTTCATTTGTCGCAAATTCATCAAAAACTTGGGAAACTACAACAAAAAATCGAGCTCCCAAATATCGTTGACTTTTTGAAAAAAGTCGGTAAAAAAAATAGGACGTCATTGCGGAAAATTAACTTTTTTTAATCGAAAATTTTATCAAGTCTTTTTAATGCTATTTTTAATTAAATATTTACATATAGCCTGATGACTCTGTTCTTAATTACGCCTTCGCCGAACTCTCGATATTCGCCACGCGTTTGGCTCTTCGTATTTATTATACAGTGGCTCGAGACGTTGATTCTTCTTGAATTTGCTGAGTTTCGTTGGATCACTGAATTTGAAGAAAGCTGGAGCGAATTCCACGAGCCATTTTGGATCGATAGTCGTCACTTCTCTCATGTATTCCTTGGTAGTTTGTACCAATTCGTGATAAATTACCTGTTGAGAGGACATAAAAATGCATGGATTTAAATTCATTCGTTATACAATCGAATTTTCATGGATTTAAGGATGTTGAGTCCCTATGAAATCTTTTAATGTTAATTGTTCAATAAATAGCTTCTTAATCGTCGTGAAATTTTCACACGACCTCCTGAATACTCCATGTAAAAACATATTAAATTTTCAGAATTCTATCATCATTACTTCAACCTCCTTCAGGGTTAAAATGAAAAATGATGAGAAAATTCTGAAAATTTGGTATGTTTTCGTATGAAGTATCAAAGAGGTCGTGTAAAAATTTCACGACGATTCGGAAGCTCGTTATTAAAATATTAACATTTTGTTAAGAACAATTTTTTAAACAATAAAAAAAATATTTATCAATAAACTTCGTTTTGTTTCCGTTGCTTTTAATATAGTGTAGATATTAAAAAATTGAGAGGTCAAAAAAAAACTTATCGCAAAGTTATATCAGTTTTCATAAGACTACATTTAATTTAATTTAATTTGTTAATATTAATTGTTCGATAACGAGCTTCCTAATCGTTGTGAAATTCTTACACGACCTCTTGGATAGTTCATCCAAAAACATATCAAATTTTCAGAATTTTCTCATCATTTGCGATTTGGGACTCAATATCCTTAAAGATCCGGCTATATTCAAACGTTTGGCTGAACGATAAATTCGATTCATAAAAAATTGAGGTAAATTATTTCTGAATTTTTTTTTCATCTCACCCATTCTGGTTGTCTATTGAACAACGCGCTACTGGGATGTATATAAACGACTTGACTGTCGACCAGAGTCCTGTATCCCTCCTGAGGGTCCTTTTTAGCTGCATTTCGAAAAAATCCCGAGCACACGGCTTTTTGAATTCTCACTGTATTCTTGCCAGCTGATACGACGTCGAGTTTGTGCCTGGAAAAATAATTATCGTATGAGAAGGAAACTCGAATAAATATTCGATGATCACTAGCAACAATCTTAAAAAATTTCCCCTTTTCCCAAGTTGAATAATAATGTTTCTCGAAAAATTCGAACTAAAAGAGTCACTACAAAGTAGCATTACGACTGCTTCTTCCAAAAAGCAGAGCTTCAACCTTATAAACAATTAAAAACTGATTTCTTATGCCCAATAACCTTGACGCTCGATATCAAATCCTAAAAGTCATTTTCCACGTCCATACCTGTCCATGATACCCAGCAGCTGTTTTCTAACATCCTGGGCACGTTTGAGCGTTCGAATTTGTACAAAATTCTCGTAACACCAGGCGTTGCTAAATTTATTATTCCTCCAGGAGTTATAAACCGCCAAAAGTGTCAGATGATCGCCCTCGGCTTGATTGAATTTCGCCTTTTTCTGATCTGCCAGAGCTTGCTTGTCCTTTGGCCGATAAAAAACATTCTGCACCGAAAGCATACTGACAATAGTCAATATTTCGTCGGAGCATTGCAGATGCACGCTCATGATCAGCATCTTCGATAAATTCGGCTCCAACGGAAATTCCGCCATTCTTCGTCCGAGACGAGTGAGCAGACCCTCGTTATCGAGCGCGCTCAGACTGTGCAACGATTCGAGGGCCATTATCAGTGATTCGACGGGTGGCGCGTCCATGAAATCAAAATGTAAGAGATCATTGATGCCCATTGTCTTCAATTGCAATACCGTCGTTGCGAGATTCGTCCGTTGAATCTCGGGCACGGGTGTCGGCAACATTTCATCCCTGTAGGCTCTTTCGGTGTAGAGTCTGTAACATTTTCCGGGTCCAGTTCTGCCGGCACGTCCGGCTCTTTGTTTCGCCGCCGCTTGACTTATCGGCGTCACGATAAGACTGTCCATACCGGTCTTGGAATTGTAAACCTTTTGCTTGACGAAACCCGGATCAACGACATAATAAATGCCATCGATGGTCAAACTGGTTTCCGCTATGTTCGTCGCTATAACGACTTTTCGCGAGCCCGGTGGCGCTGGCTCGAATATTCTCGTTTGCATTTCCGACGGTAGAGCCGAATACACCGGCAGAATGATGAGTTCCGGTACATCCGGACCGAGCGACTTCATACGCTCGTAGAGGATCTCGCACGCCGTGTCAATTTCCTCTTGACCGGTCAAAAATAACAATATATCACCCGGCGGCTCGCGCAAATGTATCTGCATAACGGTTATCAGCGCTGCATCGAGATAATCAGTTTCCGGCTCCTTCGTGTACATGACCTCGACCTCGAAAGTGCGTCCGGGTATCGTGAATATCGGTGCCTCGAAGAAATATTGCGAAAATTTGACGGCATCGAGGGTAGCGCTCGTTACGATTAATTTGAGATCAGGTCGACGTCCAACGGCCTGTTTCAAGAGACCGAAAAGCACGTCGGTGTGAATCGTACGCTCGTGCGCCTCGTCCAACATAATAACCGAGTATGCTTTCAGATCGAGATCCATGAGACACTCGCGCAACAACATACCGTCAGTCATGTATTTTATATTTGTCTCCGGACCGGTGCAATCCTCGAAACGTATCGTGTAACCGACTTCCTGTCCTAAACGGCACCCAAATTCTTCGGCGACTCTCTTCGCCACTGACATTGCCGCGACTCTTCTCGGCTGTGTACAGCCAATTTTACCACGCGCCGTGAAACCCGCCTCGGCGAGATACTGCGTTATTTGAGTCGTTTTGCCAGAGCCAGTTTCACCGATTACGATGAGCATCTGATTGTCGGTTACCGCTTTGACCAAATCATCGCGAAGCTTGAATATCGGCAGGCTCTGACGTTGCTCGAGGAGCGTTAAATTTGTCTTTTTACCGAATGACGATTTTTTACCACCGATAACGTGTTTCTTCCATTCGGGCAGATCCTGGGTCTGCAAACCGATTCCTCGCATATTCGAGGCCAGCGTGCGACTCTCCGCTTCCGGCAAAGGATCGATCCAATTTTTATTCAGACCCGTTGGCACGGAATCCATTTCCTGTTCTCTCTGAAGCATCTTCACCTCGCGTCTTTCCTTCGCCAATGCGCTTTGCATCATCGCCGCTTGCGCCAACGAACCATCGGGATTTTTGACTATTCGTACGGGACTCAGATCTCCAAGGGCGCGTCCGTGACCGTGAAGAAACGGTGGTTCCTCCTCGACGAGCTCGATCTCAACGTCCTCCTCTTCGTCGTCCTCACGCGGCAGTATTCCCGTTTCCGTGTCGAATTCCGGCAATTCACTTCTCTCGATGCACGATGCAGCGAGCATCTGTTTTATTTCCCATTTTTCCGGTGACGATAATCTTTGTACTCGCTTCCGAGAATAAGTCTCGTCCTCGTCAACGTTACCCTGCAAATTTACAATTTTATCCAATTATTTGAATATCGATTTTCATTTCTGTGCCTTGCAAGCATAACGACTTAAGTCCAAAGACACGAATTTCGCGAAATGTTCCTATTTTGACAAATTCGATTTTTAATAACACGTCCATACAGGAGAAATACTTCAGGATTCCAAAATATCTGACCATAAAATTACAAATTATAATAATTCTACTTGTTTATAATAATTGAATATTCATGTTAAGTCCAAATATCCCGGGATAATGGGTCAAGTCCAAAAATCCCGGTATAACAAGTTAACTCCACATATGGAGAATGATAATTAGTAATACATTGAACGGTTATAGTTTTACTAATTTTTTGTACAGTTTTATTAATTTGTTATTGATTAAAACTGCAAATAGATCATAAAATAGTAGTCAGCGAATTTGCTGTTTTCAACACAAGTTTTGATTTTAAAATGACTTAAAGGGATCGAAAATCGCATTACAACGATCCTAAATAACAAATATCAAACAAGTACATCAATACAAAATTGTTCAAGAGCAAAATGGTAAAATGGTTTAAGAGCAAAATGTTAAAATTGTTTGAGAACAAAATGTTAAGATGTTGAAAAATAAGCATTTTTTTTATAAACAATATTTATAAATCATTTTTATAGAGAAAAATGTTAAAATCGGTTGATGAAAAAATTTAGGAACGTGAAAAATGAAAAAGAAACGAAAAGTTAAAATTATAATCTCAACTTTTCGTTTTATTTTATTTTTTACATTCCTAAACTTTTTCATCAACTAATTTCAACATTTTTCTCTTTAAAAATTATTTATAAATATTGTTTATAAAAAAAAAATTATTCACTTTTCACGTTCTTAAAATTTTTCATCAACTAATTTTAAGATTTTGTTCTTTAAAAATAGTTTATTCATGTCTTTGTTTAATATTTTTCATTTGGGATCGTTTTAATACGTTTTTCGATCCCTTTAAGTGAATTTGAAATCAATACTTGTGTTGAAAACAGCAAATTTGCTGATTACTATTTTATGATCTATTTGCATTTTTAATCAATAACAAAATGTTTAAACGAATAAACAATTTTTTAAGAGAAAAATGTTAAAATTAGTTGATGAAAAAGTTTAGAAACGTGAAAATTATTATTTATAATTTCAAATTTTCGGTTTTTTTTTTAATTTTCACGTTCCTAAACTGTTACATCAACTAATTGTAGCATTTTTCTCTGTAGAAATCGTTTCTTGATGTCCTTATTTGATAATTTTCATTTAGGGTCGTTTTAATACGTTTTTCGATCCCTTCAAGTCAATTTGAAATCAATACTTGTGTTGAAAACAGTAAATTCGCTGATTACTGTTTTATGATCTATTTGAAGTTTTAATCAATAACAAATTAATAAAACTGTACAGAAAAATAGTGAAACTATAGACATTGTTCAAATTTATCACTAATTATCATCGTCTGAGATAAAAGTAGACCTTTCCGTTAACTCATTTTTTGAAAAAATGGACCTAACTCGTTCTACCGGGAAGCCACAAATTTTATTTGTGACAATATTCCTATCTTCTACCTGTAACTCCAGCAATGACGTCGGTCGATCTGGATTACGCAGATGCTTCTCGTCCTCTTCGGCTCTCGTCATCGTCAATACCGGATTCAAGTCTCTTCCGGTTTCCTGATCAACGTCCTTCATGCTCAGCGATACCTTCTGTCCTCCGACGCTCAGTACTTTGACCAAAACTTTTTGTCCCCTCGCAACGACGTCGTTGGCCGTTGCAACGCGACCTTCACGGCGCAGCTGCGAAATGTGAACCAAACCCTCCCATCTTCTTCGCAATCCCTCAAGTTGCACGAAACATCCGAATGGCACGATATTAGCAACTTTGCCTGTGTAAATTTTTCCAACTTCCGGATCCGACGAGACGTCCTCGGGCGATTGGGATTTTTTCTCTGCCGTTTCTTTGCGGCTGCTGCGCTTCGAGTCCTTGCGATCGCGCGATAATCCGGATCTCTTGCGATCACGATTTTTCGATCTCGAACGACGACGCTCGCGCGATCGAAAACGCTTTCTCTCGCTTCGATGAGTCTCCCTCGAGCGTGAACGATCGCGTGACCTTGACGTTCGTCTTCTACGCGAACGCGAACCGTGCCTTCGATCTCGCGATCTACTTCTCCTTTCTCGCGATCTGCTGCGTTTTTCACGCGATCTGCTACGTTTTTCACGCGATCTACTGCGTTTTTCACGCGATCTGCTACGCTTCTCTCGCGATCTGCTGCGCTTTCTTTCTTTCTCGGTTTTCTCGATTATCTCAGTCGCTGGCTTACTCTCCGGTCTCGTTTCGTTTGGAGGCCTCGAGTAGGATGGTGCGGATGCTTCCAAAAATGCCATGGCATTGTCAAATGAATCCTCGTCCTTTTCCTCTGCTGGTGGAGCTTTTAATTCATTCGGAATTGCCAGACCGGGAAATTTGTTCGCCAACTGTTCTTGCTTGTTATTGGAATTCTGTGATTTGCCGGACGACGTCTTTATCGGTTTCATGTGCTGAATTATCCTCAAGAGATTCGATATCAGGGAATCCTGTGGAGAAACGGTACATCATTGAGTAAAAATGTACACAAAAAAATAAACGAGCAAAATTTTTTATTTCTAAACAAGCTTTTATTAGTTGTTAATAAAAAATAATTAAAGAGTTAAAAATAATCTTAGATTGGAAATAAGTTTTCAAATAAAAGCGTGTTACACCCCCTTTTTTTCCTCTTCTGTTAAAATGTAACACGCTTTCATTTGAAAACTTATTACCAATCGGAATAAGATTATTTTCAACTTTTTAGTTATTTTTTATTAACAACTAATATTTGTTGGACCAAATTATTTCACACAATTAATTTGCAACATTTTTCTGAAAAATTTATGGAAAAGAATTTTTTCACAAAATTCTTTGGGAAAAAGACTGTTGTGCAAAATTTTCGTAGAGAAATGTTGCGAATCAATTGCTTAAAACCAGCTTTGTGAACAAAATTTTGCAAAAATTTTTGCGAAACATTTTTTTTGCAAAAAATTATGTGAAACATTTTTTGTTGCAAATTTTGCAAAACAATTTATTTGCAAAAAATTTGCAAATTTTTTGTGATAATATTGCATTGTCATCCACTTTACATATGCATGACAAATTTTAACTCAATCGGAAACCGAGAAGTGGGTCAAATTTAACTTGCAAGATTTGATTACAGACAAACAGACACCGGGAAAGGGGAAACTAAATAAAAGCTTGTAAAATAATGGACGTTTTAAAGCTGATTTGTACAAACCGAAAATTCTGCTCCATTTTCCAAGAGTACTTTTTTAAAATCCTCGAAAGTCTTGTTCTTCTCCGCTAAATGAATTATGAATTCCGCTGAAAGAATATTCATACGATTAATCATGGATAATCAAGATTTGCATTCTATTCTAATTTTTGTTCTAATTTTTTAAATATACTATTTGTTCGAAATTTTGTAATTTTCTTTTCATTATGAATTAAAAAGTTGCCTTTACAGAGAAGCCGTAAATGAACTACTTATCAAAGGATCTCAAGAAACCGATCATGCAAATTGTTAAAAAATCATGCAAATTTGAAATTTGCACATAGCATCTTCATTTGTTTCCATCGTTGGGAAACCTTCATTTACGAGGAAGCCGTGATAATAAACATAAATGTCATAAAGATGGTCAAGGAGGTCCTCATAAAGGAGTCTTGACGAAGGACGGAAAAAATGAGGAATATGTGCAAATGTCCAATTTGCATGATTTTTTAAATATCAATGACATATCGTATTTGAGGTTATACGTTCTCAAAACGTTACCTAAATCCTTGTCGTTGAGGGACAAATGATTTTCCAATTCCGTACATATCTTCGACACCAACGATAGATGCTCCAATTCCGTAACTTCGTCGATCTCCATTTTTCACTAATTTATTATTAATCTACTTGTTTATTGAGCTGATTGAGCTTAAAAAATAAATACAAGCTCTTTTGCACGCAAACGCGTTTTGTAATAATGGTGCTGTCGAGTCGACGCAGCGGCGAAATTCCGAACTAAGCTCAGTCATCTGAGTTGGCTCCCGGAATATCAGGCGAACATGACACTGGAAGAGGTATCAGTATTAGGCTAGCATAAGCAACGCTAGGAGGTAAATGATGCGCGCGCACTCCGTGCATTCGTGTAATAATGGCGCTGACGACACAGTGGCGAAATTTGGAAGTGAGCTCAGTCATCCGAGTTGGCTCCCGGAGTATCAGGCAAACACGACAATGGAAGAGGTATCAGTATCAGGCTAACATAAGCAGGGATAGGAGGTAAATAATGCGCGCGCTAATTCTTACCATGGCTATCCGCCAGTCAGTCGTATTAGCTTCCCAAGTATCAGGCAAACACGACAATGTAAGAGGTATCAGTATCAGGCTAGTATAAGCAATGGTAGGAGGTAAATAATGCGCGTGCGCTAATTCTTGCCGTGGCTATCCGCCAGTCAGTCGTATTAGCTTCGCATGGATCAGGCAAACATGACGCGCGAGAAGGTAAACTGACCGCTTTCGCGCCTTCTTAGCTGTTCCTTGGACGATCGCAATAGCTCAAATAGTATCAGGAGAAAATAAGTCGCGAGGAGGTAAACCGACGCGTACTCCAAAGCCTAACCTCAAAATATGAACAGTTTTCGGCCGCGATTTTAAAATTATTTCAATGTAAAGCGCAATAAACGTACGTGCCAGAAATAACGTCGCGCATGACGTAAAATTGTAATTCCCTCGCTCAACGATTTTTGCTGTGAATTAATTTTTAATAGGGAAAATAGTCTCAAGGTTAAATTTCGGATATTTCAGGAAGTTCTCGCTTCTCGCGCAAATATTAGTGCGACGGGTTGCCACGAATGCCACTTGTCGCTGCGAAACAACCGGCTGAAGACACTATTTGAGGTTATGTTGTAAATCCTCCTCCGAGGAGCGAACGGTGCCATCGAGACAAATCGTTCTCCGGTCGAGTTACGGTGGGACACTTGTTTGTGTTTTATAAATAGACCGACCGTCACGTTACAAACATTGTAAAAATTATCTCGACCATGGATTGCGGCTGAAATTGTCACGTTTTTTCGAATACCTTTTGGCATTCTCGTACCAAGAGCTTCACAAAACGGTGGCGAAACGAAGGTGAAAAAACGAAGAAAAAAATTGTGAGTATAAAAAGGCGGTATTCTTCGATCATTCACCCTTTTATTGCCTTTTATCGTGTCATACGAACGTCAAAATTCACCGCTTATCGATTGGAATATCGATCGAGTTTTCTCATTTTCACGATTTGCCAATTTTTATTGCGTAGTTTCGCGCTCGTCCTTGTAATCCATCATATACATATACTTTCATGGCTGGTCGACCTTTTTGTGATTCTAGGTTAAGTTTCCAAGGTCTTTCAATTTCCACGATAAACGCCGCTGCTCCGATCGCATTGATTATGATACTGCACACGATTCTTAAACTGCTGAATTAAAGGACTCCTTATCAAAAGAACGGCAAGGTGATTCATTTCATTCATTGCATTCTCCGATACTGCCGAAGCGACTCGAAGAGTCCTGTGAGTATTCGATAGTATTCAAGTTTATTCATCATTACTGCGATAGTTCTTGGACATCGGAATTTAAAAAACTGTGGCATATATTTTGAACAATATATCTGACGTTGGAAATATATAAAAATTGCAGAAAATCATTCTGAAGTCCACGAAAATTGCATGAATTTCTTCTTACTTTTAACAGGATTTCGAAGAATCATTTGATCTTAAATCGAACACAGATAGAGCTTGAAAATGAATTTCAATATTTATAGCCATTATTTCTTGTTTTAATACACAACGTTTATTTATTTTGGATCAGAGTTGCGAATTTTTTAATGAAAAAGTAATGTATTAATCATTACTTTTTTAATGGCTAATGGAAATTATTTCCATTAACCATTAAATGTTGATGGTTAATGGAAGTTATTTTCAATTATCAATAAGAGTCAATGGTTAATGAAAATTATCTCCATTAACCATTACGTGTTGTTGGTTAATGAAAATAATTTCCATTAATCATTTAATGCTAGTGGCTAATGGAAATTATTTCCATTGACCGATGACATTTAATGTAGTCACAATGGTCGTAATCGATTATTCAGCTATTCTTAGCGGTATTGGTCCCAGTGCGCTTGAATCAGGATAACGAAGAAACGTTTTCCAGCTTCTACATCGTTCTCTCTCTGTCTCTAAATTGTTATTTTGACCTAGAATAAAACCAATCGATTACTACCATTTTAATTAAATTCAATGTCAATGGTTAATGGTAATAATTTCCGTTAACCATTAGCATTATGGTTAATTGTAATCATTTTCATTAACCAATAACATTAAATGGTTAATGGAAATTATTTTCATTAACTTTTAACATTAAATGGTTAATGGAGATAATTTCCATTAGCCATTAATATCTAATGGTGAATGGAAATAACTTCCATTAACGATTAATGCTGATCGGTTAATAGAAATTATTTTTATTCACCATTAACATTAGATGCTTAATGAAAATTATTTTCATTAACCATTAACATTTTACTGGCTAATGAAAATTATCTCGATTAACCATTAAAATTTAATGGCTAATGGATTTCCATTAACCATTAAATGCTGATGGTTCATGAAAATAATTTCCACTAGGCAATAACATTAAATGACTAATGGAAATCATTTCCATTAATCAATAAATGGTAATGGTTAATGGAAGTTATTTTCAATTATCAATAAGCATTAATGGTTAATGAAAATGATCTCCATTAACCATTACGTGTTGATTGGTAATGAAAATAATTTCCATTAATCATTTAATGTTAGCGGCTAATGGAAATTACTTCCATTGACTGTTGACATTTAATGTAATTAATATGGTCGTAATCGATTATTCAGCAATTCTTAGCAGTTTTGGTCTTGGTCAAAGTGACTCGATATTAGTAACTGAGGTTTTGGCGGTTATCAATAACCATTAATATTTTCATTAACCAATTTCCATTAACCATTAACATTTAATGGTTAATCGAAATAGCTCCCATTAACCATTAACATGTAATGGTTAATGGAAATTATTTCAATTAATCAATAAGAGTTAATGGTTATTGAAAATGTAAAGGCATTAAAAAAAAAGTAATGCATTATTTGCAATCCTGTTTCAGATAACTCGTTGATGCTCTTAAACTGATCACGATCGTTGAATGGACATCGGCAAGCGTCGTCCCCCAAGTTCCTGTTATGTGCGACTGGTTCTTCCTGCTCAAGATGATATTCGATTTTTTCAAGCGTCTCTTCGGCTTGGCGGACCAAACTGGTCGAAAGCGTCGCGCGGACGACACGAGCAATGACGCTACGTCGAACAGCGTGACCTGTGCGAAGAAGCATTGTAACGCTCGACTAGGTCTGGGTGTTTACGGCGACGAGAACGACGCGGAGGAGATTAGTTATCTCGGTGATTTTGATTATTCGCAAGTGAGAACGAAGGATCGACCAAACGGAACATCCTGTACAAGAAGAAAGCTGGGAGGACACAACAGTCAGCCTATGCGACAATATCAAAAGAATTCGACATTGAAGATGAACGGAAAGGAAACGAACGGCAATCGTTTGTCGCACAAGAGTATGGCGGCTATTTCGAATATCGATTACAGATGCTCGACATTGACGAAGACGAATCAATTGCGCGAAAAGCAGGAGTACAGTCAGTTGTTGAAAAATTTCATGCCACAACAGAAGATACAAGTTATACGTAAGAAGATACAAAAGGATGAAGGCTCGAAGAGTCGGCGCTTCACTGAAATAATCGATCTGATCGATAGTGAAACGATAGATCTCGATAAATGCGAGACACCGGTAAAAACAATCGTCGAGCGTGAATCGCGCGACCGAGAATTATTCTCGACACCGCGAACTTCGACCCCACAGAAATTCTACACACCGAGAGAAACGCTGAATCACGATGATACGAGCTCGAGATCCAAAGACGACGAAATTTCTATAATCTCTGTAAGAAGAACACCAACCGCGAGAACGAAGAATTTGGAGATATCGTCAAAGGCAAAAACACCGAGGGACAAGATGGGTTTGTCGATGGGAAAAATAATACCGACGATACGCATCGATCACGTGGACGATTTGCCATCGTCATCGATGAACAAAGGAGGGACCTTCGATAAGTTCCAAGCTTCGACATCGACGAGAAGCCCAGTTGAGATTATAGAGACGAATACTCTGCGCGATAATTTTTCCGCCAAAGCGGTGATAAAACATGATTTTGTACCGCGCATATCGGGTCACTACAAGAAACGTTTCGAGCAACAATCGAAAGAAGCTGCGGAGCTCGAACGTATGACATGTTTGCTCGCTAAGCACAATAGATTGGAGAGAGAAGCGGCACTCGAGACAAGATTGGCGCGCTCGATGAGACTGAACGAGGCGGTTCTCGACGAGACCGAGGAACCCGAAGAGGAGGCTCTTCCCGAGCTCACGGAATCGATGCTTCACGAGATAAAACTCGCACTGGTGCCGAATCCACCGAATCAAGTCCTCGTCGAGAGTTTTGGTCTTCGCGTGACCCGCAAAGACATTCACACGCTTTCCGGTCTCAATTGGCTGAACGACGAGGTCATTAATTTTTACATGAATCTACTGATCGAGAGAGGCACGAGCGGTGATAAATATCCCAAAGTACACGCGATGAACACGTTCTTTTATCCGAAATTATTGTCCGGTGGGCACAGTTCGCTCAAACGTTGGACACGAAAAATCGACATATTCGCGCAGGACATTGTTGTCGTACCGATACATCTTGGTATTCATTGGTGCATGTCGATAATTGATTTTCGCGACAAAACTATACGTTACTTCGACAGTATGGGCGGCAGTAATCCAAAGTGTCTCGTTGCTCTCCGACAATATTTGGAGAACGAGAGTATGGACAAGAAGAAACGACCTTTCGACACCAACGATTGGAAACTGGAGTCGATGAAGGATATACCGCAACAAATGAACGGCAGCGACTGCGGAGTATTTTCCTGCATGTTCGCCGAATTCATAACGGGAAATAGAAAAATCACGTTCACGCAACAGGATATGCCGTATTTCAGAAACAAAATGGTATACGAAATATTAAAAGCGAAACTTTTGTAAATCGTAATGCGCGATCGATGAACGTTTGAGACGAGTGCAAGAAAATTTCGAGCGAAAAATTTTCTGTCGTGTATTTAATTAAAAAATATATATGTATTGAAAAAAACAAAAATATTTCAAGCGTAATAACAGTTTGATTGAGAAACAAAACGAACGAACGAACTTCCGAGTATGGAAAAATGTGGACTTAAAGGAGGTTTTTAATCGTTGGAAAAAGTTTTCAATCATTGCGATTATGTCAGATACTTTTTGAACGAGGCTCTCCCTGAGCAGATACTTCTCTTTCCTCGATGTGAATTAATTGTATGAACGATTTGATATAATTTCTCCGGAATCGTTGTTTTTTGATAAAAGGGAACGTTTTTTTCCGCTCTTCCTGTAAAATACGTATTAAAAGAAAAACGAAGATTATAGTTTATGTACACAAAGAGCATATTTGTTATTTTTCTCTTTCATTGATCGATCCGTGTAAAAACAAAGCTCAAAACGAAGATGGAAGTACGACTTGGGGGATAAAAATCGATCTTCCTCGATTCACAATCCATGAAACGATATTCAGAATTAATGATTTAATATAATAATCATGACGTATAAGCGAAGTTGTTCTTTTTTCCTTAAATTTGATACAATATTTCTATACATATTCTTGTACACAGATTTTGTTTTGTTTTTTCTTATTTTTTTCTTTAATAAGACAAGATACCTAAATAGTCGTTTTATTTTAACAGACGCACAGTCACTCTTAGTGTCATTGAGCTGCTCCTTATTAGACCTAATTGGTTTATCATCAACTATTACGCTATAGTCAATAATTAACTAAATATATGGGTCAAAACGCCAATTATGGACGTCGGATCCGACCTCACCCCTTCAGATTTTTCAGCATTTTTAGCTGAAAGTCCTCATTGAAAAACACATTCCCAAATTTTTTCAGATTTTTTACCTTCTAACTTTCGCAGTTATTACATGGGGTATTCCGTCTAGTTTTACCATTTTCGTTTTATTCATTATGACTTGCCATCTTCCACCACAATAAAAAAAATTTCAAAAAATAGGTTTTTTGCGTGAAAAAGTCTCAGCTTTTCAAAAAAAAATTGTTTTTTTTTGTTTGTGCACTTGGAAAACTCTTAAAATTGAGCTTAAACTCTAAAAAGCTGTTTTTCGGCCGTTGCCCAAATTTTGAAAATTTTTTCAATATTTTTTTCGAAAAGCTGAGACAATTTTACATGGAATATGTATTTTCCGTGATGGGTTCTCCATAAACGTACGAGAAATGAATGAATGAACAAAAATTGATTTTATTCATTTTTTGTTGCTATCTTCCGTTACGATAATTTTTTTTTGAAAAAATACGTTCTTTGGGTAAAAAAGTCTCAGCTTTCCAAAAAAAATATTGCTTTTGCGATAATGCCTGTGAAAAGCCCTCAAAATCGAGTTTTAAATCTAAAAAGCTGTTTTTTTAGCCATGGCCCATATTTTGAAATTTGTTTCCATGTTTTTTTCGAAAAGCTGAGAAAAATTTACATAATATATGTAATTTTCAAGGTGAATTCTAAATAAACACACGAGGAATGAATTAATAAAAACTTTTTAATTAATTTTCTCGTATGTTTCTCGTATGTTTGTTTAGAACCGACCTTGTAAATGACACGTTATGTAAAATTTTCTCAGCTTTTCGAAGAAAACATAGAAAAAAATTTCAAAATAGGGGCAATGTCTAAAAAACAGCTTTTTAGATTAAAAACTCGATTTTAAGAGCTTTTCACAGGCTTTATCGGAAAAGCAATATTTTTTTTGGAAAGCTGAGCCTTTTTCACGCACAAAATTTAGTTTTTGAATTTTTTTTATTGCGGCAGAAAATGGCAAGTCATAATAAATACAACGTAAATGGTAAAACTAGACGGAATATCCCATGTAATAACTGCGAAAGTTAGAGGGGAAAAAATCTGAAAAAATTTTGGAATGTGTTTTTCAATGAGGACTTTCAGCTAAAAAAAATGCCAAAAGTTCTGAGGGGGTGAGGCCGGATTCGACGTCCATAATTGGCGTTTTGACCCATATATAATATATATTTATGTATAATATTTTGAGTAGAATCATACGCTGCGGTATGAGCTATTTCCCATAACACGAGAGCCAGCTACTCGAAAAGAAAAAACAAACCCTCTTCCGTCATCGACGTGATAGACATTAATCTAAGCATTTCTTAAATGATCAACGTAAAAAGAGAATACAATTATTTGTTGTTGTACAAATGTCTATTGCACGCGTATTCTTTAACTTTAAATAACTTTCCCTTTTTCAATATACTATATTTTTAGTTGCTTTTTATATTTTCATTAATTTAGTGCAAGTGTTTAAAGTAAGGAATTCGCTTATGTTATTATTTCCGCGGAACACAAATGTGCATTCAATCGGATCGAATACATCGTTTCAATTTAAATTCAATGATTATATACACACAGATCGTAACTTATCGTTAGTTATGAAATGATGAATTAGCATTCGGTTCTAAGGAAAAGTATGTACAAATTCACGGGTCATGCATTATGTGCAGTTAAGTGATTTATCCAGGATCGTTAGTTTTTTATTTTTCCGTTTGTTTTTTTGTTTGTTTTGCAAATGGCGAAAAGATTTTTTTCGTATGTAGTTTCCGATATCGAATTTGGTAAAGTGAGAATTATAATTGTAACATCATAAAGTGGAGTGGGACGCGTAGGAACCGAGAAATATTATCTATTCACGACTTTAAAAATTCCCGAACTAAGTATGACTTGACAAACATGATAGATCGTCACTAAAAACTAGTTTGGCGATTTAGGATTTATCGGAGGTTTTCTCTTTTATGCCTATGAGCAAATTAAATCTTACGCGAATGTGTAATATTACTATTTATATCATATATAACATATATACATATATATAAATTTTAATATATATATATATGCATATATATAATGGTCGAACGATGAGACGCGATAATTTGTAAAGTAATAGACACGGTACAAAAAATAAACATAATCACAGCTGAATTGGCAGGCAGCAGGCGGGCATTCGGTCAGGCCTATCTTCTCGTCGTAACTGCTGTTCCTTTGCTTTTTCTTTTTTTTTTTTTTTTAATCGGTTATTCGTTTTTGACACGATCTCGTTACTTGGTCGGTACTTTTTTGTTTTGTTTTTGTTATTTTAGCCTGTTGAGCCCTTTTCTAGTAGATCGATTTGAGTCTTACACGTAATCATTGGTGCCCGGAGAAGTGAGTGGTTCCTGTGCCTGAAAATTATAAACATTCATATTATCAAGTAAATTCAAATTTTTCTGATTTTGATTTCAGTTTATTTCGGCCCATGAAAGCCTTGTTATTTCTCGATAGATATACACTACCGGCGAAAAGTTTCCGGACAAAACTTTAAAAAACGTCTGGAAAGTTTTTTCCGGATTTTTAAATTATTTTTGCAAATTGTTTTTAGATTTGGGCGCTATTTTGAAAACAGCTGTTTTTCGCCTGTTTCCTCCTCTCTTCAGGTGTACCCATCTTCTAGAGGAATTTTTTTTTAATGCATTTTTACGATTAGATTCGTGAAGGGGAAAGTTTTAGCTTCATTATCCTTTTTTTCAAAACTTTGAGCGTTTTTTTTTCAAAGTTATTCTGTTTTTTTGTGAAAAAGTAGGAAATTTGAAAAATCCCATATAACACGAAAACAAAGAGCATTCATGAAAAACTTCAGGACGGCAAAAAGTTGCGTCTGTTTTTCTTGAGTTCAGAGGTATTTTTTTAGATTTTTTTATTCAAAAATTTTGTTTTCTCATGTTGAGGCTGGAAAAAAATTTGAAACAAAGTTCCAATGTGTTGAAAATGCTAAAATAAAGTCCCCTCTTGAAATTTCATCAATAATCCCATAGTTCTCGAGTTATGGTAATTGATTGATCGAGCTTCGACCCAGAAAATGAGAAAATAAAAATTTGGTGAAAAAAAAATCTGAAAAAATTACTCTGCACTCAACAAAATCAGACGCAACTTTTTGCTATTTTGAAGTTATTCATGGATCCTCTTTGTTTTCGTGTTATAAAGGAACTTTATCTTCTACAAATTAGCTTTTTGTTTATGAAAAAAAAAAACAGAACTAGACGTTCATTTCGATTGATAATTTAAACAAAATAACTTTGGTGAATTTATGAAAAATATTTCAACACGACGAGCTCTCACTAATCGAGATTGAACTAAAATTACAAATTTGAATTCAGGAAAATTTCGTTATTCCTTCGCGAAACGTGTAGAAATTTTTTTTCAAGGATGTTGAGTCCCAAATCGCAAATCGTGAAAAAATTCTGAAAATTTGGTATGTTTTTGGATGAATTATTTAAGAGGTCGTGTAAAAATTTCACGACAATTAGGAAGCTCGTTATCGAATAATTAACATTAACAAATTAAATTAAATTAAATGTATTATTATGGAAACTGATATAACTTTGCGATAAGTTTTATTTTTGACCTCTCAATTTTTTGATATCTACACTATATTGAAAGCAACGGAAACAAAACGAAGTTTATTGATAAATATTTTTTTTATTTGTTTAAAAAATTGTTCTTAACAAAATGTTAATATTTTAATACCGAGCTTCCTAATCGTCGCGAAATTTTTACACGACCTCTCAAATACTTCGTACAAAAACATACAAAATTTTCAGAATTTTCTCATCATTTTTCATTTTAACCCTTAAGGAGGTTAAAGTAATGATGATAGAATTCTGAAAATTTAATATGTTTTTACATGAAGTATTCTGGAGGTCGTGTAAAAATTTCACGACGATTAAGAAGTTATTTATTGAACAATTAACGTTAAAAGATTTCGTAGGGACTCAACATCCTTAAATCTAATTGACTCGACTTTAGAGCAAATTTCGCGTTTGAAATATCGAGCGAGCCTCACCTCTTCTCCGATCGTAGCAGTTGGAAGGGGAAAACGATTTTTCTCGAGACTGAATTGATCCTCGGTGGTTTTTCTGTACACTGGATTATCGAAGTTCATACTTGTGACGTTGCGATGAAGATAATGCCTGTAGCACAATACCGCGAGAAGTGCGAGAATCAAGAGTCCAAGTGTGACACTGCCAATTACAATTCCAGCGACCAAACCCGGATCGGTCTGTTCCATACCGATGCTATTGCTTCTGTTACGATCGGTGGCGTCTGTCGGAACTGCGAATAGAATAAGAAATAGCAAATAAATATCACAGGAAAATGACTACACGCTTCAAGACGAGAGTTGAGAGTAAAAAATAATTTTCGTTGCTACGAAATATATCTTTTATTCTTGCGCATGCTCGTATTTACACAAAGCTTTAAAAAAAAATCCCTCGACATGCCGAACCAGATATTTTCCCGAATAATGCAATTACTATTTACACGTATCTCTGTTACTTACTGGCACTCGGAGGAACTGAAGTTTCGAGCCTCTTAAACGGTATCGACGACTCCTGCGTCGTAGGCGCTACGGTTGTCGTTACTGGAATACCCCATTTTTTTCATGCAACATCGATGCGAAAAAAAAATATATAAAAAAAAACAACGACAACAAAAAATAAAACAATGAGAAATAATGATAAATGTACAAATTATAATTCGAAGCAACACGTTGGATGCGTCATGATCTTTGGTAATATATGTGTCATTCCATACAATTTCGACCTGGGTCTGACCCTTGACCTCTTGGATTTGGCTCGCGATTTTTTATATGATTGTTCTCACGTTGAAAGGCACTCAGTTTTTTTAAAAGATTTTTCAGATTCAATATGAAATTTCTACAATTTTTTAAATGATTTTATTGTTCGACACAATTTAAAAATCTGAAAAAATTCTGAAAAATCGTGTGTCAGATATCAAAATTTTTAAGCTTAGAGCCGGAGTAGGGAGATTTTTCCTTCTTACTATTTTCAAGCTTTTTCCGAAAAAAGACGTTAAAAAAAATAGAAGCTGGAGTTATTTTACAATGAATGTTTGCCGAAACATTTTCATATGTCATATCGGATTTTTTTTTTTATTTCAGATTTTCCGGAACCATTTATTATAGAAACATAAAGAAAAAAAAATCTCTTGCGAAAAATCTGAAAAAATTTTCAAAAATCCGATATGACATATGGAAATGTTTCAGCAACCATTCACAGTAAAATAACTCCCGCTTCTATTATTTTTTACGTTTTTTTTTTTTTTTTAAAAGCTTGAAAATTGTGAGAAGAAAAAATTTCCCCACTCCGGCTCTAAGCTTAAAAATTTTGATATCTGACACATGATTTTTCTGAATTTTTTCAGATTTTTAAATTGTGTCGATCAATAAAATCGTTTAAAAAATTGTAGAATATTCAAATTAAATCTGAAAAATCTAAAAAAAAACTGGCTACTTTTCAAAGTGAGACCAATCACGTGAAAAATCGCGAGCCAAATCCGAGAGGTCAAGGGTCAGACCCAGGTCGAAATGTTATGGAATGACACATATATATATGTGTCATTCCCTATCAATTCAACAACGTTTTGTCGGCGAACCCTTCGTTTATTTATTTATTTTTTAATATGTTATTTTACATGCAAAAAGAAGTACCGTGTACATGTTTAGCTCTCTATCTTGACCCATACCGAAGTTATTGATTTTTGAAAAAACATTTTTAAAATAATCATAACTTCTGCAATAATTAAAATATTCTAATTTGTTAATTACAATTCATTTTCATTCAGTCATTTTTTTTCAATGTACTTTTTGAAAAAAATATTGACTAGTAACAAACAAAAATTAAAAATGTTTTTTAGTTGTTTTAAGCTAAATTAAGCTAAAGAATTGGATTTTCTTCGATGCAACCCCTTCGATTTTTCTCAAAAAAATTATAAAATTCTACGTAAAAAACAAAATTTTTGAGATTTTACCGAAGAAGGGATTTAAATAATTTCTTATGAAAAAAAAAATGTTCAATTTTTTTTCGTAATTTTGATATTTTTTTTCCTTTATGACCACAATAGTTTATTTCAATGATGTTAAAATATATAATTTAACTTCTGTCACATATTTACTTTGTAAATTATAATAATTAACATTAAACATTACAATTTAAGTACGTTCTGCACTTTATTGAATTTTTTTACATAAAAATTGTAATTCTTCATGTTAATTATTATAAGTTACTAAGGAAACATGTGCGAGAAGTTTAATTATTTATTTTAACATCATTGAAATCAACTATTGTGGTCATAGAGGAAAAAAAGATAAAAATTGGGGGAAAAAAATCGAAATTTTTTTTTTTATGAAGTTATTTGAATCCCTTCTTCAGTAAAATCTCAAAAATGTTGTTGTTTAACGTAAAATTTTATAATTTTCTTTGAAAAAAATCGAAGGGGTCGCACTGAAAGAAAATCAAATTTTTTAGCTTAATTTAGCTTAAAACAGCTAAAAAAACATTAAAAAATTATTTTCTTAATTTTCGATATTTTTTTCAAAAAGTACATTGAAAAACAAAAAACATGTCGTCCTAAAAAATTAGAATATTTTGATTATTGTAGAAGTTACGATTATTTTATGAATGTTTTTTCAAAAATCAATAACTTCGGTATGGGTTAAGATAGAGAGCTAAAAATTTACATGGATACTTCTTTTTGCATGTATAGTAACATATTAAAAAATAAAATAAAATCGACGGGGTCACCGACAAAACGTCATGGAATGACCCATATATAATATATATATATATTTTATATCATACAGATGCAAAAAAATGCGAAATGAGAATAAATTCGTATGTGAGAGTGCCCAAGTGTGCTTTTTATCGAGATATATCAACGTACATGAGAATCCATGAAAGAATATCAAAGAAAATTATAATTCATGCGGTACGTGACTGTATCAACCCTTTTGTACATTCGCACTTTTTTTTTTTAATCATTGCACAGCTAAACGTAATGTTATTATTTTGGAAAACGTCCCGAAGAGAAAAGCGATAGATTTGTGTAAATTGTCATGAGCGATAAGAAAAAAATGAACGGAGGAAATGATCATCGACTTACCGTTTTCGACGCACATTTGACCATCGGCCCTCAATCTCAGTCCATCGGGACAAGCGCAACTGAGAAGAGGCGATCGAGAATTAATTTTCGGCGCTGGTAAGCAAAGATGACTGCAATGACCGTTAACGGCTTGGCACTGATTCGTTCCATCGGGTTGTCTGTACGGATGATAAACGTGAACGACCATTGGATTTTGCAACGATCTCAACGACGTCGAGGGTCGAACTTCCTTTCCCGTGAATTTATTCGCCTTGAATATCGTTTGTTTGTCCCAATCCGTCCAATAGACGTAATCCTCGAAGGTCGTTATACTGAACGGATGCCTGAGAGAGTCGAGCGAGTAGAGGACGGTTCTTCTGCCAGAACCATCGTAATTGCACGAGGCGACAATGTGAAGCTTCGCGTCCACCCAATAAACACGTTTACCGATCAAATCCAGCGTGAGACCGTTCGGCCATACCACTTCCGTGCCAACGATCACCTGATGAGGAAGAAAACATTATTCAAAACATCCTGCAAATTTGCAAATTGATTTCTCATTTTTTGCATTTCATTTCGATCAAAGTCATTCACCATCGGGCAACGAGGAAAAAATGCGAAATTTGTAATGAAAAAGTAATGCATTAATCACTACTTTTTTATGGCTAATGGAAATTATTTCCATTAACCATTAAAATTTAATGACTAATGGAAATTATTTCCATTAATCACTAACATTTTATGGTTAAAGGAAATTATTTTCACTAACCAATAACATTAAATGATTCATGGAAATTATTTCCATTAATCAATTAATGTTAATGGTTGATGGAAGTTATTTTCGATTATCAATAAGAATTAATGGTTAATGAAAATTATCTCCATTAACCATTACATGTTGATGGTTAGTGGAAATTATTTTCACTAATCAATAAAATTAAATGATTAACGGAAATAATTTTCATTAATCAATTAATGTTAATGGTTAATGGAAGTTATTTTCAATTATCAATGAGAATTGATGATTAATGAAAATTATCTCCATTAACCATTACGTGTTTATGGTTAATGGAAATTATTTTCACTAACTAATAACATTAAATGATTAATGGAAATTATTTTCACTAATCAATAACATTAAATGATGAACGGAAATAATTTCCATTAATCAATTAATGTTAATGGTTAATGGAAGTTATTTTCAATGATCAATAAGAGTTAATGGTAAATAAAATTACATATCTCCATTAACCATTTCGTGTGAATGGTTAATGGAAGTTATTTTCACTGACCAATAACATTAAATGATTAATGAAAATAATTTCCATTAATCAATAAATGTTAATGGTTAATGGAAATCATTTCCATAAATTAATAAATGTTAATGGTTAATGAAAATTATCTCCATTAAGAGTAACCGCGAAGGCCTCGGTTAGTACCTCTGGGTCATTTTGACCCAGATCAAAACCAATCGATTACTACCATTTTAATTAAATTCAATGTCAATGGTTAATGGCAGTAATTTCCGTTAACCATTAGCATTATGGTTAATTGTAATCATTTTCATTAAACATTAACTCTTATATATTAATGGAAATAATTTCCATCAACTATTAACATTCAATGGTTAATCGAAATAACTCGCATTAACCATTAACATGTAATGGTTATTGAAAATGTAGATGCATTAAAAAACGTAATGCATTATTTGCAACCCTGGTACATACCGATCTGTGTGAACCGTCCATTCCGGCTCTCTCGATACGCGCCTCGTCGCCCCAATCGGTCCAGAACATCCATCCCTCGAGCGGATTGAGAGCAATCGCTCTTGGCTCTTGAACCTTATCCTTGATCAACGTTTTTCTCATGGTACCCTCAAAATTAGCGAGTTCGATTGTATTCTTCTCGGCATCGGTCCAGTATATGTGATTATAGATCCAATCTACCGCAAGGCCATCGGTCGTTGTGAGATCTTGATCGATGACGACCGTGCGGGCGTTTCCCTCGTCTATCGGTGCTCTGAATAATAATAATAATAATAATAATAATAATAATAATAATAATAATAATAATCGAGGAATAAAAACAGTAACGATCAAATTCATTCTAGAGATGAATATTTCGAACATAAATTTTGAATGAAAAAAATTGTTTCGCCAATTATTCGTGCGACCTACTTGTAGATTTTTTTGTCAGAAACGTCACTCCAGAATATCATTCCCGTGCGAAATACAAAATCAAGGGCGGTCGCGGATTTCGTATTATTGACGATGGCCGTCATTTCTAAACGATCGAGCGCCACTTTTCGGATATCGTGACGACGAGTGAAGAGCAAACTTGCGTGTCCCTCTGTGGCCTTGCAGCGTGTCAAGTTCTTCGGATCTCGGAGATAACCGACGTCGCAACTGCACTTGAATGTTCCCTTCTCGTTCAGACAGAATTGAGAACATTTTCCTGGTTCCAAGCACTCGTCGATATCTGACAAACGAAAGATTTATTATTGGCGGCATAATCAGAGTCGTGAAAAATAGTAATGTAAAAGTAATGCATTATCCATTACTTTAAATAATATGTATTGGATAAGTGTTCCATTACAAATTACAAAAGTAATGTGTAATGAATGAATGTTCCATTACAAATGAAAATAGTAATTTGTAATGAATGCGTGTTCCATTACGAATAAATAAAAAAGTAATGTGTAATGTATGCATGTTCCATTACAAATAATAAAAGTTATGTGTAATGGATGCATGTGCCATTACAGATAAAAAAATTACGCGTAATGAATGAGTGCTCCATTACAAATTACAATTGAAAAAAAAAGTAAATTGTAGTGGAGAATATTCCAATTAGTGTGTTTCTACGACAATTTGGAGCGAGTACTATTTTGCTCAAAGGTAAGTCTATTAATTTTTCAATTAAAATAATTTGTGTATCAAGTTTTTGTTAACTTTACTATCGTAGTGGTAAATGTATTAACGGTAATTTTTACTCCATTCTTGAATCGTAATTTTTACAACAATGGAGTAATTTTTATTTACTCTATTGTTGTAAAAATAATTTATAAAAATAATGAAGTAATTTTTACTCCATTCTTGAATTGCAATTTTTACAACAATGGAGTAATTTTCAGTACATTGTTGTAAAAGTGAACAGTGTTGTATGCACAGTGATTTTTTGCAGTAATTTTTACTCCATTCTTGAATTGTAATTTTTACAACAATAGAGTAACTTTCACTCCATTGTTGTAAAAATAATTTGTAAAAATAATGGAGTAATTTTACTCCATTCTTGAAATGTACTTTTTACAACAATGGAGTAAAAAATTTTTAATATCTACACTATATTGAAAGCAACGGAAACAAAACGAAGTTTATTGATAAATATTTTTTTTATCTGTTTAAAAAATGGTTCTTATCAAAATGTTGATATTTTAATAACGAGCTTCCTACATCGTCGTGAAATTTTTACACGACCTCTTAAATACTTCATACAAAAACATACCAAATTTTCAGAATTTTCTCATCATTTTTCATTTTACCCCTTAAGGAGGTTGAAGTAATGATGATAGAATTCTGAAAATTTAATATGTTTTTGAATGAAGTATTCAGGAGGTCGTGTAAAAATTCCACGACGATTAAGAAGCTATTTATTGAACAATTAACATTATAAGATTTCATAGGGACTCAACATCCTTAAATTCACCAAAAAGAGCCTACACTTGTTCTTGTTTTTCACACTTGGAGCAAAATGAGAATTCGATGGATCGCTTTTTCCTTTTCTCAATGTACCTTCACAGGTGTGATTATCGGTGAGCCGATAACCCTCGTGACACGTGCATCTGTAGCCAATCGGCAGGTCGTTGCAAATTTGACTGCAGCCACCGTTGTTTATCAGACACTCGTTTACACCGCAGAGTTTGCGACTCTCGTCCTCCCAGCCAATGCAATCCGGCATACCATTGCAAACATGATCGAGGGGTATGCAAGAGCCCTGACTGCACTCGAACTGCGTCTGGGGATTGCACGCGACTGGTTTCGTCGTGCAATTCTTTTCGTCGCTCTTATCCGTGCAATCGTCCTTTCCATCGCAGTACAAAAACCCTGAATAACAATTTAGACACAAATATTAAAGACGTTTTAAATTTGACATTACACCAATAATTTTTTAAAAATTAAATAACTATAAAAAAGGAAGAAGGTGAAAATTTTTCTTTTTTACAAAATTTCTTCTCAAGAGTTTCTATACGAGATTTTTCTTAGCTTGAAGTTTTAAAACATTGACCAGATATAAATTGACGGTATAAAATAATGTAAAGAATGTTTAAGGCGTTATATGCAGTCAGGATTTTCAAAAAATCGATTTTGTTAAATTTCATTATTGAAATGTACATATATTTCAATATATATAACAATGCATTTTTGAAAAAAAAAAATTTAATAAAGTTAAAACTTACAAAAATATGCATATGTGTCCCTATCAATTCAACGACGTTTTGTCGGTGACCCCTTCGATTTTTTTTATTTTTCAATATGTTATTTTTCATGCAAAAAGCAGTATCCATGCAAATTTTTAGCTCTCTATTCAGAAGTTATTGATTTTTGAAAAAATATTCTTAAAATAATCATAACTTCTACAATAACCAAGATATTCTAACTTGCTACGAGGTCATTTTTTTAATTTTTCAATGTACTTTTCGAAAAAAAATATCGAAAATTAAGAAAAAAAAAATTTTAATCTCTTTTAGGCTGTTTTAAGTTAAAAAATTTGTTTTTTTTTCAATGGGACCCTTCAATTTTTTTTTTAATTATAAAATTCTACGGAAAATAACAAACTTTTTTCCTTCTATGATTACAATAGTTGATTTCAATTATGATAAAATAAATAATTTAACTTCTCTCATAGATTTCCTTTGTAAATTACAACAATTAACATTAGAAATTACAACTCAAGTAGGTTTTGCACTTTATTCATTTTTTTCACAAAAAAAATGTAATTCTTATTATTATTATTTACAAAGGAAATATGTGAGAGGAGTGAAATATTTATTTAAACATCATTTCAATCAACTATTGTAGTCACAGAAGGAAAAAAGATCAAAATTACGAAAAAAAAATCGACAAAAAATTTGTTTAATAGGAAGTTATTTGAATCCCTTCTTCAATAAAATCTCAAAAATTTTGTTTTTTTACGTAGAATTTTATAATATTTTTTTCTTAAATCGAAGGGGTCTCATGGAAAGAAAATCCAATTTTTCAGCTTGAAACAGCTAAAAAAACATTTTAAAAAAAATTTTCTTCACTTTCAATATTTTGTTCAAAAAGTACATTAAAAAAAAATGACCTAAGAAATTAGAATATCTTGATTATTCTAGAAGTTATGTTTATTTTAAGAATATTTTTTGAAAAATCAATAACTTCGGTATGGTTTAAAATAAAGACCTAAAAATTTAGATGGATACTTCTTTTTGCATCTATAATAACATATTAAGGAATTTAAAAAAATCGAAGGGGGTCACCGACAAAACGTCATTGAATTGACATGGAATGACACATATAAATTTTTACGTTAATAAATTAAAATGTATTTCCAGAAAAAATTCTTGAAAAATCGCTGTTTCGTATAAGCAGTTAAAAATAAAATAAATAAAATAAATAAAATAAATAAAATAAATAAAATAAATAAAATAAATAAAATAAATAAAATAAATAAAATAAATAAAATAAATAAAATAAATAAAATAAATAAAATAAATAAAATAAATAAAATAAATAAAATAAATAAAATAAATAAAATAAATAAAATAAATAAAATAAATAAAATAAATAAAATAAATAAAATAAATAAAATAAATAAAATAAAAATAAAATAAAAATTAGTTTTACCCGATATACAAGTGTGATCGCCACATTGAAACTGATCAGCTCGACAAGTAACATTTTGGCATCTTTGTAATTCCTCGTCCGATCCGTTCGGGCAATCCTTCTCCTTGTCGCAGACCCAACTCTGATGTATGCAAGTTATGTGATCGCCGCAGTCGAATTCGCGCTCGGCACAGTGACTGGCACGAATATGAGCGGGATCATTGTTGCAGCCAATTTCGTCCGAATTGTCGGGACAATCGTTGTCACCGTCGCAACGCCAGCGTGACGTTATGCAGTAGCCCGGTGAACACGTGAAATCAATGCTAGGACGACAAGTCGTTGGTCCGCAATTTTTCTCATCGCTGCCATCACCGCAATCGTCGTCCTGATCACACTTCCAAATCTCCAGGATGCACTTTTTGTTGTTGCATGTAAATTGATCGGATCGGCAAGTTTCGTCTATTTTTTTTTTTTTTATTAACAATAACCACGAATTAGTAGGAATCCGAAATTGAGTCGAAAAATTGTACAAACCATTCTCCATCGATATAAAAAAAATGGTTAGTCTAGTTTTTATCAACTTTATTAGTGCATAGGACTAGTTGAAAGTATATTGAACCTCTTTGGGTCTTTCCAGTGAATATCCAAATATTTTCAGACCAATTATGAAGTACAAAAAGAATTTATGGAAATACTGACATAATGCAAATAAAAAATATTCGCTTTTTTGGAAAATTATTTGTTTTTTTTTCTTTATATGAGAATGTAATGTGTAATATAATTTTGACAAGAGCACTTTTTTAGTGAAATATGAATTTCACGCAGTTTTAAATTCAGCAAATCTTTTCTCAGAATTTATCATCAACCATTTTTGCTCATTTTTGAATTTTGAGAATTTTTACCGAGTCAAAGAATTAATGGAGAATATTTTGTATAGGTTTGTCTTATCATCAGATAAAAAAGGGATCGATACACAGAGAAAGAGAAAGAGGGAGAGAAATACAGATATGAAGAGAAAGCTGAAGGAGTCTCATAAAAATAGGATTATAAATTAAGTTTTCTTCAGACATTAAATTCGCCAAGAAAATCGATGCCCCGATTAATAATAAGCAGTTTGGTTGCATGCAAAAATAAGCTGTATCTATAATTCAACTTTGTCATCAATTAATTAATAAAATATTTGTTGGTGATACCAGGTCAAAAGTTATCAATGTATATTTTTAATTATTGCTTCCCCATGTTTTATTTCGAAAAAAAGAAGATTAAATTTTAAAAAACACTCTAAATTCTACATCGATCTCATCCATATTTCCATATTTTTCTACAAATCAATGGGTCGATGAAAAATAATTATTTGTGAGTGAGACCAGCTCAAATATTACAAAATAAAAACTAAAGAAGCTTGGAATGCAATTTTGAGAATGGGGGATGAAATTTCAAAGAATCTGCAAATTCGCCCCAAATATCCATAGACTCTCATCCATAATTCCTCCTGTTTTCACCAATCAGTCAATTGCAAGCATTTATATACCAGCCCCAAAGTTAAAAATATATTTTTCTTATTGTTATTGTTATTTTATTATTGTTAGCTGATGTTAGCTTTGAAAAAAAAAGTGGAAAGAAGGGTGCAATTTTTAGGTCGCTTGAGAGGATTAAATTTGATAGATGACAGAGTGTCGGATAAGTATCAAGAGCAACACACGAGAATGCATCCATGTTAATGCATTTCTTAAGCAGCTTACTGCACTCAGCCTCGTCGGAATCGTCGGAACAGTCGCTGGCACCGTCGCACATCCAAGTCAACGGTATGCATTCTCCGTGTCCCGAGCGACAAGTGAATTGATCGGCCGTGCAGTTCTTCTTCTCTACAAATAATGACCATGACAATGACGTTAGTTTCAGGCAATAAAAAAAAACGTTTTTTTTCACCCTGGCGTGAACGTGCACATTTATATTATCAAGCCCAAAACTATGTTTCAATTGTTTTAGCTGTAAAGAAAAAAAAACCAAATTAAATTTCTATATATTTTGTCTTCGTCCATTGTCCAGCGAAAACCTGTTATTGCGAATTTCGCCCAAACGTTTGAACTTGTGATTTTTTTTCGCCGTTCATGCCGTTGGCAATTTTTATTTGTTTTGCCAGTGAAATTATGCGCCATGTATTACAATCCCAGCAGCCAAAAAATAGCTCTCGTTCCTGCTCCAAAAAAAAAAAAAATCATTTCAACGATTGTTTTTTGTAACTCAGGTTGATTCAGAGTTGTAAATGATGCATTACTTTGATAATGCATTACTGTATTTATTACCCATTACACTGCATAATGTGAAATTGATAAGTGTACCATCACAAAACACAAAAGTAATGTGTAATGGATGCGTGTTCCATTACAAATAACAAAAAGTAATGTGTAATGGATGCATGCGCTATTACAAATAGAAAAAGTAATGTGTAATGGATTACATTAAAAATTACAATTGAAAAAAAAGTAATTGGTAGTAGAGAATATTCTATTACAAATTAGTGTGTTTCCACGACAATTTGGAGCAGGTACTATTTCGCTCGAAGGTCAGTCTGTTAATTTTTCAATTAAAATAATTTGTGTGTATCAAGTTTTTGTTAATTTTACTATCATAGTGGTAAATGTATGAACAGTGATTTTTTTGGAGTAAAAATTACTCCAAAAAATCGCTGTTCATACAACACTGTTCATTTTTATAACAATGGAGTGAAAATTACTCCATCATTTTTACAAATTATTTTTACAACAATGGAGTAAAAATTACTCCATTGTTGTAAAAATTACAATTCAAGAATGGAGTAAAAATTACTCCAAAAAATCACTGTTCATACAACACTGTTCATTTTTACAACAATGGAGTGAAAATTACTCCATTGTTGTAAAAATTACAATTCAAGAATGGAGTAAAAATTACTCCATTGTTGTAAAAATGACAATTCAAAAATGGAGTAAAAATTACTCCTAAAAATCACTGTTCATACAACACTGTTCATTTTTATAACAATGGAGTGAAAATTACTCCATTGTTGTAAAAATCACAATTCAAGAATGGAGTAAAAATTAATCCATTGTTGTAAAAATTACGATTCAAAAATGGAGTAAAAATTACACCATTATTTTTACAAATTATTTTTACAAAAACGGAGTAAAAATTACTCCATTGTTGTAAAAATTACAATTCAAGAATGGAGTAAAAATTACAATTCAAGAATAGAGTAAAAATTACTCCGAAAATTCACTGTTCATACATATTTACCACTACGATAGTGAAGTTCACAAACCTTGATGCACACAAATTATTTTATTTGAAAAATTAATAGACTGACCTTTGAGCAAAATAGTCCCCACTCCAAATTGTCGTCAAAACACACTAATTTGTAATGGAATATTCTTCACTACAATTTACTTTTTTTTCAATTGTAATTTGTAATGGAGCACTCATTCATTACACGTTATTTTTTTTATTTGTAATGGCACATGCATCCATTACACATTACTTTTATTATTTGTAATGGAACATGCATACATTACACATAACTTTTATTATTTGTAATGGAACATGCATACATTACACGTTACTTTTTTTATTTGTAATGGAACATTCATTCATTACCCGTTACTTTTGTAATTTGTAACGCAAAACTTATCCAATACACATTGTTTAAAGTAATGGGTAATGCATTACTTTTATTTTACATTACTATTTTCAAAACTCTGGGTCGATTATTCCCGGATGAGTTATTTTTTCTTCTCTCCTCTCTGTGACCAGGAAAATGGGAGCGCGGAAATCAGATTTCGATTGAAACTCACTGGGACAATTTTTCTCGTCCAATCCATTGCGACAATCTTTCTGACGATCGCATATCCATGACTTGGCAATGCACTCACCAGGACTGCATTGGAATTCGGTCCAATCGCAAGGTATCGCCCCTTCGATTATTGGAATGAAATTTTTTTTTATTATCAATTCAACAAAAATGTAAAACCTCGTCGTTATAATTCTACGAGCACTTGAAGCGAAATATCGTTCCATAATTTTCATGAATATTTCAGCGGGGCTAATTGTTCGATTATCCTTGAAGAACCGCCCTCTTCGGCTTCGACGTCGTCGTTCGGGGTCTCGCTCCGATAGATTCGCCTCGTAGAAATCGATCTCGATCGATTTATCGAGTTATTTGAAATTGCACAGTTTTATGCGGACATGAGAGACATTTGTCTATGTGTGTGTGTGTAACGAGAGAGGCAAAGTAATCTCGTTGCGAAATTATAATCGTGAACAAGGAAAAGAGAGCGAGAGAAAAAAAAAAGTTATTATTAAATCTGTTCTATTGCCGGATAACTCGAATAATAACTCGTTATATCGATTAAATTTTCCTCCTATAAAATCGCGAACTTTATATAGAATCACGACCGTGCAAAGTACAATGAAATTTAATTTGAAAGACCGGAGAAACTCGAGTGTCCTCGAAAATTGTATTTCGCTGTAACTTTGAGAGAAGCCCTGTCATTAAAATTTTTCAATCAAAAAATGTTCATGCAAAATCTACTTTTGTACGAGCTTTTATTATTTTTTTTTTATAGGACTTGACTTTGACTCAATAATAAATAGTTTTGTGAATGAGAAAAAAAATTGTGATAAAGCTAATTTGAATTTACTCTGTTCTTTTTTCTTCGTCATATTTTTTAAAATTGCAGATTGATAGCTAAAAAATTCTAAAATTTAGTGTATTGATGAAATTCATCTGAATCATTTTATCCAGAAGTTTAGGAAAAAATTTGAGCACAAAGAAAAATTCTATTCGCTGCATCGACAATTCTTCCTCTCTCTCTCTCTCTCTCTCTCTCTCTCTCTCTCTCTTTATAAATATTTCAATATGCGTGTTTCTGTTCTATCAGAGCTCAGAGCTTGTACTCAAGAGTGTCGTTCACTTTCCATTTCTCGCTCGCGATTGACTTTTGACATTTAGCCCTTTAATGTGACTTTGCACAGGTTCCATTCTATGGAAATTTGCCGCTGTCACAAACGACAATTTATTCACCTGAGAAAAACTCAACGACGAATTTGTATTATTACGTCACTGGAATAACCGTAATATTAAGGGAGTATTGTGGTGTGGAATTTTGAAAAAATAATTTTTTTTCGGCATATTCTTGAAGTTTAGACCTTTAAGAATATATCCTCGAAAGGAAATTTCTAAATTCCATGAATTTACAGAGTTATAGCTATTTTAGTGATGCAGCAACTACGTCACGTCAGAACGAAACTTTAAGGGGTTATTCTGGTCTAGAATTGTGAAAAAAATCAATTTTTTGCACATTTTCAAAGTTTATACCTTCAAGAATATATCTTCGAAAGGAAATTTTTTAATTCCAATAATTTATGAAGTTATAGCTATTTTAGTGACGCAGCAACTACGTCCGTCACGTCAGAGCGTATCTTTAAGGGGGTATTCTGGTCTAGAATTTTGAAAAAATCGATTTCTTTCACATTCTTAAAGTTTAGACCTTTAAGAGTATATCTTCGGAAAAAAATTTGTAAATGCCAAAAATTTACGGAGTTATAGCTATACCACTTTTGTATCAAAATTATTATTTTTTCTATTGTAAAAAAATTAAAAACTATGAAGAAAAGAATTTACCCGCTTATAACTTATTTAAATTTCTTTTTTTTTCTCGAAAACTTTTTTGTCTATTGTCAAAATATTAACAAATATGTTGAAAATCGTAAAAATATTTTTTGTTTTTTTATCTAACTCAACAAAACGCTCAAAATGTATGTCTCCAGACCAAAATACCGCCTCAAAGAAACGCCTTGCGCCTCTAAAACTAGGCAAGAGTACATGAAATTTCGATGAATTGTCTTGACCAAAGGAACACCAACAAAAATCAAATTCTGAAAATTCAAAAATTAAAAAAAAAAAACCACTCAGGTTTCCTCCAAGAGGACGTAAAAAGACCATTCCGTACTTTTTTTTATAGCACCTGAACTAAATTTTGACAAAAATCTCTGAAAGTCCGAAATTTTCAAATTCTCGCTCTCACTCGAAATTTACAATTGGAGCACAAACTTTAATTCTGAAATAAATCTGTCTCCAAGAGAATGTAAAAATCATGTAATCATCGAAAATTCCGTATTTCTTTGTCCGGCAACTTGCTATCAAAAATTGATTATTTTTAAGAAATGAGATTTGATTTTTGACGGTCCTGTTTCTGTTGAAAAACGAGCTGGATGATCTAATTTTGTTAATTGTCTTCCAATAGCGTCACGTATTGGTTTTTCCAGTAGGAATTCAATGTCGACTTCAATTTCTGATGAGCAATTTCTGATTTGTTTAAATTTTTCGATTCGGGTTTGAATTTGTTCAAATTGCGTCATGCTTTTCTAGTAGGAATTCAATTTCGACTTCAATTTCTAATGAGCAATTTCTGACTTGTTTAAATTTTTTGGTTTGGGTTTGAATTTGTTCCAATTGCGTCATGTTTTTCTAGTAGGAATTCAATTTCGACTTCAATTTCAGATGAGCAAATTCTTATTTTTTCAAATTTCTCGGTTTAGGTTTGGGTTTGAATTTATTCCAATCGCGTCATGTTTTTCTAGTAGGAATTTAATTTCGACTTCAATTTCAGATGAGCAAATTCTGATTTTTTCAAATTTCTCGGTTTAGGTTTGGGTTTGAATTTATTCCAATCGCGTCATGTTTTTCTAGTAGGAATTTAATTTCGACTTCAATTTCAGATGAGCAAATTCTGATTTTTTCAAATTTCTCGGTTTAGGTTTGGGTTTGAATTTATTCCAATCGCGTCATGTTTTTCTAGTAGGAATTTAATTTCGACTTCAATTTCAGATGAGCAAATTCTGATTTTTTTCAAATTTCTCGGTTTAGGTTTGGGTTTGAATTTATTCCAATCGCGTCATGTTTTTCTAGTGGGAATTCAATTTCGACTTCAATTTCTGATGAGCAAATTCTGATTTTTTTAAATTCCTCGGTTTAGGTTTGGGTTTGGATTTATTCCAATTGCGTCATGTTTTTCTAGTAGGAATTCAATTTCCTTCAATTTCTGATGATCAATTACTGATTTGTTAAAATTTTTCGTCATTCGTTGATCAAACTCACCACAAACAGCGGGATCCTCGTCGGAGCCATCGGAGCAATCGCGTTCGGCGTCGCAGTGCCAATTTTGGTGTATGCAATTTCCATTTTTGCACTTGAATTCCCGTGACGTGCATTCGCTGGCTGTAATTAATTCACCCTCATTATCATGATGCTTGTTACGGGGTGTCTCGCCGGCGTAACTCGTTAAAAGCACAAAAGCGAACCACAGCGCGAACAGAGAACAACATTTTTCGATTCCCATCGACATTTCGCTCAATATTTTTTTTCCCCCGATAAATTTATTTACAACAGGCCTCTCATCGACCTTTCACGACCGATATTTCGCATTTGATACCTCGTCGATCGTCAAGAACGTTAATTCGTCAAACATTTATACATCACACGCAGCAGTTGTTTATTATATGTGATTATTATTTATTATTATTTTTCGCGGATTCCTCTCACAATTGAGAGGAAATGATCGGAGCTCGCGATCCGTTCGCGTTCGTCGCCGCGGAGCTTGTAAGTCCGTGGCAAGTCCTCCCATATATATATACCTTCTCCGGCACTTGAGGCCCCTCTTTTCAGCTCGAAGATGAAAATGCGTGGCGAACGTTGAATTATAAAATTCTCGGTAATGCGTCCGTTCTTTTTGCGAGGTTAAACAAGCCAATCTTTTAATTACAACGAAAATTTGCGAAATCAAAAGCGTCGGAGATAAAAATTCCTTTTTTTAAATCTTGATCGAGTACAATTAAAATTTAAAATGATAATAACAATAATTGATTTATTATTGTTATTATTATTGATTTTAATTAATAATTGATTAATTATAATATTAATAAAATTCAAATTAAAACTTTGAGTTCTGAACGTTCAGCTGAAAGAAAATATTTGCAAATGCAATTTTTTTCGAGAAAAATTAATTGACCACGCCAATAATTGGTAAAGAATTTTTCAAATCATGTCGTAACTATTGAAAATTAATTATCGAATATTATAGAGGTTATTCAATTTTTCGTTTTTGGAGTTTCAGCTCGTTATTGATTGGAATGGAGACATTCGACTTAAGCTAGTCGTTTAATTACAACGAAAATTTGCAAAATCAAATGCGTCAGAAATAAAAATTGCTTTTTTAAAATGTTGATTCAGTAAAACTAAAATTAATAATAATAAATAATTTTATTACTATTATTATTATTATTATTATTATTATTATTATTAATTTCAATTCATTATTAATTAATAATTGATTAATTAATATTAAAATTCTAATATTAATAAAATTAAAATTAAAACTTAAAATTCTGAACGTTCGGCTGAACGAAAAAATTAGCAAATGCAATTTTTTTGAAGAAAAATTAATTGACCCCTCCAATAATTGGTAAAGAATTTTTCAAATCATGTCGTAACTATTCAAAATTAATTATCAAATATTATCGAGGTTCTTTAATTTTTCGTTTCTGGAGTTTCAGCTCGTTTTTTGAGACTTTGTTTATTATTGATTGGAATGGAGACATCCAGAATAAAGTAGTTGTTTAATCACAACGAAAATTTGCGAAATCAAAAGCGTCAGAGATCAAAATTGCTTTTTTTAAATGTTGATTGAGTAAAATTAAAATTAATAATAATAATAATAATAAATTCATCTTTAATTAATTAATTAATAATTGATTTTTGTTTTAATTAATAATTGATTAATTATAATATTAAAATTATAATGTTTATAAAATAAAAATAAAAACTGAAAATTCTGAACGTTCAGCCGAACGAAAACATTTGCGAATGCAATTTTTTTCAAGAAAAATTAATTGACCCCGCCAATAATTGGTAAAGAATTTTTCAAATCATGTAACTATTGATAATTAATTATCAAATATTATCAAGGTTCTTCAATTTTTCGTTTCTGGAGTTTCAGCTCGTTTTTGGAGACTTTGTTTATTATTGATTGGAATGGAGACATCCGAAAGAATTTGTTTAAGATAGAAACTATTTTTATGACTAATTTTGTGAGTTTTGTTTGAATACAATCTTCGAACTTGTAAGTTGAGCTATTAATAGAAGATCCGAATTGGATGTAACGGAAAATCTGCTTTATGAATTTTTGGAAGACAGTTTAGTACTAGGTTGCAATTTGTTTGTTTTAAATCTTTTGGCATGATTCCATCTATTTTTAATTTACGCCTTTTTGCTATTTTTTACATGAATTTTTCATGATGATTTTATGATTTTGCTCTAGCGAGAAGATTTTTGGTTTTATGTAATGTGATTTCTTTAATATGAGTATTAAATTGCCTTTATCTATTTTGTGATAAATATTTGTGGATTATTTAAAAAAAATGAGGTTGGATATTTGATGATTCTTTTTCTATTGAAAAACGAGCTCGATGATCAAATTTTGTCCCTTAATTTTGTTAATTGTCTTCCAATTGCATATTGGTTTTTCTAGTAGGAATTTAATTTCGACTTCAAATTCTGATGAGACTTAAATGCATGTTCCAATATCTGTTGGTTTAACTAACCATTGCTTTTGGTCAATTAATCTCTCTTAACATATTCGACGCTGGTTGTCGATTGGCTTCAGTAGCAAAAAAAAAAAAAAAGAAAAGTTCACGCATTGAACTTCAATCTATCACGAGGTCTTTATCTTTCGATTGAATATTCCCATTTTCAAAATATTTCATTGAATATTCTGTGCAACAGCTACGAGTTCATTATCGGTTACTTAATTATAGCGATAAGCCAAAACGATCAATCGAAGACGATGATTGACGGGGTAGACACACATATATTTCTTTTTCTATTCCACTTGGGAGGAAAATACGAGTAAGACGGAATTGCGATGAGGATCGTTGGTCGTTATCGCTGACGTTTTGAAGTGGAGAAAAAAAAATTGCGCCGATTCAGCGTATCTTTGTAGAAAAATTGCAGCTACGCTTCTGATAAGTTCGTATATATTAGGGTGGTTACTTAAAAAAAAAAAATCTCATTTTGAGATTGAAGCAAAGGAATTTTAGAATGTCTGAATTTTGTAATTTTCAAAAAACCATTTGCCGGGTTTTAATGTTGATCCAGAAGTTCTAAAAGTTGTGAGACTTGTAATTTGTTACAATCAGAAAGAAACAGTGTGTTAACCACCCTAATGTATATATATGAGGCATTCCACGTCAAGTCAGCCACCCCATTTTTTGAGATCACCAAAAATCGCATACAAATTTTTATGAAGTAGTTCTAACTGTCAAGAAAATTTGTGATTTTTTTCAGATTTTTATATTACTTTTTTTAGCCGGAAAAAAATACAAAAAATTTTCTTGTTCCACTTCGTAACTCGAAAATTATTCGTCGTACGAGAAAAGAAGTACAACATGAAATTTAGGATTTTCAACGCACTTTTCACTGAAATTTTTTACGAACTCCTCCAAAAGCTCAATATGCCATTTTCGGAGCAAATAATGTTTTCATATTTTTTTTCTCAGAATTGACATCTTCGATTTGTCTGTAGTTCAAACAGTTTTTTTACTTGATATATTTACAAACTATAAAAAAATTGGCTCAGTGGAGAATCCATTCCTTTCCATGCGTTTTTCATCCCAAACGAATACACAAATTTCTCTGTGCATTAACAGGGTTGAGACTATCTATGGATATTTTCTAAAACCCGCATTTTTGTTTATTTTTTGTACTTTTTCAATTGTTTAAACTTTTTTCATTTTTATTTTTTTAAATATCTTTTTGTACATTTTAATAAACTTTATCCATGGACCCATGTACACCGATAAAGTCTATTCAAATTTGAGTCAAAGGCTACTCGCGTCTCTCGATTGCAAAAAATAATTAATTTACCCTCTTTGAATACACCGACGTTTCTATGGCCAATGAGTACTTTTTTAGTTCGATCAGGGCATGATTTTTGGGAATGAAGAAATGATACTGCTATGTTCCTGAAATCGTCTTCGCAGTATCAAAACGAGACTATTTTATTATTTTTCCCTGTCTACGATTAATAATGATAAAATATCAATATCTACGCAATTTCGTTAAATGGCTCTATAATGATAGATTGTATCAGGAAAAATGCATTTGAAATAATGAATTCTCCACTACGCAAATTTTTTTATAGTCTGTAAATATATCAAGTAAAAAACTGTTTGAACTTCAGACAAATCGAAGATGTCAATTCTGAGAAAAAAAAGATCAAAAAATTATTTGCTCCGAAAATGGCATATAGAGCTTTCGGAGGATTTTGTAAAAAAATTCAGTGAAAAACACGTTGAAAATCCTAAATTTTATGTTATACTTTTTTTTCGAACGATGAATAATTTTCGCGTTACAAAATGGGACAAACAAATTTTTTGTAATTTTTTGCGGCTAAAAAAAGTAATTTAAAAATCTGAAAAAATCACAAATTTTCTTGATAGTTGGAACTACTTTCTAAAAAATTGTATGCTATTTTTGGCGATTTCAAAAAATGGGGTGGCCGACGACGTGGAATGCCTCATATATTAGTTTGCTTTAACTTTGTGCTCAGTTGAAACTCAACCTCTTGTCTTAATGAAGCACATTTCACGATGTTAATAGTCGACTGCTATACATAAACGTAAATGAAGAAGCGACCGAGTGTCGACGTTTCCTCGGATATTTGAATTCTAAATGATAACAGTATCTCCTTTCAAGCTACTGTCTCTTCATCCCTCTTCCCTCGCGTCTATCACATTTCCTCCCCTATCCGGATTTCCGTCATTTTGGCAGAGTTCAAATTTCAAACGCGCGTATTTTGACTACATCGATGCTATTCACGTAAATGGAATCCAGGAACCCCGAATTACGAGTCACTTTGGAAATGATTTAACCGCAAATTACTATCGCAAGAGGGAAGCTTCAATTGGAAACCTGAGAATTAATGCTATTTTTTTGTAAAATTGCATTAATTAATTGTCGCATAGTTTTTCCTAAATTACGGGGTTATACGCAATCGGGATTTTCAAAAAATCAATTTTTTGAAATTTCATTTTCGTTATGTATAGATATATTCAAGTATGTACACAGAAAATTTCATGTCCATTTTTATCCATGCTTTATAAACATATTTTTTAGTAATTATTGGAAGGTTTTTCTTCACCGATAAATATTTTCTATTTTATAAACGATTTAAGGTAGTGTCTAGTTTAGAGGACCAAAAAAAATTATAAAAATTTGGTTTTTGCCCTTCTAAAGTAAGTACCTTAAGGCAAAATTTTTTATCAAAAATCGACATTTTTTTTAGAAGCCGGTCACTTTGTTAAAAATTGATATTCTGCTTGTTTCCTCGATTCAATACTAGATTAGACCTTGTATCAACGAAATCTTTTTTATTTTTTGATTTTGCATGATTCAATCCATAATTTTTTTCAGAGGACGAGAATCATTATTTTTTAGAAAGAAAAAATTTCAAAATAAAGTTAAAAGTTAGAAAAATATGTTTATAAATTTTTACGTCAAAAAACTAAAATGTCTTTCCAGAAAAAAATCTTCAAAAATCCCTTTTTACAGCCTCCTAATTTCGTATAACCCGTTAATTAGAATTTTTTTGAGTCCGCATCAACCTTGATTCTGTCTTCTCCTTCAGTAATTTTTGAAATCTGTACTCCAAAAACTCGACTGTCCCTCAAGGACTACCTTAAGCGTCGTTTCTCCCCTCACACAATTTTTCCTTCAGCGTAGCTTGAAAATTCGTAATTTCAGCTGAGATATTCCTCGTGAGTCGGTGAAGGTTTGGGCGAAACGAACGGTAAGTAACGAGCGGTTGGTATAAAAATTTGTGGGTTTTTTTTTCACTCTTCAACGCGAGGAGGACCTCTAAAAGCTGAGAGAGAAGATAACAGCGAGAAAGAAGAATGGCGAACGAAGGGCAAGCAGAGAGAAAGAAAGAAAGAGGAAAAAAACGAAGGAGAAATATGTGATCCAGGGCAAGTCAGCAAGTCCAATCAGACGAGAGAAATACGGAGCAACATTCTTGCTGGGATGTCTTCGTCGGGCCAAGAAATGGTTCTCTCGAGACGGAGTTTCTGTGGTAAATGGCTCGTGTCCTCACAATATGTGAGGACACGATTGACCACACATCTACTATTTTTCCCTCCACCGTGAATTCTTCGTTATTCGCAGTGATCGGCAAAATCGATATTTTCGTCAATTTAATTACCGCTAATTACTCTGTGTTAGAAAATTTTTTAATTGTTCCAATAAATATTACTCATTATTGAGGCACTCGGTAATTAGGCAATAAGGTATTTCTAATATTCGAAAATTCGATAATTCATGTTCGATTATTATCCAATAAACCTATAACTTGTAGTTTAGATAATATAATTACTCAATAACCAAGTAATTAAAATTTCGTTCTTATGAATTACTGATTTTTTTTAAAATAGGTAATTGTTCCAACTGATTATTAATTATCGAAGGAATTAAATACTTAAGTACTCTACTTACTAATTTTTTATAAAATTAGTTAATTATTCTTTCCAATTATTAATTATTCGAATAATTAGATAACTAATTCTTCTAATTACTAATTTTTCAAAAATTTCTTTGATCGATGTTAACTTAGCGATAAATCATTGGACAGAGCTTCAACTCCTTTCAAATTGAAGAAAGTAACATGATCCGAATGATCTTTACGCTGAATTGACCAAAAAAATCCATTCGAGATTAGAACATTTTTCAAATTCAAGCTAAAGTGTAGAGTTTTCTTTTTTCTTACGATTGCTCGAAACATGCTAACCCTGAAAAACTCAAGATCCCGATTCAAATACAAAAAGCTTGAAATTAATTACTCCGAAAATTGATAATTAATATAATGAAATTGCTAATTACTCAAATAATTAGTAATTAAAATAGTTCAATTACTAATCAGTCTAATAATGTATATATACAAATTATTAATGATTCAAATAATTGATAATTGAAATAGTTCAATTACTGATTAGTCTAATAATTAGTAATTTATATATCCAAATTATTAATTATTCATATAATTGGTAATTGAAATAGTTCAATTACTAATTACTTGAATAATTAGTAATTCAGATATATACATTACTAATTATTCAAATAATCAATAATTTACATAATTCAATTATAAATTATTCAAGTACTTAGTAATTGAAATAATTCAATTACTAATTAATTTAATGATAAGTATTATAAAGAATACGATTACTAATTTTTCTAATAATGAATAATTCAAAGAATACACATATTCAATATCCAAATAATTCGTAGTATTGGTCTTTAAATTACTGATTATCGAAATACTTAAAAAAATAATGGATGATAATATTAATTTGGTAAATAACGATTAATTAAAAATCTAAATTTTTTTTTGCCGATCTCTGGTTATTATTCGTTGATACTCATCGAGCAAAGATTGCTCGTTGATTGCTTGTTCTCATGTTTCACCGTTTGGCTTTTATGAGGATTTTCATGCCAGAGAAATGGTCGTACGTCACTTCGTCACCATTAATGGATTATATCGTGTCCTCGAGAAATCATGTGAAAACGAGTATTTTGTCGATCAAGTTTGTGTAAATAAAAATGCCACCAGACGACACTTTTTGTTTTTTTCTTTCTCCTCTTTGATAGTCTCTCATTCTCAATTTCTCTCTCTCTCTCTCTCTCTCTCTCTCTCTCTCTCTCTCTCTCTCTCTCTCTCTCTCTCTCTCTCTCTCTCTCTCTCTCTCGCTCTCTCTCTCTCTCTCTCAGCTGAATCCAGTTGCTATTGTAGAATCTTGGAGAAGGCCCGAATAAGTAGTTAAAGGCCGGATCATTCTAGACTTGTCACACGTTTACAGAGTTAAAGAGAGAGAAAGAGGTGCCTCGATGAATTTTCCTCGTACTTGGTTACTTGTCGACCGACTTCCATAGACGTTGATGAGCCAAGCGATAAAATTCCGCCGTATATGTGCCCAATTGCGCACAATATATCTATATATATATTAGGGTGGTCCTTATTTCGGGCTCGGATGAATTTTTCATCAGACGCAGCCAAATCGACTCCAAATAATTCAAAAACAATACCCTAATTTTTTAAGATTTTTATCTGGACTAACCCCTCCCGAAAAGAGGGTAGATTTCCCTATTTAAAATGAACGTGTTTCGGCCATGTTCACAGGATATATTTTATTCCAAGTGTAATAAATTTTTAAAAAATCTGTAACTGCAAGATTTTAGTGTTCATTGGTGCTACTATTTGAGGAAAAATTCCCAATCTAGACGAAATGCAATTTGTTTGGATTGACTCGTATTGGAAATTTAGACGAATTGCAATTCGTCTAGATTGACCCGTATGATAATGTGAATTTTTTCTCAAATAGGAGCACCAATGAACACTAAAATCATGCAGTTACAGATTAAAAAAAAAATGATTACACCTGGAATAAAAGATATCCTGAGAATATGGCCGAAACACGTGTATTTCAAATGGGAAGATCTACCCTCTTTTCGGGAGGAATTAGAGTCTAGATAAATATTTGAAAATATTAGGGTGTTGTTTTTGAATTATTTAGAATCGATTTGAGGGGCGTCTGATTAAAAATTCGTCCGAGTTCTAAATAAGGACCACCCTACTATATATACTAGGGCGATAAAAGAATACGTTATTTTCTATTTTCCCTGCTCTTTGACGCTTGCACCTTTTTCCTAAAAAAATATATCCCTCAAATGCAGAGGCCTCAATGATTTTTTTTTATCACTGCCGCATCAAGGTCATTTTTTTCAATGAAAAATTTTTCAATTTTTTCAACTTTTATGTTGGTGAAATTGAAATTTTTTAATTGGAATTGATAGTTTTTTTTACTATTATTTTGTGGCATTTTATTAGACAATCAAGCAAAATCTTTGGAGTACTGAACGCAATTTTTTACTCGTTTTTTTTCTCAAAGAAAATAACTGCATTTTGGCAGAATTGAAAAGAAATTTGTTATTGAGGATGTAACAAGATTGCCACGATAGGACAAAGATGTACCAGGATTTGTTAACTGTTAAAAAATGTAAAGTTGAATATGGCGAAATCAATTACTTGTTACCAGTTAATAAATTAAATAAATATTTTTTTTAAATTAATACATTATTTTGACACAAATAAAATATCTCTTAACGGCTAATGAATTTTGTAACAGTTAGGGAATATTTAAGTAAAAGTGCCAACTAAATATATTTCTTTACTACAAATAAACTGTTTTCTCAGTGATCGAAATAGGATGAAAATGCAAAAAAAAAAAATTTTTTTTTTTTCAGGCCTTATATCGATGTATTTTTCCCCCCTGAACACGAATCTGCCAATACTTTTCCCAAAAACTCAAAATTCACTAAATATTCATTATATATTCACTTTTTTTAGAATTTAATATTCAATTTAATTCAATATTCAATTTTTTCTTAACCTTATGTCACTGTATTTTTCCCCCTGAATACGAATCTACCAATATTTTTCTCAAAAGCTAAAAATTCACTAAATATTCATTATCAATTCACTAAATATTCATTAACGACTCCACCACTGCGATTAATTTTTTGGACGACCTCAAATTGATTCGGAGATGATTGAAGAAATTGGGTATTCAAATGATCAATTTTTCAGCAGAGTATTTTTTAACAATTCATACAAAATGAATAAATTTGATGTCTGATGAAATTAACATAGTTTTTTCTGTAAAATAATCATTTTTAAGTAAAATACTTTCAATTAATGCATTTTAAATAGATTAATTTGAACAAAAATCCTATATTTAAAAATTAATATAGTTTTTCATCCAAATAATCAATTCCAAGCAGAATATTTTAAATGATTGCAGTCTAAGCAAATTAATTTGAATAAATTTCTGTATTCGGAGAAGTTAACACAGATCTTCGTTTCTGCGAGGATTATTATTTGTGAAAAAGGTAAACAAATTTCGACAAAGTACACAAAACCGAAAAAATATTTTTTGCACCACTCTAGTATATATCACAAGCGTGCATATATCTAGAACAGACTGCACGAGTACGAGTGATGGAAAACCTGTTTTTTAGTTTTTTTCTATTTTCTTCATCTCTTTTTAACTTTGCTACATTCGATCAAGCGCGAGGCGCGCCTTTGAGGTACATCAATGAAGGGTCGTCTATCGTTCCACAGTAAAATACCTCAGTTTAGCACTTCTCGCCGAAACAAATGTACTTTTTAATTTAAAAGCATGTTTAATTTGGTGTGTTTTCTTTTTTTCCAAACGAGAGTGGAGAAATCACGTTGAAAAGAAAGAGAATTGTTCCGGAATATGACGAAATAGCAAAAAATCTCATGATGATTGTTGCAACAACATTCAAAAATATGTAAACAAGTAATATTTTGTTGTGATAATTTGAAGATATATGTCGCGTTGGAAAAACAAAATTATTACTCAATATACTCTGATGTGAATTCCTTCCTCATCGCTCAATAAAAATGTTTTGTTATTGCTCGTGGCAAAACAATTGTTTTTTCTCACACTTTTGACTGTACGAAATTCGTTAATTAATTCGTTAATTCGTTACGTCATTCCTTAATTACGCAATTTTTCAAAAATGAATGTTCCTCGTGATTTAATGCAAATTTGGAAGAATCTCAATTACATATTTTAGTACAATTCGCATGTTTGTGTAATATTAAATGACAAGTGAGAATGTAAATTGGGAATGTGTTATGGATAATCTTCCTGCGACACTTTGTCGTTTTTTCGTCATATTTTGTATCGAGCAGAGCGTGACGAGAGAGTCAAAGCCGTGAAGGAAAACCCGTCGAGGCGCGCTCGCGAGACAGCCAATTATACTTCAATTTTTTTTATTCTTCTCGTCTTCGTTATTATGAAAAGGCTGGATGGAAAATTGCCTGAACGGCTATCTTAGAAAGTTAAGTCGAGATAATTCCCATTACCGTATCCCCTATGAATTCATTATCCATGTATAAGCGGGAACGGGGCAAAATGGTCACCTCCTAAAATTTGTCGATTTTTTTGCATCTTGGCGAAAAATTAAATTTGCCCACTAGTTGCCCAAAATTTAATTAAAAAATTTTAATTTGTCGTTAATCACGCAGATTTCTTATGAAAAAAAATATTTTCGCGATGGAAATTTATTGTTTCAACTTATATATCCAAAATTTATTTTATAACTTTAACAAATAATTAGTTTAAGGCGGTATTCTGGTCTGGAGACACATTTTGAGCGCTTTGTCGAGCTCAATAAAAAAAAAATATTTTTTACAACATATTAATATTTTGACAATAAAAAAAATTTCGAGAAAAAAAATGAAAATTGAATAAGTTATAAGGTGGTCAAGTTGGAGCTAAAAAAAAGGCTGGCTGATACGATTGCAACCTTTCTAGTCGTTCAATACCAAATTAAAAAAACGATTTTTAATTAATAAGGATGTAGTTATAGCCCCTACCTCGGAGAAAACGGGAAAAAAGAAATTACCAAAATGGCGACTGTCTAAACAAAAAAGGCGATTTTCGAATCTTTCTTCATAGTTGTTAATTTTTTTACAATAGTAAAAAAAATAATTTCGATACAAAAGTGGTATTGAGAAAAGTAGTTTTGAAAAAAACGTCTTTAATCCGAATTGCTCCGATATGACCAGCGTTGTTGCTACGTCACTAAAATAACTATAACTCTGTAAATTATTGGAATTTAAAAATTTCCATTCGAGGAAATATTCTTAAAGGTCTAAGCTTTAAGAATATGCAAAAAAAAATATTTTTTCAAAATTTTAGACCAGAATAGCCCCTTAAAGTTACGCTCTGACGTAACGGACTTTTTTGCTGCATCACTAAAATAGCTACAACTCTGTAAATTATTGGAATTTAAAAATTTCCTTTCAAGAAAATTCTTAAAGGTCCTAGCTTCAAGAATCTGCAAAAAAGAATTGATTCTTTTGAAATCCTAGACCAGAATATCGCCTTAAGTATAGTTAATCTTAACTATGCTTAACTATGTTAAACTCAACTATGCTAACTAAATTTCAATTTTTTAAGAATCAAGAGATTTGAAATTGAATCATAATGAGCGTGAACTAAACCAGATTTGTTCAAACAAATTTATACCTGAAACTTAAGTTTAAGTTTCAGGTATAACTTTGTGAATGATTATTGTTAAATGGTTGAAAACTTATGTTTAAGTTTCAGGAATAAATTCGTTTGAAAAAATCTGTTTTGGTTCACGCTCTTTATGATTGAAATCTCTTGATTCTTTCAAGATTGAAATTTTGTGAGCATAGTTAGCATAGTTACGTTTAACATAGTTAAGCATAGTTAAGTTTAACTATGCATAAGGCGGTATTCTGGGCTAGAATTTTGAAAAAATCAATTATTTTTTGCATATTCTTAAAGTTTAGACTTAAACTTTTAAGTTGAAGGTATAAATTTGTTTGAAAAAATCTGGTTTGGTTCACGCTCATTACGATTAAAATCTCTTGATTCTTTTAAGATTGAAATTTTGTTAGCATAGTTAGCATAGTTACGTTTAACATAGTTAAGCGTAGTTAAGTTTAACTATGCATAAAGCAGGATATTCTGGTTCAGACTTTTGAAAAAATCAATTATTTTTTGCATATTCTTCAAGTTTACACTTAAACTTTTAAATTTAAGGTATAAATTTGTTTGAAAAATCTGGCTTGGTTCACGCTCATTATGTATTGAGACCTCTTGATTCTCTAAATTTGAAATTTTGTTTGTTTTTTTTTAATCTTTGTTAAGGGTGACCGTTTTGCCCGGATCTCTCCTTAATATACACGTATAAAAAGCCATGGACGTATAACAGCGGAAATGATTATGTATTATAGAATCCATGCGCGTTCGTTCAAACGTTCTAATGGGACGTATCAATCATACATCGAAGCACAACGATACTCGTCAAGATATTGGAGTAGCGAGGAAAAAAAGTTGAATAAAATATTGCAGGAAGAGAATTTCGCCGGCGTTGCGAAATCACAGGAAATATAAAGTTGCGAAAATAAAACGCTGACCCCGGGAGCCCGATTTCCGTTACGATTCTCATCTGTCGATTATTTTGAAATATTTGATCGACATCACCCCGTCCGGAAATTACGACTTATTCGAAGGCCCCGTGTAGGAATTTGAGCGAAAATTTATTTTCAAGTGTTTCTGTGGAAAACGTTCAAAGATCCATCATTGTGGTCGCCAATGGATCGACCACTTGACACAGAATTGCCTCCAATGAATGATTGAAATCCTCCGATAGTTTTTTTTATCGATACCAGAGCGATTGAAAACCCCGTTTTTTCAATTGAGCTTTTTCCTTAAATTTTGCTTTTTGTTGTTTTTTTTAAATATTCGCCATAGAATGAAAGCTGCCATATTTTTTATATTTGATGAAACAATGCATTTTGTAATTAGAATTGAAATTTGTATAGTTACTGCTCCGAAAATGGGCAAGTAGCCTATTTGTATTTAACGTGAATAATTGTGGGTAAACTTTGTATTTGGGTAAAGGTCTGGCGGAGGAATTTTTTCGCGTCGATTTTCTCTGCCAGGCCGTCTCTAACTCTCTTTCTCCATCTCTCTTTCCCTTTCTGTCGAGAAATAATATTTTTCCTCGCGTGTAAAAGGGTTGAGAGACTCGAGGGTAGGTCGCAACCTTCGGAATTCGAGCTGCCCTCGTGGCACTTTCTAGCTCAACCTTCTTCAACCATATATTCAAGTACACATTCATATGAATACATATTAGGGTGCCACCGAATAACGCTTTATTTTCTAGATGAATTGCCTTTCAATATCCAACTACCACATTTTCAAAATGACATTTCTATTCCTTTGGGAAGAAGTATGCGAATTCTCAGAGTACAAATCCAAAGGCAAGAAAAAAAGTCAGTACCAATTCATGGATGACAGTGATAATTACTGAAGTGTCCAGTGAAACTCCAATATTATTGGACTGGTTACAGTAGTTTTCAATCCTCGCATTAAAAATTACGATCCGTTGAAAATTACTGGAGTAATACAATAGTTATTACTATCCAGTCCAATAATGCGTACTATTCAGGCCATAAAATCAATTATACCATCCCAGTAATTATTACTGGAATGGTACAGTAAATTGTACTGGTTATTTGACCACGACTTTCCAGTTTAAAATTCATGGAGTACTCCAGTAATTTTTTACAGGCAGCTCCGCATAAAAAATTACTGGATTTGCAGCTCCAAATATTACAATGCTGAATAAATCCATGAATGATTACTGGATTTGCAGCTCAGAATACTATAAAACTGAACTAATCTATGAAAAATTACTGGATTTGTCGCTCGGAATGCTATAATACTGAACTAATCCATGAAAAATTACTGGATTTGCAGCTTCGAATGCTATAGTATTGGGATAACCTATGAAGCATTACGAGAATTTCAGCTCAGAATGCTACAATACTGGACAAATCCATGAAAAATTGCTGGATTTGCAGCTCGGAATGTTATAGTACTGATCCATGAAAAATTACTGGATCTGCAGCTCGGAATGCTAAAGTACTTGGCTAAACCATGAAAAAAGACTAGATTTGCAGCTCGAAATACTATAATACTGAACTAATCCATGAAGAATTAGTGGATTTGCAGCTTGGAATGCTATAGTATTGGACTAATCGATGAAAAATTACTGGATTTGCAGCTCGGAATGCTATAATACTGGACTAATCCATAAAAAATGACTGGATTTGCAGCTTGGAATGCTATAGTACTGAAAAATCGATGAAAAAATACTGGATTTGCAGCTACAAATGCTATCGTACTGGACTAATCGATGAAAAATTACTGGATTTGCAACTCAAAATGCTATAGTACTGAGTATGTAATCCATGAATAATCATTGGACATTTTTGTCCATGTATTCTAAAAAAAAGGTTTACTTCGAAACCACCCTAATGTATATTTGTAGATGTTTTCATGCGCCTTTAATACAAATATTTGAGCAAGGGTGAAGATTCCTTGTCTGGCTAACTCTGCATACATACACACCCTTGTGGACAAGAGGCCTCGAAATAAAATAAAGTCTCTCGGATATTCCATTGCAGAAAAACGAAATTGTGTCTGTGCATATTTGTCTACGTTTGTACGGGATCGATTGTAAATAGAATTCAAGCCGACACACTTTTCGTCCCTTCGATAAAGTTTCCAAGCTCTCTTATGCGCGGTATGTGTACAGGTCACACATGCATTGGAGTAGTTCAGAAAAAATTCATGATTTTTCCTTCCAATTTGCGCTTTTCATCAAGATTTTTGTACTATTTAGAAAAAAAAATTCAGTTTTTTTTTTAATACTGTTGCATCAACGTTGAAATTTTGCAATCAGAAGTTGATGTAGAACTAGAAAAACAATTTTTTCCCCGCTAAATTCGAAATCTCGCTAAATATCCAAATTTCTCTAACGCTGACAAAAGTTGAGGTGTCTGGATGATCCTTGCACAATTTTCTAGGTCACGCTCGGAAAATGTTGAAAGGAAAATGTTACTTGAGGGATCGATTTTTTAAGCGTGTATATGCAAAATCTGATTCAGGTATTTCGTGTGCTAATGGAATATTGACCGATGGAAAATCAAAGGTACAAGAACGGGGAACGCAATTTCCTTCAAGGCTATGAGCCTTGCAATACACACGTGAATTGCATCTGCTTTACGTGACAAGATTGATCCATCGATATGGGCGCCAATGAATAACCAGTCGCCGGTAGCTCTCGAGGTTTAAGTTATATATATGTATATAATATATGCTAAGGCCAAATAGATGTGTAAGCTATACTTTAAATAGCCAATACGCCTCTATTGTAATTTATTTATATATATTAGACTGATTAAAAAAAAAACGACTATTTTTTTCGAAATCCCTTATTAAATACTTTTGGGGAGGTGGAAAAAGATGCCTGTTAAAAGCATAGCTCTCAATATTAATATTTAGCGGTCTCACATCGCATATTTAAATTTCCCATTTAAATAACAGAGGGGAAAAAATTTCAATCTTTGAAATTTTATTCCTCGGCTTCGAGTAAATGTACCGAAATGAACTATACATATTCTTGTAGGGAATTGAACGCTCTGCAAAAAAGGTCTCTTATAATTTTTCGATAACCCCACTCCATCAAAAGTTATTCATGGTCTAATATATATGCATAGACTGTGAATATGTGTGAACCTGGTCGATTCTTTATAAGTTGGGTATTTTTGTTTATGCAATTTAAACTTTTTTTAAAAGAAAGATTTTACAATATTTAGTAATAAGTTTTAACATTTTGCCGGAAACTAAAAAAAAAAGTGAAATTTACTCTAAATTAAACTTTAACCTTGAATAACTTTTGAAGGAGTGAGTTTATCGAAAAATCATAAGAGACCTTTTTTGTAGAGCGTTTAATTCCCTACAAAAATATGTATCGTTCATTTCGGTACATTGACTTGAAGCCGAGGTACAAAATTTTCAAAGTTTGATTTTTTTTCCTGTGTTATTTAAATGCGATGAGCGACCGCTAAATATTAATATTGAGAGCTCTGCTTTCGATAGGTATCTTATTTCACCTCCCCGAAAGTACTCAATAGGGGATTTCGAAAAAAAAAATAGTCGCTTTTTTGAATCAGTCCAACATATGAGGCATTCCACATCAAATCAGCCACCCCATTTTTTTAAATCGCCAAAAATCGCATACAAATTTTTATAAAGTAGTTCCAACTATCAAGAAAATTTGTGATTTTTTTCAGATTTTTAAATTACATTTTTTAGCCGGAAAAAAATACAAAAAATTTGTTTGTCCCATTTTGTAACTCGAAAATTATTCATCGTACGAAAAAAAAAGTAGAACATAAATTTTAGGATTTCCAACGTGCTTTTCACTGAATTTTTTTACAAACTCCTCCCAAAGCTCTATATGCCATTTTCGGAGCAAATAATGTTTTAATATTTATTTTCTCAGAATTGACATCTTCGATTCATCTATAGTTTTAACAGTTTGTTATTTGATATATTTACAGACTTTAGAATTTAGGAATTTGTGTCAAAAAATCTGAAAAAAATCACGAATTTTCTTGACAGTTGGAACTACTTTATAAAAATTTGTATGCGATTTTTGGTGATTTCAAAAAATGGGGTGGCCGACTTGACGTGGAATGCCTCATATATATTATGACTATGTTTCTATTTCTATTTGTGTTATTTACAATAACATTTTGCCTTTTATTTTGATTTTTGTTACTACTGCCGAAACAACGTCAATTCCTTTAACCCTTGTTTCTGGCAAATTTAAATTATATTTTACTGAGATTAAGGTCTATTTTTGTTTTAGGAAAAATTTACAATAATGTAGATGAGGAGCTCAAACTGGAAACAAAACGTGTTTCCTCCCTAAAATATATACATATATATAAATATTGATTTACCAGGAGTAGTTCGACGAGCGTGCACGATACACGCTGGTCTGGCTTTCACTGTAATTATATGTTACAGGAGTAGCACAGAGCAAGCGAGAGGAGCCTCTATATATATATATGTAGATATATATATATGGAAACCCAGGGCGTTTGCGGACTCCTCGGCATCTCGTCCGTCGCAGAACCTGATGCAACTGATGCAGGCCTTGCACTATGAATTTACAATTGAGCCCAGCAGAGTGACGATAGAATCAAGACGCTACCGTGAATTCGCAACAGAATCGAATTGACAATGTCGATTGTTCTGATCAAGTTGAACGTGTAATCCGGTTTATCTACAACCAGGATCGAAATAAGCCATTTAGCAAGCCCGATTTTGGATTATGCTAATCAGAAATCACGAATTAAACGAGATTGCAATCTAAAGCGTTGTTTCACCATTTTAGGAAAAATTTATTGGTAAAATTGGGACGATGTTGAAGTTGGCATCGTTGCGATGGAACGAAAATATTTTTTAAAAATTAATTTTCAGCGATACTTACAGTTTGCTCGTGCATTTCAAATCCTAAATCCTTAAAAGAGACCCCACAATATATTTCAACAATTTTTCTATTTTAAAACTTCCTAGAAAGAATTATTTTACTGGAAATGATCTATTTACGTTGCGTTTAAACAATGCAAACTTCAAAATCATATTATTATTATTAAGTTATATTTTTTGTAAGCTTCTATTTATGTTTTTGTGGAGTTTCCAATTTCTAGAAAGAATTAATTTTATATAATTTTACTGGAAACTATTTACGTTGCATTTAATCGTTGCAAACTTCAAAATCATATAATTATTATTAAGTTATATTTTTTATAAGCTTCTATTCATGTTTTTGTGGAACTTTCAATGTAGTGCTTTTTAGCAAGAGAATTTAGGAATTTTTGTCAAAAAGCTCTGAACGGGAAGTGCGGAAGAAATTTCGCGAGTCGGATGATAAAAAAGAAAAAAAAACAAGGAAACAAATTCGAAACTCTCCAGACTGACTAATTTCAACAATTTTTCAATTAAAAAAATTTCTAGAAATAATTAATTTTATATAATTTTACTGGAAACGATTAACGTTGCACTTAATCGTTGCAAACTTCAAAATCATATTATTAATATTAAGTTATATTTTTTGTAAGCTTCTATTTATGTTTTTGTGGAACTTTCAATGTAGTGCTTTTTTTAGCAAGAGAATTTAGGAATTTTTGTCAAAAAGCTCTGAACGGGAAGTGCGGAAGAAATTTCGCAAGTCAGATGAGTAAAAAAAAAAAAAACAAGGAAACAAATTCGAAACTCTCCCGGAAATTCGAAACTCTCCAAGACTGACGCAATGATCGCAAGAACGTGCGTGTCGACTAAAGTGCTTCTCCCCTCTCTTTCTCTTGCGGGAGAAAAATAAGAAAACCACGATTTGCGGATCAAAGGGTCCGGTTCTTCCTTTTATGCTCAGGTTGCTTTCGATCGCGTGAGTTCGTATAAGAAATAGTTGGGAGAGGAAACGAAAACTGATGCAACGATCGGGAACCCTTGCACTTCGTGGTATGCACTTTGAATCTCTTTGGCGAATAATTGTCTAACGAAGGATTACGAAAGATTGAAAGAGAGAGAGAGAGAGAAAACATTGAGACCCTGAAGAAAGAATTACTCGAGAGCTTTTCGCAGCGGTGAGAGGCATAATTATTACATTATGCGCCGTCGACTCTCTCGTATGTGCATGTGCACGTTCCAACGTTCCATTAAAGCGAGATTTTGCAGTTTTTGCTCCATATAATCCGCGGATGGAGATAAAAAAAAAATCTGCTCTCTCGCAGTGGGTAAAACTTGCGTAATCTTTTCTAACAGGCGCCATCTCGTTGTCGACGTCGTTTTCCTCGCTCTGTCGCGTCTATACGCATTAAAAATGGATTTCTTTTCGAAAAATCACGCGTATCTCCACTCTCGGACAATGATTCCTCATCATTTCCAACGAACATTAGCCAATCCTCCTCCGTACGAGCCAACAACTTTCCCAATTTTGGCTTCCTCGTTGGAGTTACTCTGTGAATATGAAAAAATGATCAGGAAGCGACGTGCATGATTCTATAATTGCATCATTTAATTCAGAGATTTTATAATTTAATCATTTAAGGTACTAGTTTACTTTAGAAGGGAAAAAAAAATTTAGATTTTTTTTCTCAGCTCCTTTATCAGATATGGCTATAAAACTGTTTTTACAACATTGTTTCATTCTTCGAAAATACAAAAAAAAATTGTTTTATATTTTGATTTTTTGAACAATTTATAGAGGGCGCCAAAGTCCAACAATCCAATTTAAATAAATGACGGAGGTTTGAAATAAATTGTGAAAAATTCAATTTTTCATTTTCATTCCAAACAACCGCCATTTTTTTAAATCGATTTTTCGTTAACGGTGGTTAATTGCTGGGTAAGAAAACTTCCTCTTTAAAATGCTTTTTTATTTTTTGTCTTAGACTTGCCAATCCAAAAATTAACTGTCGGCCATGGTACAAAATATTTTCGACTTTGGAGCCTTCTATAAATTGTTCAAAGAATCAAAATAAAAAATAATTTTTTTGTTGTTGTATTTTCGAAGAATTAAACAATGTTGTAAAAACAGTTTTATAGCCATATCTGATGAAGGATCTGAGATAAAAAATCTTAAGAATTTGCTTTTTTGGCCTTCCAAAGTAGATTAATAATTTAACAAATAAAATAGTTAAATAAAACTTAAACGGTCCGAGTACATTTTTTTAACTGTTGTTTTTCATGATTGCAAACTTTTTTTGTAAAATTCGAAAAATTTACTATTCGACTCCAAATCCAAATTTAATTAATTTTGTCACCCAAACTATCTGCATGAATTTTTTCAGTCAATTTTTCTTCAATCAATTTTTTCAAAAATTCAATCAATTTTTCTTCAATCAATTTTTTCAAAAATTCACAGTCCATTTTTTCAAAAATTCACAGTTGCATTCATGCAACTGTAAATTTTGAAATTTCGTTTGAAAAAGTTACATCAAACGTGGAGGCTGCTTGTGTGCGAAAATTCTGCTCTCTGGTTCAATAACATTCTCCGGAAATTAAAAAAAAAATCATACTCGACGTTTTGGGACATTTTGACCATACCAGCGTGGAATTTGATGAAACGCATTTTTCACGAGAACAAAGCTTCCTCTATGATGGAACTGGGGAAGAAGAGGGGAGGAAAAAAAAATTGCGCGATAACGCTTGTGGCATTTTACGTGTGCGTGGCGTTACAAAAGGAGCGAAACTATTGCGCGTTCTCATCGGTCTAATAAAATAATCGATCGATAGTTCGTACACGCGCTCTGCGTTTCGCAAGGACCGACGGAGACCTCTGAATTTTTTCTACTTTTTTGTTTTTTCAACCCCTCGTGTCAATAGCGATAACCGGAGAGAACGATCCATAACGCTTTGCAAATTCATCGCGTATATCCGTTTTCTAGTTCGTTGTTTATTTGATTTTTCTCTGTATCTCTGTTTGTTTTTCTTTTTCCTTTTTTTCCCATTTTATTGATAACATCGTGCGATACACAGAACCACGTGTTACACGCATATTATTGTTCTCTCCTCTCACTGCGATTCGCATATTAAACATTTATTAACAAACGAGAGATAGATTTTTTTTATTGGCTCCATATTTTTAATTTTAAATATTAAAAATGAAAATTCAATATTTATATAAAATTTTAGTAATATCAAAAAATGTATTTCAACGATTATTTTTTTCCTCCATTTAATTCATATTTATCTGTACTGTTAGTTTATCGTTCTCAAAGATCGTTAAATATTTCTGTAATTGAATTAAATAATTTACACACAATAAATTTCATAAAAATAATTAAATTTTTACATGATAAACTAGATTAATTGTCTTATAAATTAAGTTTAATTTTTTTCTATTTTCTCTTTACTTGCTATACATTTCATTATTTAATTTTAAATATTAAAAATGAAAATTCAATATTTATATAAAATTTTAGTAATATCAAAAAATATATTTCAACGATTCTTTTTTGCCTTCATTTAATTGATACTTATCTGTACTGTTAATTTATTGGTCTCAAAGATCGTTAAATCATTCTGTAATTAAATTGAATAATTTACACACAATAAATTTCACAAGAATAATTATATTCTTACATGAAACATTAGATGAATTGTCATGTAAATTAGGTTTAAATTTTTTTATTTGCTCTTCATTTGCTCTATATTTCATTAATTAATTTTAAATATTTAAAATGAAAATTCAATATTTATATAAAATTTTAGTAGTATCAAAAAATGTATTTCAACGATTCTTTTTTCCTCCATTTAATTGATATTTATCTGTACTGTTAATTTATTGGTCTCAAAGATCATTAAATCATTCTGTAATTAAATTGAATAATTTACACACCATAAATTTCATAAGAATAATTATATTTTTACATGATACATTAGATGAATTGTCATGTAAATTAGGTTAAAAAAAATTTTATATGCTCTTTATTTGCTCTATATTTCATTAGTTAATTTTAAATATTTAAAATGGAAATTCAATATTTATATAAAATTTTAGTAACATAAAAAAATGTATTTCAACGATTTTTGTTTTCCTCCATTTAATTCATATTTATCTGTACTGTTAATTTATTGGTCTCAAAGATCGTTAAATCATTCTGTAATTGAATTGAATAATTTACACACAATGAATTTCATAAGAATAATTATATTTTTACATGAAACATTAGATGAATTGTCATATAAAATAGGTTTCGATTTAAATTGAATGGATAAATTGGATTTAAATGGATTCAAATGAACGGAGTATTTCCGGATGTTAAAAAAATCGCATATAATGCACGAAAAGTTGTGGAATGAAAATTCTCACTCATGCTTCATATGGGAAAAAATATATTTTTTCTTGTTTTTTTTTTTTTTAATGAAAATTCATATAACGAACTCACATTTGCAAACGGTGGGACTTTCGTCGGAATTGTCGCGGCAATCGTCGTAGTGATCACATTTCCAAGACATCGGTATGCAGTTTCCATTAGCGCATGCAAATTGGAGCAACGGACAGGCGCTTTGCGCTGCAAATGAGAAAATTTGAATGAATTATTATGAAAAATGAATAAAGTGAAAAAAAGTTTTACTTTTATTTACGGAATAAAAAATTAATGAGAATTTCCGGCATGACGATTGACAATATTCTGGGGAACGGAATATGGAATTTGCAAAATTTTCAATGGGAAATTTTGTTTGAATATTAATTTTTTTTAACAATGCCTGAATTCAAGTTTTTCAATTGATAGTTTCAATTAGACGAGGCAATCCTTTAAAGCTTATGGCTAATTTTTGATAATTATTTTTATTCATTTTATTTTTATCAATTTTTAATTTGCGAGGAAAATAACAAAAACGCGCTCGAGACGAGAAATCCTTCTTTGCCGACAGTTAGTTATTTTCTTCGAGAGAAAAAGTCGACGCGTCTGCGTCAAGAGTCCTTTCGGTGTCGCCATCTGGTCCGAAATACAATATCAACAATTTTCCCGGTTTATTTTTATTTTTATGATTTCAATAAAGCCCACGAATACGCCTTTTGGACGTTGATTTTTATACAAAAATTGCCGGTTAATTAAAATGCTTGGGCCACTTTCATCATTACGCAATCAAAATAATAATGAAAACCAAATGGAATATTAAAAACGATTTACCATAGTAAATTGGATTTTTGAAATGTATCAAAAAATTTATAAAAATTAATTTATAAAAATAAAAATATTTTTAAAAAACAATAAACGTCGCAGACCATGACTTTTCCTTCGAGATTGAAAAATGATGAATAATCAGTAAACGACTTATTTTTTTTAACCAAAATTTTTTTCAACTTCCTCAATCTTAATTTCACGCAATATTTTTCTCACGCGTTATTCTCTGTTTGGATTTCGATTATAACTGCGAGACACTTCGTTCACAATCCCATGAATATATTTGTGGACAAATTTAGCGTGACCCTTAAACCGAATTGTATACGATTTGCGGGGCTCATTGAAATTCTCCGTCCATGAATAATCTTCATATCTATCGTGACGATATATCAGGGCGATTCAAGACAAAAACAATTTTTCATTCGATTGGCAGAATGTATTGTTTTTTTTTGCCTCTAGTATTCTCTTCCTCCGAGTGAACGATTGATCGTGCGAGAAAAATGAAGAAAAGCAAAACAGCTGAGATTGGAAAAACATTCGATCCCTCATAAAAACACGCCAGAGGATTTTTGGTGATATCTGAATTTTGATATTCCCAAAAATGCTGTTCTTTCCCAAATTTCAATATTCCCGTGCCAAGAATTAAAAATTAATTAATTATTAATTTTTATCTCTTTCAAACGGACTAAAACATATGGAATAATTTCTCTAAGTCCAATTCAGATTCGTAAATCCATGCGGATTATCCTGAAAATTTGAAATGGTGGATTTTTATTAATTATTGAAATACTTGCGAGATTTCAAACGAAAAACGTGAGACACATGAAATAGATAATTAATGCAGTAATTAACGATTTTACGATTGCACTGAAAATAATATGAACTGTTGTGTAATTTTTTCAACGAGAGCCAAGCTCTATTCTCTTTACTATTCTAAATTATCTATTGCATGCGCTTCACGTCTTTTCTTTTAAATCGTACAAGTATTTTCATAGCTAATAAAGATCCATCATGACAAATTTTTAGGACAATATATATGGGGCTAGAAAAAATAATTTTAGACTTTTTAGTTCGTTTTAAAAATGTACTATATTTAAAAAAATGTCATTTTTATTCACCTGAGCTTATCTGAAAAAATAAATAAAAATAAATTGTCCTAAATAAATTGTTATACCTATCTATAATGTGTCAATCTACTTGATTATTATTTTTTTGGAAAATCAAATACCGGAGAAAAAAAATTATTTATAAGATTTATAATTAAGTGTTTTTTACTAAAAAAAATAATTACAAGATTTCAACCGGACAACTTAACTCGGTAATAAGAACGTGGTAAAAAAAATCGTATAGCTACAAAAATCCTAATCAGGAGCACAATCCGAAACCGTAGTTTTTTAATCACCCTAATATATATAAACATTTACGCATGATATAAATTCATGTCGAATTACTTGCATGAGTGATTATATCGTATAACAGCGTGACAAAACATATATATATATATCTTATAACGAACCATGTAATGATTTATAAACACATATACGACCACGAAGTCATATATATATATATATGGGGCATTCCACGTCAAATCACGCGGCCATCGGCCTGACCCTTTCAAATTTTTAGAAATTTTTATTTAATCTTTTAGGGGTTGCCTTAGCTAAAAAATCATTAAATTGAGGGAAAACATAAAGAGGGGCATTTTTCAAATTAATGACATTTTTACAGAAAGTAGGGCCCAAAACAGATATTTTCGTCGTATTCCGATAATTACTATTCTTTTTAAATTATAATTTCTAGTTTTTTTATTTTTTTTAAATTATCCATTTTATTTCAGGTCGTCGAGGCTAATAAATTTTCGAAAAATGTTGTCGTTTCAGTCTTAAACCAAGAAAAAAAAATAAAGTTTGACTAAAAAAATATTTTTGTTGGTGTTATTCTGACTACAAGAAACAATCAAAATAGGAAATTATAAAAAAAAATAAAAATACAAAACAAAAATAATTATTATTTTTGGCCCATTATCGAACTACGAAGAAAATATCTGTTTTGGGCCCTAGTTTCTGTGAAAAAAATTTCATTAACTTGAAAAATGCCCTCTCTTTATGTTTTCACTCAATTTAATGATTTTTTAGCTCGGGCAACCCCTAAAAAATGAAATCAAAATTTCTAAAAATTTGAGGTCATATTTTAGGCCAAACATCAAAATCCCTGGGGGGTCACGCCGATGATCGCGTGATTTGACGTGGAATGCCCCATATATCTATATCTACTGTAAATAACGGCGACAAGGTGTCCGGCTCGTTTCTCGCAGATCAATTACGCATGCATTAGGCAAACAACCATCAAAGGATCGTATGTGACGTATATTCTAGTTGCAGAATTCTTGGTGATGGCGAACGTAAAGACAAATAGAATGAAATCATAAAAAATAAAAAATTCGCTTGTAGCTTCCTCTCTTTTTTCCATTCTCAAGCTCCAATTCCCCAAGTTCTTTTACGAACAGTACCGTACAGTACCGTACAGTAAAGTAATGTACATTACTGTACATTACTGTACTGAATTGCACGGTACTGTACATTACTGTACTGTACATTACTGTACTGTACATTACTGTACTGTACATTACTGTACTGTACATTACTGTACTGTACATTACTGTACTATACATTACTGTACTGTACATCACTGTACTGTACATTACTGTACTGTACATTACTGTACTGTACATTACTGTACTGTACATTACTGTACTGTACATTACTGTACTGTACATTACTGTACTGTACATTACTGTACTGTACATTACCGTACTGTACATTACTGTACTGTACATTACTGTACTGTACATTACCGTACTGTACATTACTGTACTGTACATTACTGTACCGTACATTACTGTAAAGTACAGTAATGTACAATAAAGTATAGTGGTTTTTATCTAAAGACCTTTTAAAATTGGCCCTAAGCCATTTGATCTTAAAGATTTCGTCTTGGTAAAATTGACTGCCGGATAAATTTAACCTGGAAAAAATAATAATAAAATTCCCCGGGACCAAATTGCAAGGTTCAAATTTCCAAGGTCATTTCTCCCAAGATCATTAAGGGTGACACCCATTACAGTACCGTACAGTACAGTAATTCCTCATAAAGGGGAAGTTCAAGAATAGAACCGAGGTGAAACTAACGAAGAAGTTACATGCGCAAGTTTTCAATTTGCCCTTTTTTCAAAATCGGATTTCCCCTAATTTTGAATCCTCTTCCATGCCCAAGCTCAAAAATCTCCAAAGAAAAAAAAGCGAGAAAAAACAAAGCTTCCTCTGGAAGGAGAGTAGGCTATCTATCTATCGAACAATCGGTGGAAATTGAGTATCGAAAAATAGATTTATTTCTCGTTAGCATTGAAACGACCCTCTGGGGAGCCTCGTGTTATGTACGATAAGAATTCACGGTGTTTTTTCTCTCTAACGTTTTCCCCTTGCTCCTTCGTAATTTCGCCTCTCAGGCGATCCTTTTGCCCTCTGGCGGTCGTCAATTGAACGCAGAGTGAGAAAGAAGGGAAAAAACCACGTTCGAGGAAATTCTATCGAAACGTAGCGCTCCACCCTCTCACGTCTGACTGCCCCAGTAAAAAAAATAATAATAAAAAAAAAGAGAAGAAGAATAAAAATACAGGCTCCCCTGCCAAGGTCTTTATTCTAGCTCTCCCTCGCGAGTTTTGTTCTCCGAGGGGCTGTTTCTGCTCTCGCCTTCTGCCACTCTCGACTGGGCTATAAAGAGACAGAGAGAGAGAGAGAGAGAGAGAGAGAGAGAGAGAGAGAGAGAGAGAGAGAGAGAGAGAGAGACCGAGCGAGCGAAGAGAGGGAGAGATGGCGACGAGAAAACCGAGAGACGACACAGATGAGAAAGAGCAATTTTCTCCCTCGCTCTTTCTCTCTCGAGTAGCTGCGGGTAGTACATGCGCGTAGGAAGGAATATCGGACGAGAAAATACACGAAAACATCGGCTAAACCGACAACGAGCAAGAGCAAGGGCCTCGAGGCGAGTGTAACTAAATTCGAAAGAGCGAGAGAGAGACGGAGGAATGCGTTGTCGGATGGAAAAAAACTAGCGTACGATATGCAATAACGCTTGCAACGTCGTGTCACGTTGGATTTATACGCGTGTATATTTTTACACGTTATATAGAGTCCACTGTGAAGAACTTTGTCGCAAGCAGAGTAGAAATCATCGATCGTTCATTCTCGACGTTACTAAAACACTCTTTTTTTTCCCTCCCATCTATTACAACGCACATTATTGTACATACGTCCTAAAAAAATAAATCCGAGCTTCATTTACAATTTAAAAAAAAACATGCATGCTATAAAGCCGCGTTCAATTTTAGAAATTAGTTTTCATTGCTAGAAAGCAACAAAAATAGATTTTTTTGTTGTTTTAGTATTGTTTACGCTATTATCGAGCGTGAAGGGCATCGGAAGGTCGAAGGAGAGTCCTGTAAATGTTTCAATAAATTCTGAGGGCGAATTGAGCGGGGCAAGGGCATCTGAAGGTCAATGGAGTTTTGATTAATCAAATTTGTTTCAATAAATTTTTACTCAGAACTTATGATTGAGTGGAGTGGTTTGTTCAAAATTGATAATCTACTTCAGTTGCAGTTCAGCAATGCAGAATTCAATGGCATCTATTATGCCTATACGTTTCCCTAACGATGCAAATTAATGTTAATTATGAAGAGCGAGCGTCATGCGTTAATATTGCATTTTTGTGCCGTAAAATTGTTCCTGGAATAGATTGGCTGAAGTGAAAACTCATTTTTATCGCAGTTTTCAATTTTTAAAGACTTAAGTTTGAAATAAATTTTCTTATGTTTCTTAAGATATCAGATATTTATTAGATGTTGGATAGATTTGGATTTTAGATAAATAAGCATTTTTTTTTATGTTACAATTTTTAGCCAAATTTATTTTTAGAACTGCAAAAACGAAGAGAAGGTATGAGAAAAACAATGATGAAATAGAGCGAGCTTGTGCTGCGTAATTGAGGATTTGTCGAGGTCATAATAAAGAAATTGAAATTGAAAATTGAAATTAAAATTTCACCGTTGCTTTTTTTTTAATTTTTATTTCAACATCATTTATTCCTCTCATTGTTGCTGTGTATTTAGAGGAAGTAAAAAAAAATCAACGCGACATTTCAAAAATTGAAATTAAAAATTGAAATTGAAATTTCACCGTTGTTTTTTTTTTAAATTTATATTACAGTATAATGTTTTCCCCTCATTGTTCTGTGTATTTAGATGAAGCAAAAAAAAGTTCAGCGCAATATTTCAAAATTTGAAATTTGAAATTTCGCCGTTGCTTTTTTTTAATTTATATTTCGGCATCATTTTTTTCCTCTCATTGTTGCTGTATATTTAGAGGAAACCAATAAAAAATTCAGCGCGACATTTGAAAAATTGTAATTGAAAATCAATATTGAAATTTCACCATTGTTTTTTTTTAAATTTGTATTTCGGCATAATTTTTTTCCTCTCATTGTTGCTGTTTATTTAGATGAAGCCAAAAAAGAAAAATTCAGCGCGATATTTCAAAAATTCAAATTGAAAATTCAAATGGAAATTTCATCATTGTTTTTTATTTATTTATGTTTCAGCATCATTTTTTCGTCTCATTGTTGCTGTGTATTTAGAGGAGACCAAAAAAAAAAAAATTCAGCGCGATATTTCAAAAATTGAAATTGAAAATTGAAATTTCACTATTACTTTTTTTTTAATGCATAGTTCAGCATCATTTTTTTCCACTCATTTTTGCTTTGTATTTAGGGGAAACAAAAAAAAATTAAGCGAGATATTTCAAAAATTACTGGAGTCATGTTCTCAGGAATACATTTAAAAAATTCAAAATTCTATAAAATTCGCATAAGTGGATCAAATTCCGTAAAAATGATAATAAATGGTAATGGGCTTCCATGCTCAAATTTGTTGGAACATAATTTTGGAACTTTTCAAACGTACGGAATTCAAAATTATTGCTATTTTTTAAATCATTAATGAACGAAAATCTTCGAAATATTCGAATTGGGGTTGCGAAGAGGCGTGATTAATCGCTCCCACTTGCGAAGAATCGGGCGCGCGGTCGCGCAAAAACTCGGCTTGTATTGACAACAATCGAGAGCTTTTTCCGCTTCAGTGCGCTCATATTATGTAATAAAGTGCAACGGGACATTCAAAAAAAGCGAAGATTTATCTCAATCGCCTGCGATTGAGATCGCATTATTATATGTTGGAGTAAAATATGGGAAAGAACGCGTAAAACGTCAAAAAACAAATGTCTTCATTTATATATATATATATGTATGCATGTACTCTTACAATCAACGGAAAATCCATCGGTGGCTCGTAACGTTCCAACAAGAACGCCGCCTAGAACGGCAATTACGAGAGGTGACAAGGCTCCAAGCAGCCGACACGGATTGCTCGGCCCCATAACCACCCCTCTCTTATTTTTCTCTCCGACACTGTCAATTCGCGTTTGTTCTTCGCTTCAGCAGCTTCTTTTGTTTTCCTATTTATCACCTCACTCTGTCATGTGCGTTCGAAATAAACGCCGAACGCGAATAAATCGTCGCGACGCGCGGCACGAAATTTCTTTCCTCCTTCACTTTGATCTCAAGAGGGAAAAGCGCGAAGGAAAAACAGAGCGAGTCTTTACAAGCGCGAAACCGCCCTCTCACGGGGGGAAACCGCACTTTGGGCGAGTTTATACGCTAAACATGTATGTGTCACTTTTCCACAATACGTATTTATAATTCGCAGAATTACGCTTACGAATAATATGGCTCTGACATTAATATCATTTCCTCGTTCAGACCCCGGTATCTCAATGTATCAACACGAAAAACAAAAAATAAACAACGCCGAATACTTCACACTCGCATTTATAGCTGATTCTGCAGCCTGAGTGAAAAAATACCGAATGAAAATTGTCTCCTCTTCGGAGCGAACGTGCTTTACACAATTCGAGAGGCCCGGTTCCTCCGTAAAACACACTGCTCCTCCTTTTCTCGTTCGTTCTCGTTTTCTTTTTTTTCTCACATTTATTTACTCCTTTTTCTCGCTCGTTTATCCGTCTTCCTTCAACGGTGTCTCGAAAATACCTCTGTCTCTCACAGTCGCGCTTCTCTCTCCCGGGCGAGACAGGAGTCACTGATTCTGACGCACCGAGACATCGCGCCACCTGCGCGCGCATGTATTTCAACCATGCTCGACACCGATTCTCACCGCGCGCCGCCCCTCGCCAGTTTTCTTAACTCGATTTCTCTCTCTCTCTCCCTCGTCTATCCGTCTTCTTCGCGCCTGATTTTTCCTGTAGAGCGAGTGAAAGAAAAACTACCATTATTAGATGGATTAAAAGGAGAGGGCTGCTCTCCTTTTGGTGTTACTATATACATTGCGTGCCCATTGCCTACGTGGAAAATGCCAATTGTACATGTTTATCCTACACGAAAGCATCTGTAGATTTCAGTCTTCTGCGCTCTTGTAGCAAACCTAACCTCGCTATGTAATCGTTTTTTTTTTAAATTACTAAACTGGATTCCACGATATTACATGTCGTGTTTTCTTTGCTTTTGTCATGTCAGCCAGTTTTATTATCAATGGGGAGGGGGGTTAAAATCGCCGACAAAAGAAACGCGGGGGTTGATGCGCAGAAGGGTTGAAACTGAGACTCGTAGCAGACGCCGCGATACTATATGACAACTGACTGACAAGGACAATTGTAATTTTCATATTTTTCAGTCAAGCCAGGTTCAAGAATTTTTTTTTTTCTGATTCTCGAGTCGCGCGAGAAACGATGACTTTTCGATTATTATCCTTGAATAAAAACTCATTGATGCTTGAAACAGGAAAAGTGGGGGAGGGGGGGCTTGTTTTGACGGAAAGTAAAAATGGCGACTCGGCGAACATATGATCGGTATGACGTTTACATTATTGCGACGAAAGGATGTTTATTTTTCGAAAAAAGCTCCTTCGGAACGTTTGAACTATTTTTTCCTTCGAAAACTTGGGCAGAATGAATTGTATTTGAAAGAAAGTATTTTTCATCCCATTTATGCAAACGTCAATGACAGTTCTTCATATTTTAATCGCCGTGATGGTACTTCGATAGTAGAATGCTTGAAACGCTTCAATAATTGTACTTCGATTTTAGAATGCTTGAAACGTTTGTAAAATTAATGTGGATTGCTTGATAATTTTTTGAACATGGAAATCAATCCTCTGAGTATAATTCTCGTGAAGAGTGACAGCAAGGGAGACAGAATGCTATTTCGTTATCCGTTTAGTCCTAACAACGAAAGAGACTCGAGTCAGTGCACAAAGAGAAAAAATCCATATTCATTGACCATCGCCGAAGATCTTTTGCAGGTTCTTATTCCTCAGTTTTTCATGATAATAATTTTTTTTTCTTTTAATTTCCCCACCTAATTTTTTTTTTTTAATTTCCCCTCCTATTTTTTTTTTTTTTTAATTTCCCCTCCTAATTTTTTTTTGTTCTCCAGTCTCTGCCATTTCCAACATCCAACATTAGTAACGGAAATCTGACCGGATTGCCCGATGAAGTACTGTCGACTCTCTTCGCCGTAAAGCCTGAACTGTGCGAGACTAAATTCGAGCTAAAAGTTAACAACGTCAGATTCGTGGGACATCCTACGCTTCTGTGTTCCAAAGATGTCAACGAAGTCAATTCTTCTATGCTCTTCAATGTGGTTTTTGCCCTACAAGCTCAGGCCGATCAGTCAGTGGTGAAATGTTACTACGACCTCAGCAAAAGGTTAATATTCAAAAATAAAAATAAACCATAAAAATTCATCATTGTCACAAATTCACAAATCTTCCTCCGTGAGCAAATGAATTTTTCAATTTTGACCTCCCTCCGGAGGAAGCTTTGGAAATTTTATTTAAGACAAGTATTACGAATATTTGCAAAATTACAGATTGGGAATAGCGCTGAGACACGAGGAGAAGAGATGCGGATTCTTGAAGGATGAAATAAAAACGATGGTATCGACTCACGATGAGGTCGCAACTCGGTAATTCCTTGCCAAATTCAAAGCATACGGTGAAAAGTTTCCAGACAAAAATTCAAAAAAGGTCTGGAACGTTTTTTTATGCCATTTCGCCGGAAGTCAACCTAGACTAATTTAACAAGCGGCATTTAAAAGGAAAGAATTCGTCTTCATTTCCTGATTTTTTAATTATTTTAACAATTTGTTTGTAGATCTGGACTCTATTTTGAAAACAGCTGTTTTTCCCCTTTTTCTCCCCTCTCTTCAGGTGCACCCATTTTCCAGAAGAAATTTTTTTTACACATTTTTACGATTGGATTTATCAAGAGGAAAGTTTGAGCTTCAATTTCCTTTTTTTTAAACGTTGAGCGATTTTTTTTCCAAAGTTATTCTGTTTTTTGTGAAAAAAGAGGAAATTTGAAAAATCCCGTATAACATGAAAACGAAAAAGGATTCATGAAAAACTTCAAGATAGCAAAAAGTTACCTCTGTTTTTGTTGAGTGCAGAGGAATTTTTTCAGATTTCTTTTTCAAAATTTTTTTTTTCTCATTTTCGGGTCGGAGCTCAGATTATTCAATTACCGTAACTCGAGAACTATCGGATTATTGATAAAATGTTAAGAAGAGAAAATACTTTATTTTACCATTTTCAACACATTGGAATTTTTTTTCAAATTTTTGTCCCTATTTTTTTTCCGGCTTCAACATGAGAAAACAAAATTTTCGAAAAAAAATCTGAAAAAATTCCTCTGAAGTCATCAAAAATAGACGCAACTTTTTTCGATCTTGAAGTTTTTCATGAATCCTCTTTGTTTTCGTGTTATACGGGATTTTTCAAATTTCCTCTTTTTTCACAAAAAACAGAATAACTTTGGACAAAAAATCGCTCAAAGTTTTCAAAAAAAGGAAATTGAAGCACAAACTTTCCCCTTTATGAATCCAATCGTAAAAATGTATTTAAAAAATGTCCTCTAAAAGATGCACCTGAAGAGAGGAGAAAAAGGCGAAAGACAGCTGTTTTCAAAATAGAGTCAAAATCTAAAAACAATTTGTGAAAATGATTTTAAAAATCAGGAAATGAAGCCGAATTCTTCCCCTGTAAAATGCCGCTTATTAAATTAGTCTACATTGACTTCCGGCGAAACGACATAAAAAAACCTTCCAGACATTTTTGAAGTTTTGTCCGGAAACTTTTCGCCACTGTAGAATATTCACCGACAATTGTTTTATATATTTTTTTTTCAATGATTTCATCAGATCCGGGGAGGAAAGTGACTGCGACGAGTCGCCGTACGAATTGATACTGCAACGTAGTTTACTAGCCAAAGATTTGAAATCTGCTTTCAACAGTCTCTGCACCTCAGGAGTTATAAATATGATGATAAATAAATGGATTCAAGTGAGCTTTTGCCTGCCCCAAAAAGTTCATCAGTCACACAAGAAAGGCTTCATCATGAATCCCGAAATAATCGATAGGTGAGAATTTCATATTCACGATTGCATTAATTTTCTTTAATTTATTTTTAATTTTTTCCTAATTCGATGAATAATCTTTTGCAGATGCCTCAACAGTCTACGTCCTTATCACGGTTTGCTGTTGCTAATCGAGCCACTCGATCTTCTGGAGTCTCTACCCGCAGATTCCTCACCGGCGTTGAGACGAATGATACAAATGTACAATCCACTAAAGAGCCTGCAAACTTTGGCCGCCGATTCCGATCTCTCGTTGTCGCAAATATTCCAATTAACGGGACATTTGGTTTACTGGGCAAAAGCAACGATAATATATCCGTTGTGCGAGAGCAACGTTTACGTCGTGTCCCCCGATTCCGTAATTTCGTCACAACTCTTGGAATCGTTTTCCGAACAATTTCCCGGATTTCATCTTCTACAGGTACAAGATTCGTCCTTTGCTCCAGTATAAAGTAAGCTTTTATGGGGAGGAAGTCTTGCTAATCAGGGTTGCGAAATTTGTAATGTAAAAGTAATGCATTATTTATTACTTTTAGAATAGGTAATGGAAAAATTTGTCATTACTCATTATAATGTAGTGTGTAATGGAAAAAATTTACATTACCCATTACAATGTAGTGTGTAATAGAAAAATTTGTCAGTACTAATTATAATGTAGTGTGTAATGGAAGCAAATTTCATGACCCATTACAATGTAGTGAGTAATAGAAAAAAGTTTCCATTACCCATTGCAATGTAATGTGTAATGGACAAAACTTTAATTGCAATTTTGGGAATGGAAAAATATAGATGAATAAATTATTGCAATTTTGCATTACATTTTAATGACTTAGGTACCTTAAATTCTAAAAGGCATCTATATGCATACAAAAAGTGAAACATTGAACTAAAAAGTTGACATATTATATAATACGTCACTGTCTGCCCCGGTCGAACAGCTTTTCAGCTACGCAACGATGATCAACGCTCCTAAATTCAATAGGCTCACAGAAAATCACTTTGAGCAAAAGATATTGGCCAAAGCAAACGCTGAAAAAGAGTATTTTTAGAAGTGCAGTTCAACGTTCAACTTTTTGTATGCATATAGATGCTTCTTAGAGTTTAAGGTACCTAAGTAATTAAAATGTAATGCAAAATTGCAATAATTTATTCATCAATATTTTTCCATTCCCAAAATTGCAATCAAAGTTTTGTCCATTACACATTACATTGCAATGGGTAATAGACATTTTTTCTATTACACACTACATTGTAATGTGTCATGAAATTTTTGCCCATTACATACTACATTGTAATGGGTAATGGATTTTTTTTTCATTACACACTACATTGCAATGGGTAATGGATTTTTTTTCCATTTCACACTACATTGTAATGGGTGATGACTTTTTTCCATTACACACCACATTGTAATGGGCAATGAAATTTTTATCCATTACACACTACATTGTAATGGGTAATAAATTTTTCCATTGCACACTACATTGTAATGGGTAATGGTTTTTTTTTTCATTACACACTACATTGTAATGGGTAATGGAATTTTTTTCCATTATACACTAAATTGTAACGGGTAATGAAATTTTTTCCATTACACACTACATTGTAATGGGTAATGGAAATTTTTTCCACTACACACTACATTGTAATGAGTAATAAAAATGGCAATGCATTACAAAAAGTAATGCATTACTTGCAACCCTGCAGCTAATTTTCCTTTTCGTTTCAGATAATCAGTGAATTCTCTCTGCCAACGTCGATCAGCCAAAAGTTGAATCCGCTCAGTCAACCCCAGCAACAGTCCCAACTCGTTAAAATAATAATTTGGTTATTGAAGAATCATTTGCTACTTCAGCTTCACACTTACGTGCAATATATGCCAACGGTTAACGGTCGTAACGCCGTGGTAAGAGAAATATGAATTTTTTCGAAATGAACCCACTCTCGTCAAAATACGACTTTTTTTTATAACGGTTTTTTTTTCATTCTAGGAAACAATGAGTCAGGACGGCTCGAGTCCAACCGGTGCGACGGAAAACGACAATAGCTGGAGTCTGAATAACACGCCAAAGGGCACACCGAGCGAATCGAAGGACGACGATACTCTGGCGATAAGAAAACAGGACGATTCACTGTTCGAGTATACATCGGACAATTTTCCAATACCATCGGACGACATAATGCTGCTCGACAAACTCTGCAGATTCGGTTATTTCAACGGGGGACATCATCTCGAGGAGATAATGTATCTCGAGAATATACGAAGGTCCCAACTGTTGCAGATATTGGACAAATTTCGTGATATATTGATCACGTGCGAGAACGAAGATCCGGCAATCGCTCTTTTCTATTCGCAGCACGGATTGCCCTAGTGAAAAATGGAGAAAAGAGAACCCTGAAGAAGCAAAAAAACGCTTTGTAGAAACTTTACGAATTAAAATTCATACATTCAGAAGGGAAAGAGGAAAAAATTGTCGAGTGTGCAAATCGTTCGTCAAACGTGCATAATTTAACGATAAACGTTCTGCTATCTTCGCGTGAACGGTCTTCGTAGCTTTTTCCATGGGCTTTCGTGATAAAAGCGTGCACCTCTCTCTCTTTGTCATGTCGTACTCTCCCTCACGGTCGATAAATATTTTCCGTTACGTTTACGTTATTCTCTCTCTCTCTCTCTCTCTCTCTCTCTCTCTCTCTCTTTCTCCCGTACTTGCAATTTTCTCCCTCGCAAGTTGACACATTTGTGTGTTGCTCCTGGCTGCAATTGCACGCGCGCTTCACCTTTCGTATCCTGGGCGCCTCTGCACGAAGCATTGGTGGGAAAGAAAAAAAATAACAAAAATAACTTCATTCAGTTCGAAGCCGCGACGCGAGAACGGTCTTCCCTCGGTCCTCGACGATTTTACCGATTTTTTTTGTCAGCTTCTTCAACGTCTTTTTTGGCAAAATTATTTAAATTCTTCGCGCGTCATCGCGTTGAATTTTTAAATTTTTCATGAAAATTCCTCCTCTGCACGCTAATATCGATTTTGATAATCGCGAGCACATCTTTTATCGACCCACAAGTGGATGCACTATCTTATCATAACCGGAAATACTGGCGAACGTCGGAGATGCAACAAAGTGTTGAATGCTATTGAGTCATCCAATTTTTTTTTTACTTCCTCAACGACAATTTCTTGAAATCGCGAGGAAGAGATAGAAATCTGGACGATTGTTTGGCGAGTGGCGTCAGAGTTATCGAAGCTTCGAAATATCGATCGGTCGCACTTCCGCGTGTCGCGATACAGCGAAGAAATAAAATACCCCGACGAAGGTATGAATTTTATCACGTACAGAGTCAATTTTGCATGATCTATTCAGTGAGTTTAGAAAATTTCACAATTTCGTCAGATGCGAATTTCCCAAGTCGTTATTTCCAAATTTAATACCAACATAGTTTTTTTTTTTTAATTTCCAAATTTGTTTGCAACTCTTCCAAATGTTCTGAGCAAATTCAATAATCATTGTTGCCACTCAATGCAATTGCGCAAAAAAAATTGCGACCACTATTTGCAAAATTACTAAATTTGAAGCATCTACAGATATTTTTAATGAATTAAGTCCTGTGATCGGCAAAATCGATATTTTCGTCAATTTAATTACCGCTAATTACTCTGTGTTAGAAATTTTTATAATTGTTCCAATAAATATTACTCATTATTGAGGCAGTCGGTAATTAGGTAGTAAGGTATTTCTAATATTCGAAAATTCGATAATTCACGTTCGATTATTATCCAATAAACCTATTACTTGTAATTTAGATCAAATAATTACTCAATATCCAAGTAATTAAAACTTGGCTCTTATGAATTCCTGATTCTTTTTTAAATTCGGTAATTGTTCCACCTAATTATTAATTATCCAAGTAATTAAATACTCAAGTACTCTACTTACTAATTTTGTATGAAATTAGTTAAGCATTTTTTCCAATTATTAATTATTCGAATAATTAGAGACTTAATTCTTCCAATTACTAATTTTTAAAAAATTTCTTTGATCGATATTTATTTAGCGATAAATCATTGGACAGAGCTTCGACTCCTTTCGAATTGAAAAAAGTAACATAATCTGAATGATCTTCACGCTGAATTGATAAAAAAAATTCCCTGGAGTCTAGAAAAATTTTCAAATTCAAGCTAAAGTATAGAGTTTTCTTTTTTCTTACGATTGATCGAAACATGCTGACGCTGAAAAACTCAAGATTCCGATTCGAGTACAAAAAGCTTGAAATTAATTACTCCGAAAATTGATAATTAATATAATTACTAATTACTCAAATAATTAGTAATTAAAATAGTTCAATTTCTAATTAGTCTAATAATTTATACATCTAATCTATTAATTATTCAAATAATTGATAATTGAAATGGTTCAATTACTAATTAGTCTAATAATTAGTAATTTATACATCGAAATTATTAGTTATTCAAAAAATTGGTAATTGAAACAGTTCAATTACTAAATACTTGAATAATTAATAATTTGTTAGATACATACATTACTAATTATTCAAATAATCAATAATTGACATAATTCAATTACTAATTTTTATAATAATGTATAATTCAAAGAATACACATATTCCATATCCGAATAATTCGTAGTATTGGTCTTTAAATTACTGATTATCGAAATACCTCAAAAAATAATGGATGAGAATATTAATTTTGTAAATAACGATTAATTAAAAATCTAAAATTTTGTTTTTGCCGATCACTGATTAAGTCCCGCCAAATTGAATTGAATTTTTTTTTCAAAAAAACAAAGTACAATTTGACAAAGAGCAAGATCCAATTGAGTAGAAATCTTTCGAATATCAAGCATCACTATTTTCCATCAGTTATAAAACAACAGCGTTAATTGGACTTTTCTAAAATTGTCTAATTAGAAATGGGTTGTTCGACGAGCAACGATGTTGTTCCCAAAGAGTATCCACCGGATGAGGGAAAACCTCAAATTCCGCGGAGCCCGAATTTAAAAACAGGTTTGTTATAGATTCACGCTCAATTTTATGGATTCTTTGAAAAAGACTGAGAGAAAATTTGATTTTTTTTTTCATTTCAGATTATCCGATCGCATTTGAAGTTCCATTTCACGATATTGAGACAATGGGGAAAAAGCCATTGCCGCAAAAATTGCAACGTTTGCAGGAGCAACAAACACCTGAACCCGAGGAAACGATGAAAATGCTCCAAAAGCGTTTGGCTGATGCCGATCAAAGAAGACAACAAGTATGTAATGCTTTTATCATCCTAAATAAGGAAATATTCGGCCGGAGGAGGGCGCGGCCCGCTCCTGACCTCTCATTAATTAAGGTCAAAGGAGTCAAACCTTTCGTATAGGGGGCGCTCCTCGCCAAATCGGACACCATTTAGCTTTCGCATCTCTGATTTTTTTGAAAATTTTTTATGTCTTAGTATTGATTGAAAGAGGCCTTCATGATTTTTTTCAATTTTTTTTGTTGAACCGTTTCCAAGATATCGATTTTTAAAAAATGACTCAACTTTTTTTTCAAACGTCCATAACTTTGCGAAAAATGGGCCAAATGGAACGTTTTTTTTTTAACATTTTGTTTTTAAGCGTACTTTTGATAAAGAATATTGAAAAAAAATTTCGAAACGTATTTCTTCAAGATTTTCAAGTGTTAAATATAAATTGCTGATTTACAAAAAACATCTACTAATTGATTTGCTTAAAAAATCTTTCTAAAAAAACTGTCATTCATTCCACAACTTTTAAGGCTAAGTATATAATGAGATAACGATGGGATCTTTTTTTCCCCAAAGTTATGGACGTTTAAAAAAAAAATAACGTAATTTTCGAAAAATCGATATCTTGAAAACGGTTCGACAAAAAAAATTTTTAAAAATCACGGTGGTTTCTTTTAAGCAATACTAAAGCATAAAAAAAAATTCAAAAAAATCGGAGATGCAAAAGCTAAATGGTGTCCGATTTGGCGTGGAACGCCCTATATATAAATATGGTGTTCGCTCAAAATATCTTATAAATAATATCTGAACACATAAATATCCGGCTGTAAATTTATCGTAATAACAATAATAATAATAATAATCATAATAACTAGTTGATATTATTCTTCAAAAATCGCCACGTATCAATTGTGCGGATGAATTTTAATTTTAATCTTGCTTTTTACTGCCGTAATTTTGTCAGAAGTTTTGATACTGTTTATTAGTATTTATTGATGAGTAATTTTCCAAAATAAAATGAAAATAATTTTTGCAATTTGATGCTGCTTGTATAAGAACAAATGAATCGAATTTATTTATTTTTTTCTTGATTTTATAGACTGTGATTTTGTTTATTCAATTTTTTTGCCATTCAAACATAAGTATTGCTAAGAAAATTTTTGTTTTTGCAGATACTGAATATGCGGGTAAACTCGGCTCAACAATTCCACTCGAAGAATCGTACAGCAGCTTAATTAATTAAGAATATGATATTAAAAAACTAATACTAATATAAAAACGAGTAATCAACTTACCAAATGAGAGTAAACACAGACATCATCCCGGCAACAAAGATGAGAGAATCGCTGTTTAATTTTGTAGAGTTTTGCCGGCAATAAAGAGCCAATGTCGATGAAAATCGACCTTATTTTCACCTTCAATTGACCTCACATCGACGAAAACAATCGGCAATCCGAAGATCCGTCGCGTTGGATCACTTCCGGTGTTTTTTTCTACAAGGAATATTTCAATCATCATCAAGCCGAAATTTCTCAATTTTTTTTTTTAATCATAGTTATTATTATCATTAATATCCATATAATTATCAATAACTACATTAAAACACAAAACAAAAAAAAAGTGATATCTGTACATTCTCCTTATGTGAGTAACATAAATTGTTTTTATCTTCGTTTTTTATTCTTTTTTTGTATACCAGTAGCCTAGAATAGGAAGAAACTAAATCATAATATTCACAGATATTTTACAAGATATATAGATAAGGCGTGAGGTGAAGCGCTTACATTGCGCTACGACGTTGTTTTTTTCTTTTTTTATTTCGTCCAAAAAAAACGTGCGAGGAAAAAGAAGAAAAAAAGTTATTCCTCGATCGACGCGGAAAATCCGTAATTTGTTGATAATTTCGTAACATCGAGCGCAGTGTATCCGCCTTTTATTCCCTCTTCAGCCCCGATATACTTATTCGTAACTCGTAATATATATGTTCGCTTTGTTTTCTTTCTTTCCTCTTTCACGCTCATTATTATTATTATTTCTCTTTGCTTTATCTCGTTCGTTCTCTTGTTGCTGTAGTTGTTGTTTTTTGTTTCATTAATTTCTAAACTGTACATATGAACAACGCATCTTTTACACTGTACATGCACACGCTCCACAAGTATCTGCGCTGCCTCTTATTTCTCGTTAAATATATATATATATAGAAAGGACGAGGGCCAGTGGTGGGGAGGATGGATGAGGGGTGGGGATATTTCAACGACCGTTTCGACTATCAAATACACTTACCAGCGTTTTTTTTCTCTCTTTTTTTCGCTCTCCGAATATCTACTTCTCTCCCATTCAGTCAACTCCACATAGAAATCTCTCGTGTTTGAGACACAAGAGCATTTTTCTTCTTTACACGTCATTTACTCTCGCTACACGTATGAGCACGTCGTCCATTATTATTATTATACGAACGAAATCGGTATTTTCTTTCGTTTTCTCGCTTCAATTTAAGTATCGTATTGTCCAACTGGCATTTTCCCTTTTCACAACACACCAGTATATCCTACATCTCTTTTGGAACGTTTTTTTACTTCACGCACAAGCACGCGTCTCTTGCTTTTGTTAAACCGGAAGTCACCTCGCGGTTCCGATATTTTACGCACGACGAAAGAGGCGCGTCGGTAGCTTCTTCAAATTTTCACCCGGCGCGATATATATATATATATATATATATGGTTGTGATTCTTTCCGAGAGAAACGTTGGGAAAGAGATACGGAGAGAGAGAAAAGGAAGCCATCGAGGCCAAAAGGATATGTCATTTTATCATGAACGCAATTAATTCGCGTTATTTGAACGAAAAATTCTCACATATCCGTAATTCTTTTAATACACGACACTCGAATCTCACTTGTGCCAGCATTCTTTTAATACTAACGTACTTCATACATTTCTTCCTCCCGTTTACTCTACAGGCGCCCTCTACGCGCTGAAGCACGAAATTTTTAATATATATATATATATATATATATATATATATATATATATTTCACTTATATTTTTACGTGTATCCTTTTTTCTTTTCTCTCTCTCTCGATCTCTCTTTCATTCCGCGTGTGTGTACGTGTGGCGATATAATTTATAAATTCTGGTCTATACACGTAAGCGCATTATTATCCTCGGCCACAATTTTTTACAAGGGACGCGCCGTTTCCGGTTCAGCGTGAACGCGCGGGAAATTCGAATGTTGCAATCCAGACGGGATATCGAAGAGGGATGATAGGAGACAGAGAAGTGAATGCATATGAAGAAAGAAGTGAGGGGGGGCATGATTAATGGTCAATGAGATCAATCATACAAGACTACGGTATGATATAAGTTTGTTTTTTTTCCTAAGCCCCTTTTTTAACGCGTGCAATTCGGTAGTCGTTCTGTCTTTCTAAGTTTCGTCTCTTTTTTGCTCTACAACTTTAGGAATAAATCGATTTGCAGCGGTAGTAGTTAGTAGAGTAGTTAGAGTAGTAAATAGTAAGTAAATAGTATAGTAGTAGCAGCGGCGGATGGTAATAGTGCTAGATAGCATAGTAAATAGTAAACAGTAGTGGTAGGAGAATAGTTAGAGTACAGTAGTTGTAATAAGTGGATAATAAACGTGAATAATAATGAATAATATAAAGAATCAGAATAATAATTAATATTATAAATCTTCATAATGTACATAGCGCTAGTGTAATCGTACAATAATAATAATAATAATAATAATAATAATAATAATAATAATAATAATAATTAAAATTATCAATAATATGTTACATCCTGCTAACGGAGTTTATGATACACTAGGGGCTCTACTTTTTCGAGGGTAAGGGGATAGTCCTTGCTCGATTTTTCGTTTTCTTTTTTTTTTTTCATTTCCGACCACCCAACGAGGGGGAACTCTACATTCATCGTTTACTTTCTAGTTTGACAGGAGCAGCAGCGGCGACTTCGGCGGCGGCGGCGGCAACTATTGTTACAGTCATATAATACATAGGTATTTATATAGAGTAATATTATACAAAAACACATCACATATCGCGCGGCCTAAAACGGTCTTTATGTTGTTTTTTTTCCTCATTTTTTTTTTATGCAGATATATATCGTTAAATAATTAAAATCACAGTAGTTATGCCCTCGCTGGCTCGCTTATATTTATACATTATCATATATACCTTCTAAGCCTTAAACGTTAAACTCGTGTTTTTTATAGATATAATAGATTACCTTTTTTTTTTTAATTCTTGTTTTGCGAATCTTTTTTCCGCCTCGTTGACTCTTATCTCTTACTCGCTTTCACTCTCAGCGGTTTCCGCGAAGATCCAACCGCTTAGGAAGTTTTATATATCGTGTATATATAGATGTGTGTGTGTGTGTGTCGTTTTTTTTGCTTCTTTCGGGCTTTCTTAATATTTTCATCCAAAGGAGCGCGGCGTTTGTCACGGTAAAGGGGCGTTTTTAAAAATTCTTGTTTTCGCTTCTTTTTTTTCAAGTTTCTTTAAAATCTTACGTGTCAATAACATTGCTTGTATTCCTGATAAATGAGGAGATGAATCGAGGGAATGTGTGATCGGCTTGTCGGAGTGACCAAGAGTAACGTCGGTCGTTCCCACAAACTTGTGATCGGCGATTAGGCTCGAATCGACGGTGTCTTCGCTCGCGTTTCAATCAGAGCGTGGACACTTTCGTTCAGCCCGGAGGAGAGGAACGCAGGGGCTCAGACCGTGCTAACCTCCCCACATTTATCACAAACCCCGTTTTCCTCCTCTAGAAATCTACGATCTTGCGCGATAGCGGCTCCTCTTCTATCCGTTGGGGGTGGGGGTGGGGGGCGATAGGGGGGGCCAGCTCTCCTTTTGATTGTCAACGGTTCGATTGAGGGAGGAGGGCTTCGTCAATTGGCTTCCTCGTTTTTTTTTCTTTGTCTCGTTTTTTCGGGGCTGTTTTTGTTGCTTCTTTTCAAACTAAACGTAGTTTTTCGTCGATTTTTCTCAGATTCTGCCGCTTCGAGGCGGGACACTGCGAGGCTTCATGCCACGTGTTGATGATTAAAAACCAGCATCCCAGCTGGCGCGAAGAGAGAACTTTCGACAATCTGACAGACACATATAGATAGAATTCTCACGATCCAACAGACCGGTATTTTCCTCAAACTGTTGCAATGACGATCAGCAGATGAGCGATCTCGGCGACACGATGAAGTAGATCCGGTGCTATTCTCGCGAGGCTCTCGTTGGCGAAATCGCACGAGGGAAATATGTGGACCACGTAAGCTGGCTGTAAATTCAAGAAAAACAGATATTCTTCGATATACTCGATTTTTCTCAAACTTGATTGCAAAGTTTATGGAGGAGGGAATCAATATACTTTGACCGAAGAAGAAAAAAATGATAACCGACCTGTTGAGACACCGGACCCGGAATATTAACGATTCCGGCAGCCTGCTTCTGCTGTAGATAAGTTATAAAACCGGTCTGTAGATTTTTGCTCTGTTGTAGGACGTCCATGTGATCACGACCGCACGGTAATGCCAGTAGCATGCAGTGTTCGTTGTCAGTCTGTAAAATAAATATGAAGATTGAAGGAATCGTAAATGTGGGTTTTAAAAATTGTCATACGGGATCGGATAACTCTTTTAAGGTAGTAACCCACTGTAACGGGTTCAAAAAATCGATTGGTTTTTACATTTTCCGCAAGATAAACATCTTAAGAATATATCAAAAAAATTTCAGACTGAAATTTAAAATATTTTTAAAGTTATAGCCAAAAATAGAGGACAATTAACTAATAAGTTAATGTTAAAAATGACTAATTACTACGGTTTGGCAATCACCAGAAACTGTAAATCTCTCGAAGAAATGAAGAGAGCTTTGAGATAACTTTCAGGAAACGGAAGGATTGCTTTGTAAGTATGATTGTAAGTATAATTTTGTAAGTATAATGTAAGCATAATTTTTTTTATACAAAATCTGTTTTCAAAACTTTAAACGCGTTTTTCTCGAAACTTCAGGGAAGCACTGACTAAAAACTATTCAACCGATTTGGCTAAAAATGTTATCCGTTATTTTAGACACACTAAGTCTATGACCTTTAAAACATTCAATCTTATAATAATTAATAAATTTTTTTAAACAATGTATCAACAAAAAAATTCGATTTCAAAGACCTTTTTGTTCAGAAGTCCGCCATTTCGTTTCTTTTTCTAAAAATATGCATACTGAAGGTCATAGATCTGGAATCAAGCCTACAAAACAATAATCTCTTTGGGTTTTTGATTTCAGATGACTGCGGAAGGCTTCCCCGAAACAAGTCATCTTTTTTTCGAGGACTCCACTTTGACGTACAAAATCATAAACAAATTTATGTAAAATTAAGTAAACAAAAATTTGTTTGTACTCGTCAAGATACAAATAACATGTAAAAATTTCAAAACGATCGCATTTTATTTTGTAATTAAAAAAAAAGTTAATGAAAAAACCCTGCACATTGAAATTTGCACATTGCTTCCTCATCTTTATCCATAGTTCACATAGCTTCCTTTAACACAAATTTGATAGCGAATAACATTGATAGCTATACTGGCTCTTCACAAAATTTCATTGCAATATCTAAAAAATTTCAAAAGTTATAGCGTTTACGCTTCTTTTATAAAAATTAAAAATTTGATAAAAATTTAATCATTCGATCGATTTTCACCAAATTTGATAACGAACATCCTCGATAGCTATATTAGCTCTGTGTGAAGTTTCAGTGCAATATCTCAAAAATTGCTCAAGTCAGAGCGTTTACGCTATTTTTCAAAAAAATAAAAATTTCATAAAATTTTAATTCCTCGATGGATTTTTGCCAAATTTAATAGCGAACAACCCCGATAGCTATATTAGCTCTGTGCAAAGTTTCAGTACAATATCTTAAAAATTGCACAAGTTAGAGCGTATAGGCTATCTTTCAAAAAATTCACAATTTTATAAAATTTCAATCCCTCGATGGATTTTTGCTAAATTCAATACCAAACAACTTTAATAGCTAACTAATTCTGTACAAAGTTTGAGTGCAATATCTTGAACATTGCAGAGGTTAGAGCGTTTCTTGCAAAAACGAAAAAATTCGATAAAATCTGAACACCCGTTATAATTAAAACAAAATTTTTTCATAATGAAGAGCGATTTGTGCTCGACAAGTGTGCCAAATTTTAGTTCGATATCTCGAAGCGTTTTCGAGATATTAATTATTTACATCTGAAACTCAGGGCACAAACACACACACGCGTGCGCGCGCACACACATCTATCCGGACATTTTTTCTAGACATGATTTCTCGATGTTTTAGGACGTTTTGAACATATTGGCATAAAAATAGCGAAAAATTTTTTTTTCACGAAAACAAAGCTTCCTTTATGAGGTAGCAAAACGTCAAAATTTCGGTCTCCACAGTGGACTACTACCTCAAGCTTAGTAAAACACTTTGTTCTTTTGAGAAAGAACAAAGTATTTAACATCCCCTAAACACTGTCCCAAAGACAATTGATGCCGGCTTACTTTCTCAATCGCTGTGAATCGCTGGAAGCATCGTAAAAATTCCGGAAGTTGCAAAGAATCGCGAAATAATTCGACAACCATTGAAAAATCAACCAACCTGCATCTTTCTCGCAACACCATCGAGCTGAGTCTGCTCGAGTCTCATTCTCTGGGCTATTCTGAGAGGCGGCGTCGAGCCATCGCTGTTGCAGGGCAAACTGTCCCTGGCGACGTTCGGATTGCCAAAAACAAAGTGCATCTGAACAGCCGCCTGATCGTTCTTCAGTGCCAATAGACCCTGCCACATAACGGGATAACGTTGCAGCAGCATGAGCAGAGAATCAGCTTGGGGTGGTCCCTGCGACGTGTACGAGGTGTATTTGTGAGGCGGCGTTGCGACTTGATGTTTTCTCGGTCTTTCGGGAGTTATCGCACGATCGTTGGGAGCTTCGCTACCGGCCATCGGATACTGCGACCTTATGTGAGCGGGTGGTGGCTCGTAATATCCGCCTCTTGCACCAGTCGGAGTACCGGCGAGAGGAGGCGCAGCCGCTGGACTGTATTGAGCGATTGGCGGTGGCAAACGCGCTCCACCGTGCATCATGTAAACTTGAGCAACCTGAGGACTGTCGGTCGTTCGATCCTGCGGCGTTCTCGTACCGCGACGCAATTCCAACGGTGGACTGTGAGACTCGTCAATGACGACGACACCGGCCTCGAGTTTCGGATCCAGCGGCAAATGCGGCGATCGAGCACCGGGAACGTGGTAACCGATTCTCGGCGCTGTCAATGCTTCCTGTTGGGCGCGAAGATACTGGTACTGCAATACCTGAGGATGCATATAGTGCGGTGGTAGCTCGCCGGTTCGTGAAAGCGCACCGTAATGATTCACAACGTCGCTCTGCGAATGTGAAAGAAAAAAATGAAACAAATGAAAATATTGATCGGGTTCTAAATGAGACAATCGCGTGATTGAGCAGAATTTGCGGAAGAGGGAAAGGGGAGACAGACAGAGGGAGTTTGCCTTAAATTTTATAAATGCAGTAAGCGAAAGTTACAAAGAAGTTCATTTGAGACAGTAATGAATAATATAGAAATTAATTTAATAGTGCGCATGAGAATTAGTGATAGAGCAGTAGAGATTAGAATAGAGAGAGTTAAGTACCTGAGAAGCATTAGCATGATGATGGGCAGGTGGGGGCAATGGAGGGCTCTGGGTGCGATGAGGGGGAACAAGTCCGTATTGAGCCCCTGAAGTCGGTGCTGCACCCACGCTTCCATGCTAACCAAAACCAAGCATATTGTTAGTGTGATTAGGTTACCTTCAATTAGCTGTCAATTGAATATACACTACCGGTGAAAAGTTTTCGGACAAAACTTCAAAGGTCTGTAACGTTTTTTTATGTCATTTCGCTGGAAGTCAACGTAGACTAATTTAACAAGCGGCATTTTAAAGGGGAAGAATTCGGCTCCATTTCCTTATTTTTTAATTATTTTTACAATTTGTTCTTAGATTTGGACTCCATTTTGAAAACAGATGTTTTTCGCCTTTTTCCCCTCTCTTCAAGTGCACCCATCTTCTAGAGGATTTTTTTTCAATACATTTTTACGATTGGATTCATAAAGAGGAAAGTTTGAGCTTCAATTTTGTTTTTTTTTAAAACATTGAGCGATTTTTTTTTCCAAAGTTATTCTGTTTTTTGTGAAAAAAGAGGAAATTTGAAAAATCCTGTATAACACGAAAACAAAGAGGATTCATGAAAAACTTTAAGATTGCAAAAAGTTGCGTCTGTTTTTGTTGAGTGCAGAAAACTTTTTTCAGATTTTTTTTCCCAAATTTTTTTTTCTCACATTCTGGGTCGGAGCTCAGATCATTCAATTACCATTACTCGAGAACTATGGGATTATTGATAAAATTTCAAGAGGGGAAAATGCTTTATTTTACCATTTTCAACACAGTGGAATTTTTTTTCAATTTTTTTTCCCTAATTTTTTTTCCAGCCTCTACATCAGAAAACAAGATTTTCGAAAAAAAATCTGCAAAAATTCCTCTGAACTTAACGAAAACAGATGCAACTTTTTTCTATCCTGAAGTTTTTCATGGATCTTCTTTGTTTTCGTGTTATACGGGATTTTTCAAATTTCCTCTTTTTTCACAAAAAACGAAATAACTTTGGAAAAAAAAATTGCTCAAAATGTTTGAAAAAAGGAAATTCTAGCTCAAACTTTCCGATTTATGAATCCAATTGTAAAAATGTATTTAAAAAAAATCTTCTAGAAGATGGGTGCACTTGAAGAGAGGAGAAAAAGGCGAAAACAGCTGTTTTCAAAATAGAGCCCAAAATTAAAAACAAATTGTAAAAATAATTTTTAAATCAGGAAATGAAGCCGAATTAAGGCACCAAAAAACAGTATTTTTGTTAAATATCATTTGAGCAAATGTTGTAAAATGCGACCGCGAGCCCACGTTATTATTAACTTTCAATTTCCGACTTGAGACGAAAAATAAATGTAATACATTTTTATAAGCACATTTTTTTCGTTTTCAGACCGGAAAGACGTTGCAATTGAGCAGGAGGACGTTTTTAATTAGCCGCGAGTCACTTCCGATTAGGGGAAAAATCCAAATTATTTATTATTCAAATATTAAATCGAACGATAAATAATTTAGATAAACATAGACTGTGAGGTTTCTGCAATATCCCAAATCGACTTACCAACGGCGCTTCGTATGTTGGAACGACCGATACACCGCGACCTTGAGGACTTGCAGCGGGCACCATTATGCAACCGGACATTGAAACTTCGACTTTCGGTGGTTCCATCGTTCCAGCAATCTAGAAAAATATAAATATTCGTTAAAATGAATATTCAAAAAATAATGAAAAAAATTGGAATTATCTCTAAAATACAAATTCCAACGTACTTGTGGCTTTGGCACACTCGTGGATCGTGAACAGCTGGCTCCGGTGACGACAGGCTGTCCCGCGATAATGTGAGGTTGATTCGTCGTATTCGGAACATTTCCGGTGACCATTGTCGGCACGACAGCTTGAAGCAGATGAGCTTTTGGATTTTGCAAATGCGGTTGACCATTGATGCCCTTGAGGGTCGTCGGTTGACTGACGGGATTGTGAATTCTCTGCACAGGGGTCGACGAAACGTTGACCGGATGCACGTTCAATGGTAATTTTGGTTGCAAATTGACGGTTGCCGGTGATTGTTGTTTCGCCGCTTGCAAAAGATGTTGCTTTGGATTCGGAGCTGCACCGGGCGCACTGTTCAACACAGGTGACATTGGTTGTCCGAGTTTTGGGCAAGGACCGTTACCGATTATCGCAGTTTTCGGACGTGGACTCAAACTCGGCGGTACCGCGACAGCACCGGGAATCTGAAGTCTCAGACCTTGAACGGATGGATTCGTCGGTATCGTTTGTTTAACGATGTTCTGCACGATGGACGATTGAATCGGTGCACTCGTTGCTTTCGTTACAACTTGCTGCTGATGCTGCGCCTGTATCGACGGATTGACGAGTTTACTCGCGTTCAAAACGTGAGCTTTGAGACTCGTTGGTTTCGTCGTTGTTTGCGTTATGCAACCGGATGTCGCGGTTGTGGTGGCGACGCTTGTCTGTATCGTCGATTGACACGTCGTCATGATCGCGGTCGTTGACGGTGTTATCGTCGATGTAACGAGAATCGTCGATGCCGCTGTAACCTGAATAACGGGTGACTGAGGTTTCGTGATAACGGTCGGTTGAGCGGATCCCACGACAGAGGGAATCGACGCGATAACTTGACTCTTTTGGCAGAACGCCGCATCGACGTTGGGCTCTTTCTTAATTTCGGCAATGGACGCGATAGACGGATTCTTGGTGGTCGTTGAAGATGTTACATCGGCACGTGGAATTTGATGTGAAACCTGATAAGCGCCGTCGCACTTTACAGCAGCGTTAACTTTGCTCATTCCACGAGGATCGGAAATGTTTCTAATGGCATTTTGCGCTAATACAGGAATATACTGACCCTCCTCGGATTCTCTCATCGGTATCAACATTCCCGTGACCGGATCGATGAGTGTCATTGGCTCGTGAATCGATTTTAGCGGACCTATGACACTTATGATTTTATTATTATCGGCAATCTTTTTAATGTCAACGCTCAATGCTGCCGGTGTCTCGTCTTTGACAGATACATCATGCGTATTATCGCATTCTTTGCTCTTCTCCTCGCTGCTGTCCTCGTTGTTCTCGGATGTCCTTCTTAACGGTTTACGACCGACTCTCGGCGATTTACGCGGCTCTGTCGTTGAATTAACGGAAACGACCGTCGTCACTGCGGTCGGAATAACCGTAGCTGGAGACGAGGCGGTCGTTGTCGTCGTTGTTGATGCTGCTATAGATGTTGCATTTACCGTTAGTGTGGTTGTGGTTGTGGACGCGATTGAAGTCATCGCCGTGGTCGTCGTCGACGTCGTTGTCATCGTCGTTGTCGTCGTCGTCGTCGTCAGCGTTGTCGTCGTCACCGCGGGCGTCGTCGTCGTCGTCGTCGTCGTCGTCGGGGTCGTTGTCTGAAGCCCACCAGCTCGAGATCCGGTATTGCCATTGTTGTTTCTCGTGCTTCTCCTGGTAGCATGAGCACCTGCAACACCACCAGTAGCGATCAGTGCTTTGTTCGTAGGTGTTCCACGAACAACATCCTCAATAGTATCATCCACAGTACTTCGACTACCATCTTTTTCCGCCAATCTCCGTGATTTTCTCGTATTGGCAGCCGGCGAGACAAATTCCTCGGCCGGTACTTCCTTGACAGCGGCAATGGGCGCACTGCCGACGGTGACGTTGGAAACCGTTGAATTTGGTCCCGGTGATTTGATCGTCAGGATTAACCTCGGTCTGCCGGCGTTGTCCTCCTCGCTGTCATCGTGAAATTCGTAAACGTCAGCGGGCAATTTATTCTTCTCAGCGTGATGATGCTTGCCACCTCGGGATGCTCTACCGCCGCGTCGATGACCGACATTCGTCGCGTTACGTCCACCACGACGAGTAGTGACACCACCGCGATTTACAGCGCCACCGCGTCGACCTTTTCTGCCGCGACGCGAGCGCGTCGATTCGATCTCGCAGGTCTCGACACCTTCGTCGTGATCATCGTTGATCGCGTAATCCTTCTTGGTCTCACCCTCGGTTGACTCACTGTCGGGCCAACAATCGTTCTCACCTTTGCTCGTGTCACTGGGATCACCGTTTGCCTCCTGATCGTGCTGATGATTACTGTCGTCATCAGCGTCGTTCGTCTCAATCTCGTTGCTCTCATTGTCGCACAAGGCGTCAACCTTCTTTATCACACTCTCGATGTTGACCTCTTTCGCCGACCAATAGTCACTGTCCTCCTTGCTGTCGGTTGGATCGTCCTTGGTCGCATCGAGAGCCAGAGGATCGGTTATCGGCTCGCGCAACGAATCCTCGATCGATTCTTCCTCGATATCGAGATCCTCGCGTTCCTTGCTCGACGCGCTGTTGTTGTCTTCCTCCCGCTTGATATCGTGCAACGCAGACTCGATTTTAGGTGACAGACAAGGCTCGACCTTTGGTGATGAAAGATCCTGGCTTGGCGATCCAATTACTACTGACTTTGGAGAACTGACGACTACTGGCTTCGATTCCAATATCTCAGTCTTTATGGGATCTAATTTTTCCAACTTTATCTTTGTCTCCATCTTCTCGCAAGGTGGAGATGCTAGCTCTTGCTTGACGATCGGTTTTGGATCCTCCAACAGTGGCAAACACTTTGACGACTCGACCGTTGATTTATTGTCCTCCTGCTTGACGACAATAATGTCCTTGATTTGGGAAATTTGCGACGCTGTCGTGATCGGTGATACGATCCGTTGATTAACGATCGACGATTTTTCGAGATCGATCCTTTTGCTCTGTTCCACGAATCTCGAATCTTGATGCTCGTTGGTCTCCTTCGCGGACATCGTCATTCTCGTTGAAGCGACGGTCGTTGATAATGCAGATATAGTCGATGTCATCACGCGAGTTATTATCGATTGTGCGATAGTCGATACAACGGGAACGTGAGGTTTCACGAGAAGAATTCCCTGTGTGACGATCGGCGTCGTGGTGGTGGTGGTCGACGTCATCGTCGTTGTTTGTGTCTGGGTATTCAAAATCGGCGATTGACAGGTCGTCTGGCAAAGAACCGGCGGAATCTTGTCGATAGCCGCGGAAATCGGTGTAACCGGTGAAAATTGTTGACTGATCAGAGGCGAGACAGTTTTAACGAGTGTCTGTTGACTGCCACTGTTGGTCGTTACGACAATTGGCGGTGGAATGATCCCGTGAACGACGGATTTATGATGAATGTTGGATTGTCCATGCGCGACGATAACGGGACTCGGTGTCGATGAGCGTGGCGCGTGTGTCGTCAAAAGATGAAGATTCCCGTGAATATCTTGCTTCTGTTTCGGTGACATGAGACAATTTTCCGCATTTATCGGCGACGGTGGCAATTGTTTCGGCTGATGACACGGCGATAGCGTGGAGTTCTCAACGATAAGATTCGAGCTTATAATACCGATCGACGTTGGACTCGATTTACCAGCGCTGGTGTCAATCTTCGCTGTTTCCGGTATATACGTCGGTGGTTGATTCGGCGATGGTACCTTCGGCGATGTTGACGCTTTGCTGCTCGTCGTATCGGGTATGACAGCCGGTGATATCTTCATCTCGTCGTGTCTCTGCGGCGAATCGTTCGGATTAACGGGAATGAGAGTCTCGATGACGGATTTACCGACGAACGAGGAGGAATTATTATTCTTCACTTGTATACCCGTGACGAGTGGTGGCACGGGCATGTAAGGTCTCGGTGGTATGTTCAAGGTCAACGGTGGTAAACCACTGCGCGGATAATTCGGCGCGAGCGCACGCATTCCCGGCGCATGTTGAATAACGGGCTGTTGCGACGATGCCGTGGAATAAATGTGTTGGGTGGTGACAATGTCGATCGGTCGATGTGCAGATATCGGCACACTAACGGGAATTCTCGCTGGTTGCGAGGATTGCTTGACGCTGTGCGAGAAGTGAGGTGTTATCGGTGAATTTCTCGTCCATTGGCCATTGGGCGAGAGAGGCTGCGACACACGCGGTGACAATTGACCCAGAGACGAATTTCTCGATTGTTGAACGTGAGACGGTACAATGGCAGAGTTTATCGTGCCGGTCATCATCGACGACGATGATGTCGTCGTGACGGATGGCATTCTCGGCGATGCTTGTCTCAATGGTACCATCTGCGCCTGCGGTGACAATGGCAGTCTCTGATAGAGCGATGATTGCGTCGTAGTCGCTGTCACCGGTGGTCTTGGACTCGCGGCCGTTATTCTCGGTGTATCATTTATATTCGGCATACTGCAAGCAGCGAGAATCGGTTGTTTGTACTGCATCGGCGGTGAAGAATGTTGCTGCGACGATGTCGTTGGCGAATTTGCCGATGGACGACGACGATTTAACGCGTTCGCTCTTTCCTGTCCCACCGTGGCACCAACTTCCGGCTCTGGTGACTCGAATTGCGACGACGATTTTACGATGATCACGTCTCTCGATGGCTTGTGATCGCCCGACATTGTCCACGATATCACGGAACTCGGTGGTGGTGTCGATGATCTCGTTGCAATGGTCATGCTCGATGGACCGAGCGTTGACGAACAATTATCGAGATTCTTGTCGTTGTTCGCGATTATCAATGCTTGGGGCGGCGCTGTTGTCGGTGTTTTGGCCGGTGATTTGTAGAATGACGGTATATCCGGTGTTTTTGGTGGTTGAGTAAGATCGAATGTTTCATAATTAGGATCTTCCTCGGTGTCCGTGTCAATTTGCAAATCGTGCTCGCTCTGCGGTGTGTCGGGTTTCAAATCAGCGTCCGTTTCCGCTGTCGATGCGTTGAGACTCTCGACAGCCTGTTGCATCTCCTCGACGTCTTCCTGCGGAGCATCGGACGGCGGTACACTCGCATTATCACCCTCGGTTTCTTCCTCCTCGCCCTCGTACGAGAAGTCCTCGGTCGAACCACCGAAAGTTTCCTCCAACAGAGCAGCGACAGCGTCCTCGGTTTCCTCCTGCGAGATTATGACTCGAGGTTTGTCCTCTGTTCTCGGTGGTGGTGTCGGTGGCGCAACGACTTCCGGATCTTCGCGCGAGGGACAAGTTTTACGCGCTACCGTTTCACGCTCCTCAGGCTCGGATATACTCTTGACCGCATTCTCGTGTATCGTCTCGTCGATATCCGTGCCGAAGCCGGGAATGAATTTTTCCTTCTTCTTGTCGAGTTTACTCGTTACAGGACTCGAGACGATGGGCGTTGATGGAACGTTGGACGCTGTGATAACCGTCGGGACAATCGCGGCTGGTGATGGCATTGTCGGTGGATTTTTGGGTATCGGACTCAACAGAGCGTCCTGAGAGATCGGCGATACTGTCATACGAGCCAGAGGAGTACTCGCTCGTGAACTCGCGTAATCGAGATAATCGAATTCCTCGCGATTGTCATCGTGATGATGATGGTGGTGATGATGATGATGATGGTCCTTGCGACCGCGTTCCTCCTTCGACTTTTTGCGCTTCTTTTTCTTCTCCTTGATCTTCTCGGGTGCGGTCGTCGGTGTCGATGGCTCAACGCTGTCATTGTCATCGGTGAAGCGAAATACGTCGTGATCGTTCGTCTCGACGCAAGGTGTGATATTTTGTTTCGGTGACATTGGCAAACCAAGAAGCTTAGCCTCGATCTCGCGTCCAGCCTCGACGAGATCAACGCTATTCTCATCGTCCGCCTGATGTCGTCGCTTTTTCTCAGCTTTGCGTCTCACACGATCGAGATCGAGAATCGGACTCCTCACACCGTCACTGTCCGAGCCATAACCATGATTCTCGGTTTTTATGTTACCGAGACGATTGAAGAATGTGCTTGTCGGTGATTCATCAACGTCATCCGACAGTGGACCAAAGATATCCTCCATTCTCTGCGAATCTCTGGCTTCCTGTCGATTCAATCTTTTCCTGCGTGCTTTTATTTTATCCTCGCCATTTCTCTCACGACGTTTCTCCTTCTTGCTGCTGCTGCGTTGTTTCTTATCCTGACGGATTCTCTCATCCGGACATTCGAGACCCGGTGTTCCCGTAATAGGTGTTCTCGTCGATACGTTGCTGTTCAACGTCACCTCGTTCGTGTGATTCGTTCGACAATCCACGCTCGTCGTCAGAGAATTCAAACGATTTTTGTGATCAACGCTGTCGGACGGTTCGATTTTGACGTTAACGCTCTCCTCGCTGGATATCGACGTTTTCTGACGTTTTTGCTTCTTCTTGTGTGACTTTTTGCGCGAATCACGCTGATGATTATTCACAGAGGGATGATTGGTCGGGAATTCAATGGTCATTCTGTCCTCATCGTCCGACGATCGTGGCTCTTTCTTGATCGCCCGCACGCTGTTCGTCACGACATTGACACTCGGCGAATCCGTGCAATTTGGCTTTTCTTCGGTATCGGCAAAACCAAGATCCATGTCACTCTCGTGAAATCGCTCGGTCTTTATTTTTCGTATCTTGTTGTCGAATGCATCCTCCTCCTCGCTCGTGTCCGAGTGTATGCGCGAGCGCGAACCTTTCCGCGACAATGACTTTGCCCTCGTCGAGTCCGATTCCGATGTAACGTCGTCCTCCGTCAGAGCTTTGCTACTGACCGAATCACCGTCCCACGATGTACTCTGTTTCTTTTCCTCTCGACGAGCTCTTCGCTGCTTCAATTGTGAAAATTTGTCTCTCAGCCTGACCTGACGTTTCTCCTCCTCGAGTTTCTGCATGTTCTTCGTCGAGCGAGCTTTGACCTTGTCGTACATACTTATGTAGGCTGGCTCATCGTCGATTATATCGAAGATGGAGTGTTTCTTCGGCTCGTCGCTGTCCGTGTCGGTATTGGACGGATGTTGTCGCGTTACTCGCATCTCGTGATTCGAAAGGCCACCGTCATCCTGATCACTGTGAAGGCTCAACGATGATTGGTCGCGATGATGCTCGCGCTGCGACGTATTTTCTCGCTGACGATGATCAACCAACGACGTTTGACTGTTCGGTGGACTGGCGTCACTCCGTTTCGCCAGCTCGAGCCTCGCGAGAAAATCCTTGTCAAGGTCGTGCGAAACACGAGGACTTCTCTCGCGCATCTCCTTGTCACCGCGCTCCAAACGATTTCGTTTGCTGCGCTGTTTATCTTTAGCATCGCGATTCATCTCACGATTTATATCATGATTCATCTCGCGATTATCACGATTCTCGCGATTTTCACGACAATCACGTATATCACGATTATCGCGACTATCTTTGCTATCGCGATTCTCTCGACAATCCTTGTTCTCTCGTATTTCACGATTTTCCCGACACTCTTTGACCTCGCGATTTTCACGATTATCGCGGCAATCCTTGACCTCGCGATTCTCACGATTGTGACAATCCTTGATCTCACGATTCTCACGACAATCTTTGGTCTCGCGACTCGATTCTCTCGCTATGTCGCCGCCGCCGCCGCCGCCGCCGCAGTGCGTCTGTTCACGGCTTTCACGATTTTCCGAAATTTGCAACGAACCCGCGGATTCCTTGCTCTCACGACTCTCTCGACTATCACGACTCGTTCTGTGTGAATCGTTGCGATGCTTTCTATCCTCGGATCGTCTGTTTTGACGCGGTCGATCCTTGCTGTCGCGTCTGTGCTCGGACGAGATTTTCATGCGTTTCGCATCGTCTTCGGGCGGAGCGTCTTGCGATGAACATCTCCGTTTTATCGTCACAGGTGCCGGTGATGTTTGAAGCGGATTTTGCACACCAGGAAAATGATTTTCTAGTGTCTGTTGCTGTGGTTGTTCTTGTTCTTGTTGTTGTTGCTGCTGCTGCTGTTGTTGTTGTTGTTGTTGTTGCTGTTGTTGTTGTTGTTGTTGTTGTTGTTGTTGCTGCTGCTGTTGTTGTTGTTGTTGTTGCTGCTGCTGCTGCTGTTGTTGTTGTTGTTGTTGTTGTTGTTGTTGTTGTTGTTGTTGTTGTTGTTGTTGTTGTTGTGGTGGTGGTGGTGGTGGTGGTTGTTGTTGTTGTTGTGGTTGTTGTTGTTGTTGTTGTTGTTGTTGTTGTTGTTGTTGTTGTTGTTGTTGTTGTTGCTGCTGCTGCTGCTGCTGCTGCTGTTGCTGCTGCTGCTGTTCCTGTTGCGGCTGTTGTTGGTGCTGCTGCTGTGGTTCTTGTTGTTGAACTTCATCGCGATCCTTCTTCTCCTTCTCTTCTCGTTCTCGCCTTTTCTCACGTTCCGCAGATTTTTCCTTTTCTCGCCTCTCCTGATCCTCCCTCTCGCGCCTTTTCTCTTTCTCATGTTTGTCACGCTCGAGCCTCTCTTTCTCCTCCTTATCGCGCTTTTCCTTCTCCAATCTCTCCCGCTCCTCCTTCTCCTTTCGTCTCTCACGCTCGAGCCTCTCGCGTTCCTCCCTTTCACGTTTTCTTTCGCGCTCGATGCGCTCCTTCTCCTCTCTTCTTCTCTCGCGCTCGAGCCTCTCGCGCTCCTCCTTTTCACGTCTCTCCTGCTCCTCGCGCTCCTTCCTCAGACGCTCTTTTTCCTGCTTCTCACGCTCCAACCGCGATTCACGCTCTTTTCTCTCGCTCTCCTCTCGCTCGCGTCGCTCCTGTCGTTCCTTCTCCTCCCGCTCTTTTTTCTCCTTCTCGATTCTCTCCTTCTCCCTTCTTTCTCTCTCGCGCGTCTCAAAATCCTCGCGTTCCTTCCTCTCGCGTTCTCGCTCCTCGCGATCTCGCCTCTCCTTCTCCTGTCTCTCCTTGTCGAGCCTCTCGCGCTCCCGTCTCTCCTCGTCCTTTTCGCGTCTTTCGCGCTCCTCCCGCTCTTTTCTCTCCTGACGATCGCGCTCCTCTTTCTCTCGCCTCTCACGATCCTCGCGATCCTTTCTCTCGTGCTTCAAAGTTTCCTTCATGTCGAGCTTCGTGTCGCGCGAGTTCTGCGTCGTCTCCCCGTCGACGACGGTCTCGTTCGCGACAATCGTACGATCCTCACGCTCGTCAACGCGATCCCTTCGATTCTTCTCGGCATTGTCGATCAACGCGGGATCCTCTTTTCTCGATCTTCTCGAACAATCCTTCGATCCTCTGCCGCCGTGCCTCGAATCTTTGCTGTCTTTGACGTCCCTCGAGTCTCTCGCCTCTTTACTCGTTTCCTTTTTCAAACGACCTCTCGAAATGTCGGCCGTCGACGACGATATCGATGATATCGATGACGAGGATGAGGACGAGACTGACGACAGAGAGGACGATGTACAGACTGTCGACGTTGTCGTGGACGTTTGATGATGATGATGATGATGATGATGATTACTATTATTATTATTATTATTATTATTATTACTACTATTATGATTACCACCAACAGTCGACGTGATTGTCGTGATAGTCGGAGATCCGGTTGTCACCAAAGCGAGTGCCGCATTGACGGACGTACATGCGGACGTTGCGATTATCGTCGTTGCGGGAGACGACGAGATCACGGAAGTGGACGTCGATGAGATCGTCGTCGATGATGATGATGATAATGATGATGAGGTTACGGACGTTGAAACGAGAGCCGTGACGCTCGTCGTCCGCGAGGTAGACTGCGCGCTTAATGTTTGAGCAAGATTCCCGTGGTTATTGAAAACGCAACTCTGATTGATGGTCGATGCATTACCAACGATGAAATTATTGTTACTCGCTGCTGATGCTGCTGTTGCGCTGACGGAAGCCATTGACTGAGCGGCAACGGGCGGTAATTCGGGACTCGATGTCTTCATCGTTATTCCAGGTGTAACGGGTGTCACTGGTGTCGGATGTACGCAATTGTGTGTAATCGTGCGTGGATCAGTCTTCGACGTTGGCGCTGTGACGAGAATCGACGTTGTCGGACACGTTGGCGTTCCCGTACACGAGACGATCGGACACGATGATATCGTCGTTGTACCGATAACCGAGGAGGTAGGTGATGTCGTCGTTGACGTCGTTGACGACGAAACGACGCTCGGATTGGCTCCGCTGCTCGTTTGTACCGGTGGATGACTAGGGAACGGATACTGAAGTCCAACTTTACCACCGCAGCCTCCGGCGTTAGTGATGATGGTGCCACTGACGCTCGTTATCGATGTCGTCGTCGACGATGACGTCGACGACAGAGACGCGGCAACGTTCATCGTACCGACGCCCGTTACACCCGTGAATTCACGAGGCTCGTACTTCTCATTGAAATTCTCGAGTCTCTTGGAGTCCTCGTCGAATACGCTTCGCTTGGCGAGCACGGATTTAACGATATCCGAAGGTTGTACCTCGTTTAAATCGAGATCGAGGAGCTTGTGACGAAAGCGAAAACGCTCGGACGCGGTTGCATCGAGTTTAGCGAGAGGGTCACCACCGGCCGCGCTCAATGCTCTCGAACCCGACCATTTCTCGTATTTCTCGTCGAGCGAGCGTATTCTCTCCTCGAGCGAGGGCGATTGTGGCGCCGTCTCGCTGTCCGAACTCGTTGGACTCGGACTCGGATGACGCGGTGGCGGCGACGCTGGTGGTTGTGGCGCTGCACGTGGACTCGGCGCCGATGGCAAACTTGCCGCGCACGGTGGACTCGCTACTTTTGCTATGCTCGTACTACTGGGACGTGGACAACCGCCGTTGTTGTTGTTGCTGCTACTCGTGTTGTTGTTGTTCATCATTTGCGCGGCGAAACGAGGAAGCGGAAGTGAGAGCGGACCCTCGTGACTGCGCTCGCGAAATCTACGGGGCTCGCTCGGTACGAGATTCTCCGGGCGCTCGTCGACGAGAGGAGTTCCGGGACGCGAACCATCGTGATGCTCGTGATGCCTGAGAATGAGGCAAATGAAAAGAGAAAATTAGATGAAGAAGTTTTAGCAATTTGGCAAGGAAATCATTTTTCTCAACCAGGGTTGCGAGTAATGCGTTACTTTTTGTAATGCATTGATTTTCATTACCCATTACAATGTAGTGTGTAATGGAAAACATATCCATTACTCATTACAATGTAGTGTGCAATGGAAAAAAATTTCATTACCCATTACAATGTAAAGGAAAAAAAAAATTCATTACCCCTTACAATGTAGTGTGTAATGGAAAAAAAAGCCATTACCCATTACAATGTAATGTGTAATGAAAAAAAAATCGATTACCCATAACAATCTAGTATATAATGGAAAAAAAATGCATTACCCATTACAATGTAGTGTGCAATCGACAAAATTTTGCTTGTTCATTACAACTTAACGTGTAATGGAAATTTTGGACATTTTTTATTATATCGGAGTAGTTTTTTGGCCTGGGTTAAAATGAGCCAAAACTAATAATCAAGTGGTCGCGTGATCATTTAGAACAAGAAAAAATTCATGCTTAGTGCCCCACATTTTTATTCCTATTCTTTCCTATTCTTTATAATTGACAGTTCTATAATTTTCATAGATGATGAATGCTCCTAAATTCAATAGGCTCACAGAAAATCACTTTGAGCAAAGGATATTGGCCAAAGCAAACGCTGAAAAAAGTATATCTAGAAGTGCAAATCAACGTTCAACTTTTTGTATGCATATAGATGCTTTTTAGAATTTAAGGTACCTAAGTCATTGAAATATAATGCAAAACTGCAATAATTTATTTATCTATATTATCCCATTCCCAAAATTGCAATCAAAGCTTTGTCCATTACACATTACATTGCAATGGGTGATGGAATTTTTTTCTATTACACATTACATTGTAATGGGTCATGAAATTTTCTTCCATTACACACTACATTGTAATGAGTAATGTAAATTTTTTCCATTACACACTACATTGTAATGGGTAATAAAAAATTTTTCCATTACAGACTACATTGTAATGGGTAATAAAAATGTTTTCCATTACACACTACATTGTAATGGGTAATGGATTTTTTTTCATTACACACTACATTGTAATGGGTAATGTAAATTTTTTCCATTAAACACTACATTTTGATGGGTAATGCAAATTTTTTCCATTACAGACTACATTGTAATAGGTAATGCAAATTTTTGCCATCAAACACTACATTTTAATGGGTAATGCAAATTTTTTCTATTACACACTACATTGTCAAGGATAATGAAAAAATTTTCCATTACACACTACATAGTAATAGATAATGAAAATGTTTTCCATTACACACTACATTGTAATGGGTAATGTAAATTTTTTCCATTCAACACTACATTTTAATGGGTAATGCAAATTTGTTCCATTACACACTACATTTTAATGGATAATGCAATTTTCTTCCATTACACATTCTAAAAGTAATGAATAATGCATTACTTTATCAGTATTCTTTGATTGACATTTTTTTCTTCAATGAAATTGCAGTTTAAAATTATTTGATGCATAACTGTGCGTTTTTTTCTGACGAAAATTTAAGGAGATACGTCAAAGAAGCGGGGAAAAAAGAAACTCTTACCTGCTGGCTGTGTCTCGTCGTCTCTTGCAGGGTCCGGGTCCTCGACCCTCGCAGCTACCTCTTCTCGCGCCATGATGAACGATTATCTTACTATCACTGACCCGTCTAACGTCCATGCCTTTTCTGCCCGAATGCGAGGTGACGAGCAACGAGGCGATCTCGGGCTCGTCGTCCTCGCACAATATCGTCGATGCGACGTCGAGCTTAGGTCGTTTTTTCGGGGCAAAACCACCCTCGTCGCCGCTACTGTGACACTCCTCGAGTTGCTCGAGAAGATGAACCCGCTCTTTTTGCAAATGCCTGATATCCGGCGGTGGCAATAATAGCGGCGGCGGTGCCGGTGGTTCGACACTCGTCACGACACTCTGAACTGTGTGACGTCTCGGCGGTGGTGGCAAATCATCGTCGTTGATTTTACCGTCGTTTATCACACTCGTGTCGTAATCGTCGTGACTCGCACCGCTTCCCTGACTAAATTCGTCGTAACTGCGGAACCTGGAAACGATAGAAAATTGGGCGTAAATCGACATGTGAAAACTGTTATTCATTCGTACAGAGAAAATAGCCGATTTTTGTGGATGAGCATTTTTTTAAGGCTGTTGGAACGATCTTTTTCGTATTTTTTTTTTTAAATTTCTACGTGGTTAAAATAGGGTTCCCAGCGCTTTAGAGGATCGGCTTATCTTTCACAGAAATAGTGACATAATAGTGACTTTTTGTCTAGAGAAGTTATAGGCGTTTGAAATTTATTTTGAGGTTTTTCAGAATAGGGCTAAAATTGAGCAGAAAAGTTTTTGATGAAAATTCATAAAAATTTTGATTTTTTGAGAAAGCTACTGGTAGATTCGTGCTCAGGGAGATAAAATACATCGGTGTAAAGTTTGAAAAAAAATAGATTTTTTTTTTTTGCATTTTGGCCAAAATTGAATCTGTCTACTAAAATAGGTATAATTTTTCTTCTACACAATATTTCGGCTTTGGACTGCGCTCATTCCGTTCGTAATCGTTGAAGCTTCAAAACGCCACTCAATTCAGCAGATTGTGATGATTTTTTTATTTTTGACAGATTTTTAAAGTCCGACCATCGATTTTTAAACATTTTCTTAGACATACTTCCCTTTTCCTCTTTTTTCAGCCATTTTCAAACTGCTGTCATTTCTACAAAAATTTATATATCAGAATGAACCAAAAGGCATTCTTTAAGTTTAGTAACAAGGTTTACATACGAACAAAAAAATTCCGAATCGGTCAAACCGATCGACAGTTATGAACGTTTGAAATTGCGCGATTTTGAGGTTTCTGAGAATGGAACTAAAATGGAGCAAAAATATTTTTGATGAAAATTAATAAAATCTTTGATTTTTTGAGAAAACTATTGGTAGATTCGTGTTCAGGGGGACAAAATACATCGTTATAAGGTTTGAAAAAAAAATTAAGTAATTTTTATTTGCATTCTGGCCAAAATTTAATCTGTCCACTAAAATAGGTGTAATTTTTTTTCTACACAAAATTTTGGCTCTAGAGTGCGCTCATTCTCTTCGTAATCGTTGAAACTTTAAAACGCCGCTTTGTTTATCCGATTTTAATGATTTTTCAATTTTTGGCAGATTTTTAAAGTTGGACTATCGATTTTTACAAATTTTCAAAGTGCTCTCATTTCTACAAAAATTGAGTTGTCGGAATGTACCAAACGCCATTCTCTGAGTTTAGAGAAAGCCTTTAAGTGCGAAAAAGAAATTTTGAAAACGATGAAACCGATGTAAAGTTGTGTAAGCTTGAAATTTCGCGATTTTGAGGTTTCTGAGAATGGAGCTAAAATTGAGTCAAAATGTTTTTGATGAAAATTAATAAAAATTTTGATTTTCGAGATAGCTGTTGGTAGACTCGTGTTCAGGGGGACAAAATACATTAATACAAGGTTTTTTAAAAAATAACATTTTTTTTTTTTTGCATTTTGGGCAAAATTGAATCTATCCACTAAAATAGGTCTAATTTTTGTTCTACTCAAAATTTTGGCTCTAGACTGCGCTCATTCTCTTCGTAATCATTGAAGCTTCAAAACGCCCGCTTTGTTCATCCGATTCTGATGATTTTTCAAAATTTGTCCCCTATTCAAACCGGCACCTCTATTCTAACCTCTTCCGAGTTCTGAAATGGTAACAATAGTGACCAAATTTCGGCAATAGTGAGAAAAGTGACACGATTGTAAAATAGTGACCAATAGTGACAATAGTGAATCACTGGCAACCCTTGAATCGAGATATTGATACAAATCGTTGAGGCATTTTGTTCGTTTACAAGATTGTACCTTCGAGGAGCTGGTTCTGTGTAATCACCCTCGTAGTAAGGATCGGTCTGATAAGAGCGCCTACTGCTTCGCGACATTGCCGTTGGATGAGCTGGACTAGCGCCAGGTGTACTTCCTCCACCGGGTGTCCGCGAATAACTCGCCGTCCTCGCTCTCGGCGGTGTCTCGTAACGCGTGAAACGACTACCAGCGTTCGGCACAGTCACCGCTGACTCAAAACTCCGTTCTCTCCTGCGAAAAAAAAAATATTCTTCAAATTTTTCTCTCAATCAAGAAAGCTCGATTATTCGTACTTGTCATTCATTTTCCTGTGCGAATAAAAAAATTCCGTGATTCATTCCCACCCATTTTTTAATTTAAGACCCAGGTCTGACCTTCCCGGAGGTCATCATGAAAAATTATTACAGCATTCGCATTTTTTCCAGGATTGATTTCACGTTTTCAACCCCTATTTTTTTTTATGATGGTTATTTTATTAAGTAGTTAGTTATTTTTCAACTCACGCAACATCGAATGTAGCAGCTGGCGATGGTCTCGTGTCCCAGGGCTTCTCGCCCGCGATGCCCTGACGTTCGAGATGCTCGTAAAAGGTCTCCTGACACTCCCTCGAGGCGAAGTCAACCTGGAGACGACGTCCGCGCAGAGCTGCCCCTCGCATTTCCTTGACCGCCGCCTGAGCGCAGCTTATCTGTTCGAAAAATACGAGAGCGTGACCCCGCTCGCGGTCGACCACGACTTGCGTGATCTGGCCAAATTGATGGAACTGCATGTTTATGTACTTCTCCGAAATGCAATCTGCGAGAACATTCGAAAAGAAATCTATACATGTCAGGCGAAGAAATTTAGATTTTCAACATTTCAGAATTGTACTTGAAAGAAATTTTTGCACTGATTTTAAATCAGAGTTTTTGGCAAATTAAAGCTAATTTATGAGAAATAGAAAAGTAAAACTAAGAAAACAAGTTTTTGATGAAAATTCGTGAAAATTTTTGACCTTTTCATCAATCATCGAATTAATTAAGAGCAAAGAGACTTTACATCAGGGTTACGAAATTTGTAATATAAAAGTAATGCATTATTCATTACTTTTAGAATGTGTAATGGAAAAAATTTGCATTACCCATTAAAATGTAGTGTGTAATGGAAAAAATTTCCATCACACATTAAGTTGTAATGAACAAGCAAATTTTTGTCGATTAAACACTACATTGTAATGGGTAATGAATTTTTTTTTCCATTACATACTACATAGTAATGGGTAATGGATTTTTTATTCATTACACACTACATTGTAATAGGTAATGAAATTTTTTTCCATTACACACTACATTGCAATGAGTAATGAAATTTTTTTCCATTACACACTACATTGTAATAGGTAATGAAATTTTTTTCCATTACACACTACATTGCAATGAGTAATGAAATTTTTTTCCATTACACACTACATTGTAATAGGTAATGGAATTTTTTTGCATTACACACTACATTGCAATGGGTAATGGATTTCTTTTTCATTACACACTACATTGTAATGGGTAATAATATTTTTTCCATTACATATTACATTGTAATGGGTAATGGATTTTTTTGTCATTACACACTACATTGTAATAGGTAATGGAATTTTTTTCCATTACACATTACATTGTAATGGGTAATGAAATTTTTTCCATAACACACTACTTCGGAATGGGTAATGGAATTTTGTTCCATTAAACACTACATTGCAATGGGTAATGAAATTTTTTTCCACTACACACTACATTGTAATGGGTAATGAAAATGGCAATGCATTACAAAACGTAATGCATTACTTGCAACCCTGCTTTACATTTCATTTTACAATCACGATAATTTCCCCGCTCACGTCTCTGTGCAGTATTTTCCTTTTCAATATTACCTCCGACACAATCGACCCAAACGCATGACGTCGGCATTGACTTGCCAAATCCGAGTTTAATACGATTCGATCCCAGATGCTCGCCGTCCATCGATCTCATGGCTTTGACGACGCTGCCAATGTCCGAATACTGACAGAAAGCGTAACTCGAAACGGCCCCTTGCTTCTTAATATCAATTTCCTAAAAGGAAGATCAGGATTTATAAATCGACAGTTGACGACACTCGATGTAAGACGATATTTTCTTAGCCACGAAATTTTCCGTCAAGGTTGATCAAAAAGAAAGAAGGGAAAAAGGGAAGGCGAGAAAAACATTGGAGAAACTCACGATTATTTCACCAAAAGGTTCAAAGTTCTTCCTCAGCTCAGTCGCAGTAACGTCTTTCTCGAGATTACCGACGAACAAAGTTCTCGTGGCTTTCGGATGATACTCGTCGAGTTCGGCCTCGTAAGGCCTGAACTCATTGTCCTCGACGTCGTAACCCTGATAAGGGGCAACCTCGATCTTGCAACCGAAGAATAATTTATCGTGCGACACCTCCAACGCTTTTTCGACGTCCTCCGGTTTTTTGAAACAAACGAGGGCGTAACGGTCGCCGGCGGCACCGACGACCTTGACCCACGTGACCTTTCCATGCTTCTTGTATTCGTGGAACAGACCGTCTTTGAGGGACGTGTCGCTGCTACGGGCCGGCAAATTTCTCACGCATATCGCGAGTGGTCGACGATCCTCGGATACCGCCGCGTTTGCACCACGATGCGGCGAACTTCCGGGTGAGCTGCTACCGCCGGAAGTACTCCCGCCCGAGCTGTTGCTACGACTGCTTCGACTGCTGCTGCTACCGGAACGACTCGAGCCACTCGGTGAACTGCTGCCGCTGCGCGATTTTCTTCTCTGCTTTTTGTGCTGTCGCAACGTACCGACACCCGCGCCACCGCCTCCCATGCCACTGATTCCACCACCGCCAACTGCAAAAACAAGCAAGGATTTGTAGATTATTATTATTATTATTATTTTCCTTTCAAGTCTTCATTTATTGAAGCTTACTTGTAAATTACATGAAAAATACATTGGGTAGTGACAGAGTTGTGAAAATAGTAATGTAAAAGTAATGCATTACCCATTACTGTAAACAATGTGTAAAGGATGCATGTTCCATTACAAATACTAAAAGTAATGTGTAATAGATGCATGTCCCATTACAAATAAAAAAAAGTAATGTGTAATGGATGCATGTGCCATTACAAATAAAAAAAGTAATGTGTAATAGATACATGTCCCATTACAAATAAAAAAGTAATGTGTAATGGATGCGTGTTCCATTGCAAATAAATAAGTAATGTGTAATGTATGCACGTTCCATTACGAATTACAATTTTTTTTTAAAGTAATTTGCAGAGGAGAATATTCCATTACAAATAGAAAAATTGTCGTGCTCGTATTAGAAACTTGCACATTGCTGTCTCATTATTTTATTTCGCTCACTAAAAGTTCATCCACAATTATCACAAATGATCCATAAGGTTAAAAAAAAAGAACATGCACAATATTTAGGGATTCAATGAAGCGACAAATTTTGTATCAGTAACTTGTAATTTATATTAGATTGCTTCTAATTATGGGTAACAGCGTGTAAAAGCAAGTTCAATATAAAGTTGGATAATTTTTGGGGTTGAGTACATTTTCGTACTTCATATTTAACGATGAACTGTCTGTTTTTTTGTTTCTATTTTTTAACTTTATGGATCATTTTTGACAATTGTGGATGAACTTTTAGTGAGTGAAATAAAATAATGAGACAGCAATGTACAAGTTTCTAATACGAGCACGGCAATTTTTCTATTTGTAATGGAATATTCTCCACTGCAAATTACTTTTTTTTCAAATTGTAATTTGTAATGGATCGTGCATACATTACACATTACTTTTTTTATTTGTAATGAAACGTGCATACATTACACATTACTTTTTTAATTTGTAATGGGACATGCATCCATTACACATTACTTTTGTATTTTGTAATGGAACACGCATCCATTACACATTACTTTTTTTATTTGTAATGGCACATGCATCCATTACACATTACTTTTCTTAATTGTAATGGTACACTTATCCATTTCACATTATGCAGTGTAATGGGTAATAAATACAGTAATGCATTATCAAAGTAATGCATTATTTACAACTCTGGGTAGTGATCAACATTGATTTGTACATTATTTTGGGTGAAAATCTGGGACCATTCGGAAGGATCCTCGGAAGAATGTTGTTAAAGTCTCAAGGACCTTATATTTCATTGCAAACAATCAATAGCAATGAAGTTCAAGGTGACGATGCTGAATGTTTGCATCGTTCTAATGCAATGGCAATTGTTTATTTATTGGTAAAATTAATTCTTCCTAAAAAATGTTAAAAGTGAAAGTCGTTAGGATATATTTAGGGGTCTCTGTTAGCGTCTTGGAATTTAAAATGTACAAGCAAAACGTAAATCTCACTAAGAATTGAAAAAACTCGTTTCCGTTGCATTGCAACGAATATTAGTTTTATTAAATTGATTTTTAGAATTATTCGTGATCCCTTTGCGTGAACATTTACCATTCCAAGTCCTTAATGATGACTCCAAGATATGTTTTAGACGATTTTTGACTTTGAAAATTATTAAGCAGTGTGAATTGGATCAAGAATTAAATTATTTGCTATGCATTTAAACAATGCGAATTTCAACATCATCCATAGCATCTTGATTTTATACTGAGTGATTTGAATTCGGCTTCATTTCCTGATTTTTTAATTATTTTTAGATTTGGACTTTATTTTGAAAACAGCTGTTTTTCGTCTTTTTCCCCCTCTCTTCAGGTGCACCTATCTTCCAGAGGAATTTTTTTTTTAATACATTTTTACGATTGGATTCATAAAGGGGAAAGGTTGAGCTTCAATTTTCTTTTTTTTTAACTTTGAGCGATTTTTTTCCAAAGTTATTGTGTTTTTTGTGAAAAAAGAGGAAATTTGAAAAATCCCATATAACGCGAAAACAAAGAGGATTCATGAAAAACTTCAAGATAGCAAAAAGTTGCGTCTGTTTTTGTTGAGTACAGTGGAATTTTTTGAGTTTTTTTTCCAAAGTTATTCTTTTTTTTTTTTTTGTGAAAAAAGAGGAAATTTGAAAAATTCTGTATAACACGGAAACAAAGAGGATTCATGAAAAACTTTAAGAGAGCAAAAAGTTGCGTCTGTTTTTATTGAGTTGAGAGGAAAAAAATTAGGGGAAAAAATTTGCAAATAAATCCCAATGTGTTGAAAAAGATAAAGTAAAGTATTTTTCCCTCTTGAAATTTTATCAATAATCCGATAGTTCTCGAGTTAGGATTAGGTCTGGCTCCGACCCAGAAAATGAGAAAAAAAAATTGGAAAAAAAATCTGAAAAAATTCCTCTGCACTTAACAAAAACAAACGCAACTTTTTGCTATTCTAAAGTTTTTCATGAATCCGCTTTGTTTTCATGTTATACAGGATTTTTCAAATTTCCTCTTTTTCACAAAAAACAGAATAACTTTGGAAAAAAAAATCGCTCAAAGTTTTTTAAAAAAGGAAATTGAAGCTCAAACTTTCCTCTTTATGAATCCAATCCTAAAAATGTACTTGAAAAAATTCCTCTAGAAGATGGATGCACCTGAAGAGAGGAGAAAAACAAATGTTTTCAAAATAAAGTCCAAATCTAAAAACAAATTGTAAAAATAATTCAAAAAATCCGGAAATGAAGCTGAATTCTTCTCCTTCAAAATGCCGCTCGTTAAATTAGTCTACGTGGACTTCCAGCGAAATGGCATAGGACAAAAGTTCCAGAGCTTTTTTGAAGTTCTGTCAAATTTGCGTTTCAGGAATAAATTTGTCCAGTTTCCATTCAACTAAACGTTCTTGGAACTTCAAGTTCGTTATTTCCAAATTTATGTGATTCATGATCCTATCGAAAATGTTTCCTTTTTCTCGTCCAGGATCAGATATCAAGAGATTAAAAAAATATACGTCCAAGAAAAAATGATCAGGAAAAATAAAACAAAATTCAGAATAAATTATGCTGAATTTTGTTCTATTTTTCCGGGTCATTTTTCCTTGAACCCATATTTTTGAAATCTCTTGATAAAATTCAGAATAAATTATGCTGAATTTTGTTCATAATTCTAAATTAATTGTAATTCAATTAAAAGGGTTGTTTTTTTTTTGTTATATGTTTACCCGATTCTTCCTGGTAAGTATCCGTAGTCGCGGGTGAGGGTGGAGGTGGTACCGAGGCGTATCTCGAGGATGGGGTCTCGTAGCTCGACCACGAGGACGGTGGTAAACTTCCACGATGACGCTCTAAGTGAGGCGGGGGTGGCGGTCCCGTGGCGTAGGGACCCGTCCTCGGATAAAGCCGATCCCTCGCCCTCGTCGACGTCACGTGGTAACCGCCGACCGGTGCCGGTCTTCCGCGTGGTATGTAAACGCCTGTGTCGACCGTCGATGGATCGGTCGTGTGTTCGACGACCCGATTGACGCGGTCGCCAACGTAGAAACTACTGTGTGAGACACGTGGCTCGAAAGCCTCGTTGACGCCTCTCTCGACGACTCCAACGCCGCCGACTCCTGCTCCAACCGCACCGACGCCGACGACCCCGACACCGACCACGACGGATCCATGATCCTCCGAACTTCTGAAACAATCGTCCATTGTTACATTCATTTTTCAATTATAAACATTTTTCCCTCTTTCCCACCCAAAATATCAAGTCATTTGAGCGACCTCTAGAAATTTGGTTTCAAAGAGTTGAAATTTTCTGAGAGTTACTTTTTTGACAAGTACTAACAGCTATCAAACCCAATCAGAAAAAAAATATCCATTTTGATTGCATCACCCTATTGCAGGGTTGCGAAATTTTTAATGAAAAAGTGATACATTAATCATTATTTTTTTAATGGCTAATAAAAATGTTAATGGTTGATGAAAATAATTAATGGAAATAATTTCCATTAACCATTAATATTTAATGGTTCATGGAAATAATTTACATTAACCATTAAAATTTAATGGTTAATGAAAATCATTTACATTAACCATTAACATTTAATGGTTAATGGAAATAATTTACATTAACCATTAAAATTTAATGGTTAATGGAAATCATTTACATTAACCATTAACATTTAATGGTTTATGGAAATAATTTACATTAATCATTAACATTCAATGGTTAATGGAAATAATTTACATTAATCATTAACATTCAATGGTTAATGGAAATAATTTACATTAACCATTAACATTTAATGGTTAATGGAAATAATTTACATTAACCATTAAGATTTAATGGTTGATGGAAATAATTTCCATTAATGAAAATAATTTATATTAACCATTAACATTTAATGATTGATGGAAATAAATTCCATTAACCATTAAATGTTAATGGTTAGTGAAAATAAGAGTTAATGGTTATTTAAAGTGTAAATGCATTAAAAAAAGTAATGCATTATTTGCAACCCATTATTTGCCTACAGCTTCCAGCGAAAAATTAAATCCGTTTGAAATTTCCGTACTTCGTAATGCATTTGAGAAAATTCATCAACATTTGGCATGCCATAAACAACAATGAATAATATGGCCCAAAAGTTATTAGTAAATCGTTTAAACAAATAATTATTCAACAATTTTTCGGCAAGTTTTTTTTTTCTTACACAAATCAAATGCATTAATATTTCTGAACGGATATGAATTTTTTCAGAATTGTCTCTCTATTTCGAAATTCCCGTTTTGAAATTTTTAGAATGGCTGTATTTGTGTATTTTTTGACCCAGTGCCTCTGAAACTTTTCAAAGCTGACGATAAACCTGTATGCAAAAACATATACAAAATTGGCAAATTTTTGTTTGGATTTCAGAATATTTTTATGATATGTATTTCAAAATAGAGAGAAAATTCTGAAAAAATTCATATGCCTGGGAAAAAGTAACGCATTCGATTTGTTTACAAAAAAAAAGAACTTACCGAAAAATTATTGAATAATCGTTTGTTTAAAGAATTTATTGATAACTTTCAGGCAATTATATTATTGATAATTGGTGTTTATGGCATGCCAAATGTTGCTGAATTTTTTCAGATTTTTATTGTATCGCGAAGTACGAAAATTTCAATCAGATACAATTTTTGAAAAATTATTACTGTCGATAATTAAATTTTAATAATAATTTTTTTTTCCATTTTCATTTTTTTCAGGCAGGTTAGTTCTACCTGGATTAGTCCAGGAGCAAAAAAAAAGGGAATAATTTGTCATTTTTATAAATTGTATAATAATTCTAATTTTGTAGTTATAATTTTTTAGTTTCATACTAATATAATTTTTTCAAATTTAAATAATAATTCTTGTAATTCAAATTTGTATTATTTTTAATTAATTTAAAATTACTGAAACGAGAGAATCGATTTTCGACAAAATTTCAGTAAATTCTTAACTCTTTAACAAATTGAGCAACTACATTCTTCAATACTAATCTTCCTTTAGTTAATGTTATACTTTTTTTATTTTTCGCAAAAAAAAACACCTTTGATTTAAGGGGTTATACGCAGTCAGGATTTTCAAAAAATCGATTTATTAATTTCATTTCGGGTAACGTCAATCCGACAAATATTTTTGAAGTTAGAGTTATTTGTAAACCCGTAATTACTGTGTCTAAAATTGTTTTGAAACTTTGAACGCGTTTTTCTCAAAACTGTGTTTTTGAAGTTGGTAAGCAAGATTTCTCACAATCGGCATAACCGATAAATCTCAAATTTTGACACAAGCTTAATAAATATATTTTTTAGTAATTGTTCGAAGGTTTTGTTTTACCGACAAATGTTTTCCATTTTATAAACAATTTAAGGTAAAAATTTTCATCCAAAATTGAAATTTCTTTTAAGCTGTAATTTTGATTAAAAAATATATTTTGCTCATTCTTTCGATTACACACTAAATTTTACTTTATATTAACGAATTCTTTTTCATTTTTTAATTTTGGATAATCCAAATCAGAGATATCCTGATCACCACAAGAAACCTTTTTTTAGAGGACTTTTTTAGAGGAAGAATCATTATTTTTTAGAAAGGACAATTTCAAAATTGAATTAAAAGTTACAAAAATATATATATAAATTTTTACGTTAATAAATAAAAATGTCTATCCAGAAAAAATTCTTAAAAAATCGCTTTTTCGACCTCATGACTGCGTATAACCCCTTAATTAATAGTGACAGTGAAAAATGGCGCAAATTAAGTTACTTTTTGCGGTAAAGTCAAATCAATCAACTCTAGATATTCACTATTGAAAAAAAAAACTTCCTCCATGAGGAAGCAGAAAGGAAAGTTTTGATGATTTTTTTTTTTTGTACGATTTTACTGTGCAATAATTGAAACTCGAAAAAAATAACATAGTTGATTTTTTACATTTGTTCCATTTGGGCAGGAGAAAAATCCAGACATGGACTTTTTTTCGCTCCAGTCGCAAAACTTGATGAAAGACAATTATATAATATTAAATATATTGTATAAAATAACTCGAAATAAAAATGATATTTTTATGTATCGGAAGCCGCAATTCGAATTATTGAAATAACACAATAGCGGAGAATACATTGTCTCTCCGTACGCAATTACCATATACTGAAGAAGAAAAAAAATCAAAGTTTCCGCTGTAGGCGAGAATCGGTAGATAAATATTATTGCTCTGCACGTGGAAACGCTCGGGAATTCGACGAAGGTCGAAGAACATACAAACGATATGCGAAATCGGTCAGCCAGTCGTTTTCCGTCGCTGATAATGACACTTGCCGCGAATACGCGAATCGTTCACAGAGTTTATTTTCATTTTATTTCTTTATAAACAACGATGAGCAGGAAAACGAAACCTTGAACCTCCTGCAACGGCGTTGCATTTAAATGCGACGTAGACGATGATGTTGAAGTTTGCATCGTTGCAGTCTAACATATTTATTTTTCTCCAAGATTTATTTCAACTATTTTTAGTCCAAAATTTATTTCAACAATTTTTCTCCAAAATTTATTTCAACATTTTTTCTCCAAAATTTATTTTATCATTTTTCCTCCAAAATTTATTTCAACCATTTTTCTCTAAAATTTATTACAACAATTTTTCTCCAAAATACATTTTAACAATTTTTCTCCAAAATTCATTTCAACAATTTTTCTCCAAAATTTATTTCAACAATTTTTCTCCAAAATTTATTTTAACAATTTTTCTCCAAAATTTATTTCAACAATTTTTCTCCAAAATCAATTTCAACAATTTTTGGTCCAAAATTTATTTCAACAACTTTTTACTTGGAAAATTTCTTGGGAAGAATGAATTTAATTGAAAAATACACTATGTATTCAAGTTGCATTAAAACGATGCAAAAAAGCAAATTTTTTAATGGAATTGCCTCCTAAAGGTTAAAGAAAAATTGACAAGAATATATTATCATTATGGGTTCGTGTAAAAAATGTTGATAGTGGAAATTACAAAATTGGGACCTTTTTCTTATTTTTTCTTTCATTCTTTTTTTGGGGAAACTTCGTTTTTGCTTTTCTGAACGCGAAACCAACGAGCCACTCGTTTAAAAAATTCGATACCAACGGTTTTTGACACTTGATAAATTTTTAGAAAAAAATATTGACAACTGAAAAATAATGAGGGTGCAAAATAAGTTTTTCCAATTCATTTCTAGTGAGATCTACGGTTTGCTTGTGCTTTTAACACCTCAAGTCCTTGATAAAAAAGACCCAGAATTTATTTCAACAATTTTTTGCTTGGAAAATTTCTTGGAAAGAATGAATTTGATTGAAAAATACACTAATTCAGCATTAAAACGATGCAAACTTCAAATAGACGCCAATAAAATGAAAAAAGGCAAATTTTTTGATGGAATTGCCTCCGAAAGGTTCAAGACAAATTTATACAAGAATTTTCAAATTAATTAATCCGTTTGTATAAAAAATACAAACGGTATTGATATTGATAGTAGAAATTACGAAAGGGGGAGCTTTATATTCTTTTTTTTTCTTTCTTTCTTCTTTTGGGAGAACTTCTTTTTTACTTTTTTGAAAAACAAATATCAATCATCAGCTTGTGTAAAAATGTTGATAGTAGAAATTTCAAAAGTGCGAGCTTTTTTTTCTTTTTTCTTTCTTTCTTTCTTCTTTTGAGAAGACTTCTTTTTTACTTTTCTCAACGCAAAACCAGAGAGTCACTCTTTTAAAAAATACGATATCAGCTGTTTTTGACACTTGATAATTTTTTCGAAAAAAATATTGACAACTGCAAAAAACGAGAAGAGAGTTTTATTTTTTTTTCATGTAGATGTCATAAAATTGCGCTCCAGTGAGTCGTAAATTGTAACGCGTTTGTTCCTGTAGCTGTAAATGGAATTTCATCAAAGATTTCAATTGAAAGGTGGATTTTTTTTCGAATTCACGGAAATCATTGAAATCAAGAACAATGTCCAATGGTGCAGTGCAATGGACAATTCACAATTCCAAAAAATTTTGGCCACACTGTGTAGCTTTGTGCACGACGGCGCTTTGTCAAGCGTGTAATTATTGAGCGATCGTACGAACGAGATTTTTGTACAGTCCGGGTTAAAAAAATTTCTCCCATTCTCCGATAAAAATTCGACTTTAAAAATAGGAAATTTTTAAAGAAGAATGAAAAATTCACGATGAAATGATAGTTGTTGTAATGATTATTGTATCCACAATTGGGCCTTATCATATTTTTCAAAAATCATTGTATTGGGAATATATGAATTTCTGCGACAAATATTTTCCGCAGAATATTCATAATTTGCAAAATTAAAGCAATTTTACGATCAACATGCCTGATATATTTTTCAAACGTGTCTGAAAAAGCCGATCTTTCCACAACATAATTGTAATATTATTGTAATTTAATTGCAATATTATTGTTTAATTAAATGTTATACTTTCTTTTTTTATCAAACGGTTTCGACAAACCCAACGAATAGAAATTGCTTTTCAAGTTAAAAGATGATGTTGGAGCTTACATCGTTGTAATGCAACAATAATAATTTATTGAAATCGTTTTTTAAGTGAGATTTAGGTTTTGTTTGTGCATCAAAAATGTTACGTCCTCAATACAGGACACAAATTAATTCTCCCTGATAAATTTTCGAAGAATCGTTAAACCGTATGTTGAGGCCTGTATTAAGGGCTAATTAAATTAATTTAATTAAATTAATTCTTCCTGAATATTGTATTGTTTATTAAATTAATTTTTCCTGTATTAAATTAATTCCTCCTGCGAAATTTTCAAAGAATCGTTGAACCATATTTTAAGGCCTGTATTAAGGGCTTCAGATTCCAAACGCACCAACAAAATCTCACTAAAAAAAAAAAAATAGAAAAAAATTATTTTCATTGCAACGATGCGAATTTAAACATCATATAAACACCAAATAAAAAAACCAGAAATGCAAACTGGCGCTTTATCGCTTGCGAATATTTCAAAAGTACTCAGTCGAAGAATTACATCGGCTTTCCACCTAAAATTGACGTTGATGGAAATTCAATTGCGCGATACGTTTAAGGCCTTGCTTGCAGAATTTTCAAATTTTTTTTTAATATACATTTTTGTTCTCTACAAATTTAAACTCATTTTAATGAAAGAAAATTGAAAAAAATTCACGTGGATCCAAAGTTACATTTTCTGGTAATACAAAATGTATTACCAGAAAATTGTGGAGTTGACTGATCGTAAATTCAATCAAATTCAAGTTCTTTCGAACAAAAGTCGACAAACACCAGAAATAATAGAGACAAAATGTGTTTCAAGCTTGCGTCTAAAAATAATTTGTTCTATTTCGTTTTTAGGTGTTGTTTTTCAATTTAAAAAACGCATTAGGAGGAATTAACGTGATAAAAAAATTAAGCATTTCCGAAATTCCAGAAACTAGAGCAGGAAATAATGACAAAATAAAAACATTTCCCAACGACAATATTTGATAAAAATAAATAAAAAATTCACGATAAAATAATTGACCGTAAGTTAATTATTAATTTTGCATTGAGTGATAAAGAGATTTCAATGTCCAATTGTCCAATTATTGAAATCCATCGAGAGGGAAAAATCAAAATATTTCACAACGCGAATATTCCTCTGTGCAAATATTCTCCAATCCTGATGTAATATTCACACTGTTCGCACGTCTCTCGTTACAGTTATTCGATAACGTACCTCCAGGGAAGCGTCAATCACGAGGGTAATAACTCTGTTTATGCGAATTTTGAATGTTTTTATGCAAGAGCTCTCACTCGCAAATGCCTCGGGGAAAATGGCGTTGCATTTTTTTTTCAAATTATTCAACAAACTTATCGAGCCAGATGATTTTGTTTTCATTGCAATTAAAATGATACGGAAAATTTAATAGCATAAATGTTTTCACTATACGAGAGTTGCATCTAGAAAATAAATTTATTTGATCAAAACAAATTTTTTTAATTTATTCGAATGTAGGTCAAATAAGCTCATTAGGTCAACATGAGGAGTTCTTTTTTAACCGGGCCAATTTTTTTCACCCTCTCCAATTTGTGTCAAAATCTTCCAGCTTGAATCATTAGTCAAATGGAACGTCTGTGATTTTTTAAAGATTTTTTTAGGCGTCTGTTCAAGATTTTCAATTTTTCATTACGAACACTGCATCTCAAAAAATATTCATCAAACAAAAAAAACATAAGAATAAAAACTTATTTATTTTTCGATAAAGTGAAAAAAATAAAAAAGTTTTTTATTCTTATGTTTTTTTTAGTTTGATGAATATTTTTTGAGATGCAGTGTTCGTAATGAAAAATTAAAAATTTGACTTTTGACTAATATTTCCAACTGGCAGATTTTGAAAAAACTTGGAGACGGCGAAAAAAAAGTGGCCCGGTTGAAAAAGAACTCCTCATATTTGAATAAAATTTCATTCATTTTAGATGCATTAATTTAACCCTCCGCGGTCGCACTGGGTCGCCTGTGTCCGCGTACAATTTTCGACGGGATGAAATGCTTCAAAAAATCTTTAAAAAATCGTAACTACTTCTCAATGTTTGTAGAATGTAAATGAATGTTTATTAAAGCCCAAAAGTTATTATTTTTTAGGCTGTAAATAGCTATCTGAGCGAAAAAATCCTGAAGTTAAATTTTGCTCCGGTCTTCAGTGACCCAGAACGACCGCGGAGGGTTAAACTGAAAAAATCATTTCTCTCGATGGATTGTCTCGTTTGGCAACGTGGCGGACGAAAGGCAGCACGTCATCGTCGAATAATCGCATGCAACAGTCGCGCCTCCATATTTCGTGGAATTGCCATTTCAAGTCCGGATGCGAGCGAGACTCGTCGTGGCGTCTAGTCTCTCCCGCATATTTTAGCGAGAAGAAACAAAAAAAATCCAAAACACCATAAAAATAATTTTAAAAAAAGAAAAATAATTTTAAAGAAAGAAAAATAATGACAAAAAAAATATTTTTAACGACAATGAAAATATATATGGGGCATTCCATGTCAAATCAATCACTTTAAAACCCGACCCCTTTCGATTTGGCTGAATTTTTTTTTCCTTTTCTACCCCATTAAAAACATTTTTCAGGAAATTTTCAAATTTTTTTACCCACCTAAAAAAAAATTTTTTTTTTCGAATAGCTATAACTTCTTCAAAAATTAACTAATTGGGACGTTTTTTTTTCCAAAATTTTCGTCTTTAAGGATGTTGAGTCTCAAATCGCAAATGATGAGAAAATTCTGAAAATTTGGTGTGTTTTTGGATGAATTATTTAAGACGTCGTGTAAAAATTTCACGACGATTAGGAAGCTCGTTATCGAACAATTAACATTAACAAATTAAATTAAATTAAATGTAGTCTTATGGAAACTGATATAACTTTACGATAAGTTTTTTTTTTGAGCTCTCAATTTTTTAATATCTACGCTTTATTGAAAGCAACGGAAACAAAACGAAGTTTATTGATAAATCTTTTTTTTATCAGTTTAAAAAATCGTTTTTAACAAAGTGTTAATATTTTAATAACGAGCTTACTAATGGTCGTGAAATTTTTACACGACCTCTTAAATACTTCATACAAAAACATACCAAATTTTCAGAATTTTCTCATCATTTTTCATTTTAACCCTTAAGAAGGTTGAAGCATGATGATACAATTCTGAAAATTTAATATGTTTTTACATGAAGTATTCAGGAGGTCGTGCAAAATTTTCACGACGATTAAGAAGCTATTTATTGAACAATTAACATTAAAATATTTCATAGGGACTCAACATCCTTAAATGTACTTTCCGAACAAAAATTCAAAAAAATTTCAAGATATTAAAATCTATGAAATTTTTTACTTTTTTGAGAAAAATCATTTTTTTTCTCAAAGTTCGCCATTGATGATTTTCTTTTTTTTCTCCAAAAGTCGTCGATTCGACATGGAATGACTCATATGTAAAATCAACAAAAAATACATTGAGAAAAAATCAGTTCATGTACTAATTCAGCGATAATTACCGAAGTATCCAGAAATATTTCAATATTACTGTACTGATCATAGTATTTTTCAACAAAATATAAATAATGATGGGAAATATGTTAAAATTGAGCCTGGAAAAAATATGAAAATAATTACACAAAAAAAAAAAAAAAAATACACAAACCTAGTGGGCAAAAATCGATGGAAAATTCGGTCAAGGGATAAAACTATCGATCATCGTCGTTGCTTCTGAGAAATTTCTCGCGATCGATTGTCCCGGTAATCAAGAACCAAAATATGCTCCCACAAGTACGGTTTGAGTGAAGGGGAAAAAAAAAGCTGGAAAATGGTTTCATGGAAATGGATCAGGTGTGGAGACGCTTACCTCTAGCTTGTCTTCTCCGAAATATAAAAATTCATCCTCGACGCTGTTTTTTTTTGTTCGCACCCGATTTTAAATGCAACTCACGTCACGATTTTGGGAGGTTTATTTTTTTTTTTCAACAAACAGTAATCCAATAACACTGTATTCCAACACTGCATATCCATTGAGACGTTGCTCGTATCGACGACGTTTTTAATCCACCGTTAATCCAATTCTTCGAGTATTCCAATTGAGCACGATTTGCAACTTTTTTTTTTTTTCAACTCGTTTTCGTCGCACTTCACACTGAAGGGTTAATTTTGTTGCGATTTAGAAACACGACACTTGTTTCGTAGATTTCGAAGTTTCATTATAAATCCAGATCGTCGTGGCGAGAATTGAAAAATGGCGGGAAAAATTGGGATTCAATGGATTTTATACGGGATAAGAGGAAACCGTACTTGTACCAAAATTGACGACGAACTTTGCAAAATTATTTTTTCCAGGACGTTGAAAATTCATAAATAAAATTCAATTTTTGAGCAGACTTAATTTTTGATTTATCGTCGATAGAATGAACTTTTCGGTGGAATTAAAGTATGGAAAAATTTATTTTTCCCACTGAGCTTAAAAATAATTTATGAAAATGCTTACCCGTGGGCGGGAAACCTGTGTTGAAGATGCTGTGGCTCGTAGTATTGTGTTGTGAGGGCTCTCTCGTCCAGCGTGTGCTCGGTCGCGTGTGCCTTAGCCGCGGATTTGATATCCATGAACGCAACCGTCGCCGATGCACCGCCAGTGATGGCCGTGACTCCGACGCCGACGGAGCCCGTACCGACCCCTGCACCGACCTCGTTACCCTCCCCCGTCGAGCCTCCCGATACTCCGTCCACGGGGCATTCCTCGCCCCGTGGCAACAACTTGACGCTCTGCACGCGTCCATACCTGCGACAAATTTAATCAACGATTATGTCAATTTGCCATTTAACGATTTTCGAGTTTATAAATTTGAAAGTTAAAATCGTGCTAGTTCAAAAATTCGTCATTTGCAGTGCGATCCTCTAGACAGAGAAAAAAAATCAGTACCAATTCTTGGATAGTACAGTAATATTTACCGAAATGTCCGGTAATATTCCAATATTACTGGACAGGTTACACTACTTTTCACTGGTGCCTTCAGTTAAAATTACGATGTACGTAAATTGTACAGTAAATTGTACTGTACTGTACAGTATTGTACTGTACTGTATTTTACTGTAAAGTAAATTGTACTGTACTGTACAGTATTGTACTGTACTGTATTGTACTGTAAAGTAAATTGTACTGTACTGTATTGTATTGTACAGTGCAGTAAATTGTACTGTACTGTATTGCAGAGTTGGGCAAGTACTTGCAAGTACTTCAAGTATCAAGTGCAAAGTACCGTAGGTACTTGAAGTATCAAGTACCGGTGGTACTTGAAGTACAAAGTACTTGTTACTTGCAAGTACTCGTCAAAACGAGTACTTGAAGTACAAGTACTTAAAAAAAATCAAGTGCCAGTATCAAGTACTTTTCTAATTTTCGGGTAAGTCTCGTAAATTCTGGTAATTGGGTCATTCCATGTCAAATCGACCGAGAGTTGGAATCGACCACTTTCAATTTCGATGAAATGTGGTCAGAAGTTTTGTTTTATCATAAAACCAAGTTCTACCAAGGAAAAGAAATTATTATTTTTTTTCAAAAGTTATGCAAAATTCAAAATTTAACCATCTTTCAATTTTTTTTTCTAAATATCTTGAAAACTATGATAGTTATGAAAAATCGTTTGTTTCGTCTTGAAGAGTATACTTGGGGCTACGAAGAAAAAAATATTCCGACAAAAAAATTTGAAAAATGATGAATTTGGAGAATTTTGTTTTTTTTTAAATCGTGAAAAACCACAATTAACATCGAATTTTTTGTTCAATTTTTTAAATATAATACCTTGTACTGATTTGAAAAGATCCTGATAGATTTTCAGAAAGGTGTTTTTTTTTTTCAAAAATATGAATTTTTTTAAGTTGAGCAATCACGTAATTTTGTAATTTTCAGCAGTTAAAATTACATGTTTGATCAACTTCACTTAACTTAGAGGTAAAGAAGGTTTTACCAAAATTCAAAAATTCATATTTTGAATTAAAAAAAAAACACATTTCTGAAAATTTCAGGATCTTATAATATCAGTATAGAGTGTTATATAAAAAATAAAACCAAAAATTTAATGTCGATCGTGGATTTTCACGATTTTGAAAAATTCTCCAAATTCATCATTTGTCAAAAATTTGTTTCGGAATATTTTTTTTGTAGCCCCAAGTATACTCCTTAAGACGAAGCCAGAACGATTTTTTCGTAACTATAATAGTTTTCGAAATATTTAAAAAATAAACTTGAAAAAATGGGGAAATTTTGAATTTTTGAAAAAAAAATTTAATTTTTTTCCTTGGCTAGAACTTTGTTTTATGATAAAATAAAACTTCTGACCAAATTCCATCGAAATTGAAAGGGGTCGATTCCAAATATTGATCGATTTGACATGGAATGACCCATATTCAAAGACTTTGCACAGGCAACCATCAGCAAGACACATTCAAAAGTACTTGATACTTATACTTGAAAAAAGTACTTCAAGTACAGAGAAGTACTTGAAATTTTCAAGTACAGTACTTCAAGTACATGAAGTACTTGAAAAATTTACGTACAATACTTGAAGTACTTTCGAAGTACTCTGTACTTGCAAGTACTGTACTTCAAGTACCTGCAAGTACCGAGTACTTTCAAGTACTGCCCAGTTCTGCTGTATTGTACTGTAAAGTAAATTGTACTGTACTGTATTGTACTGTGCAGTAAATTGTACAGTACTGTATTTGTACCGTACAATAAATTATACTGTACTGTTAATTATTAAATGTCCCTAAATAAATAATTTTCCTAAATTAATACATTCTCTGCAGATTAATCCCTGAAAAATTACTAAACTCATAATCCATAAGTAAAAACTGGTCTTCGGGAAATACGTCGAAGAATACAGTTTTTTTGCCTGATTAGGGTCAGTTCATTGACATATACACTCTCGCTCAAAAGTTTGGATACACCTGTCGATATTTCTTGCCGTACTAGAAGTTGGATAACTCCGTCAAAAAAAAAAAATATAATCGAATTTTTAATAAAGCATTTTGACAGGAAGGAATTCAGCTTTGTTTCCTTTTTTAAAATATTTTTTATGATTTTTTTTCGACCCGTTATGCACTTTTGAACATGACTGTTTTTTTTTGGCCTTTTTTCGACCATCGCGAATTGGGCGCCCATCTTAAGGACATTTTTTTTTGTCTTTTTAATCTACGACACATTTAAACGGGTCAAGCCGACGCTCCATTTTCGTTTCATGAAAATTTTCGTACGATTTTTTCTTGAAAACTTATTTCACTTTTGGCTTAAAAAAAAAAACAAATTTTGAAAGATGCAACGTAACACAAAATTTATCTATTTTAGTCAAAAGTGAAATAACTCTGCAAGAAAAAATCGTACGAAAATTTTCATGAAACGAAAATGGCGCGTCTGCTAGACTTTTTAAATGTGCCGTAGATAAAAAAGACAAAAAAAAATGTCCTTGAGATGTGCGCCCAATTCGCGATGGTCGAAAAAAGGCCAACGGTCACGTTCAAAAGTGCATAACGGGTCGAAAAAAAAACATAAAAAATATTTAAAAGAATGGAAACAAAGCCGAATTCCTTCCCGTCAAAACGCTTTTTTAAAAATTCGAATATCTTTTTTTTGACAGAGTTATGCAACTTCTAGTGTGCCAAGAAATATAGACAGGTGTATCCAAACTTTTGAACGGGGGTGTATATTACGGAGAAAAGGAGAGCTCTCCCTATATATATATCCCGCATGGCAACGCCTTAAGTTTAGCTCTCGTTTTGCCTGCGCGCGGGATCCTCCGACGCGGGATCTTTTACAATTAGTTTTCGTCGTTCGCTTCGACGCTTCGCGTTCAACGATTGACGTGGACCAAAATTACGGAATATAAAGAGAGAAAGAAAATTGAGCAGAGAAAAAAAAACTTTAGCCCGGAGATTCCGGAAATACCGGACACGGGCGGGCGAAATTAAATCAGGGAAAAACGGAAGTGGGAGACTGCGTGACGAGGACAGGGAGATGGATATAGAAATGGGGAAAGAATGAAAAAAAAATTATACATATGCATGGTATACATTATATATCAGGGTGGCTTTTGACTCCTTTTTTTTCTCTTTGAATTAAAATAATGTATTCTCATCGATGAAGAAGCAAAATCGTGGAGGAACCGAGTCGAAGAAAAAATATTCTCTCTCCAAGACTGATAAGAATCGAAATTTTACACTCTAAAGCGGTTAGAAACAGTTTTTCGAAAAATTGAAAATTTTGCACAGATCTTGAGTGAGAAATTATTAAAAATAAATGTCGATTTGCGAAGTAAAAAAAAATACGGGCCAAATATCGCCACCCTAATATATACATAAATGTATATGGTATATAGAGCGAAGGGGATGAGAGGAGGGTTCTATATAGCCGCGAGAGAGCGTCGAGGCTCGATCGAAACTTCCTTGTCTCTCGGTCTCTCTCGCACTCTTTATCTCCGCGTTCGCATTTACGCAGATATAAAAGCCCTCTCGGATGTTTTTGCCATAGGGGCAAGAGGGGGAGAGGGAAAGGGGACGAGGAAGGGTCGAAGGGTGGGGGGCCATGACGGGGCTCTCTTGCTCCGTTGAGTTGAGTCAGAGGGAGCGGCTGCGAATTCGGCGAGAGGGAGCGGAGGAGGAGGGGTGGAGATTGTACAAAGCCCCGGTGAGAGAAAATCGCGAGAGCGAGCAAGAGAGAAAGAGAGGGAGAAAATATAAGGCATATATATCTGTGGACGTATAAAAAAAATAAAAAAAAATAAAAGAGAGAAAAGCGTACAAGGAGAATCGTGAAATTGTGGTGGGGATGAAACGAGAGAAGCGTCGGAGGGGAAACGCCTCGGTAGTGGGGGAAGGAGGCACAAAAGGAAGAGGGGGAGACGATGCCCGACGTTACTTTGGCCTCCCTTCGTAAGTAAGAAATTGCCACTGTCGAAAGGCCCCGAGAGGGAGTGAAAAGCGTCAGAGGAGAAAATAGCGTTCCCCCCACTCTGCGAGTCGTGCGAATGTTGCAGGCGCACTGGTGGGGATGAGCGCGTCGTGATTGGTCGAAAAGACGGAGAGGGGGAGACGGATCGAGCGCAGGCGCAGAGAAGCGCTAATGCCTCGAAGGTTCCCGGGGAGTCGCCCGTCGCTTCTCGCGCGAGTTGCACGCATTTTCGTACTTTCTGCGCTCAAGTCACAGGAAATCATTTCGTTTTTTTTTTCATCCATTTCCATAAGTTTTTTTTGGCTCTGTATTCAATCAATTTTGCATCCAAACGATATCTTCGATATTGTGCGAGAAAAAAAGACTTCTTGCAGACAGGGAACTTTTTTTTTAATCTCTCGAGTTTCTTCTTCACGATAGAACGAATATAAACGAAGATCCGTAGAGAAAGAGAGGGAGAGGAAGAATTTATCACTCTGGGAGGCCGTTTTCTTCAAAAAGCGCAACAAAAAGTGGAGGAAAGAGGGAAAGACGGTTCTCTATTCGACGAAAGATTAATTAGGGGGCTTCTCGATGATATTTCTTCTTACTCTTCTTCTTTCCTCTCACGAGCATTAAAAAAAAAAGCTGAGACTCGAAAAACTGGAAGATTCGAAAGAGCGTCATCGAGATTCGATCGGGAATTCCAACTCTTATGCTTAGGGCGGGGTCACCTTTTTCGGCTGCTGATTTCACATCGTTTGCGACGTTTTCACGATCCTCGGACATTGCCAATTTTTTTTCATAAGATCTTTAAAACCGTTTCAACGTTCGTGTCCGGATAAACGCCATCTTCGTGAATTTAAAGACGGGCGGGGGAGGGAGGATCGTGCAAAGAAATTGCCATCGCGGGTCGAAACCCGAGGCACGCAAAATGGCCGACGGTCGCACGAAGAATCTTCTCAAGCGTCGCAACGAATACGTCCATTTATATATATATATATATTTCTACAAGGTGCGTCGTTTGGAAGATCTAAACATGGACTTTTCCTCGAGGATACGCGATTAGCCTGATTCGGTTATCGTGGGTCGTTGGAGGAGCTATTTTCTATCAATGCCTGAATTTTTGAGAATAAAATATCTAAATTTTTTTTGCAATCTTCATGCTGTGCCCTCAAAGCAGAAGTATTCAAGAGAGTTCAGGAATTTTATCAGATTTTTTCATTGCAAAATCGGTGTTCCGACGTGTCTCGGGTCTTCAGCGACCCACGATAACCCAAAGGTGAGGAAAAGAACGATAACCTGACAGAGTTCATGTTTCGTTTCGTAATAACGCGCGACGTGTTTCTTTTTTTCTTCCTCATGTTTTTGAGTGCGTCATGGCGCTTTTATAAGCATACAAAATCGTTGTTTATCCTCATTCGGACGCTCGGTTTTCCCCGGGAACAATTTTACATTTGCCTCCGTGGCACAATTTGCAATCAGCAATCCGTGGCTGTTACTCAACCGCAATGCGATCGAAATTACACGCTTGCTCATATACATGATATAAAATGATTGCGTACCGTATGTGCAGAAATTTATATACATATATATTTTTTTTTTTTTTGACGAGCAATCGATCGCGCGATTCTCGAGAACAAATATATATGTATATATATGTATGGACACAAGTGGCAGAGGAAAAAAAAAGTGAAGCAATTGCGAGAGAACGGGCACGGTTATAGCGCCTGGCTTTGAACGAGGGGCAAAAAAAAATTATCCGGCTCCCAATTGTCCGGTTATATCCCAGAGGGAGCTCCAAAGACGGAGAGAGAGTGAGAGAGATGAAAAAAAAGTCCTTTACAAGACTTCCCATCTCTCTTCGCCTCTTCCTCAATCGCTATTTTCATCCTGCTCCATTCTCCTCCATTCCTTGACTTCCCCCTCTCCGCGACGGGATGATACTCGTACAATGGAACGCACAAATAGTACATAAGCAAATTCTCAATCGTGCAAGAGCGAGAGAGAGAGAGAGAGAGAAAGGCGAACGCACACACAGAAGCGTCGTGACGAACGCCTTTTGCTGTTATTGCCCGTTCCTCGCGAGTCGCACGCACGCGTCGAACGAGGTCCCTGATTCTCGAGTGGGGAACTCACAGTGCACGGGGATGAGAGAAACAATAATATTTATTAGGGTGTGTCCAAAAAAAAAAGAAACAATTGCTTTCTCGCCCCTCCCCGATGAAGCTTCAGTTTTCTTCGAGGGAGGATTCTGGCCGAGAAGTTTGAAAAAATCAATTTTTTTTTTGCATTTTCTTGAAGTTTAGACCTTTAAGAATGTATCCTTCAAAGGAAATTTTTGAATTTCAATTATTTACGGAGTTATGGCTATTTTAGTCATGCAGCAACTATGCCCGAGTATTCTGGTCTAGAATTTTGAAAAAATCCTTTTTTTTTGTATGTTCTTAAAGTTTCGACCTTTAAGAATATATCCTCGAAAGGAAATTTTTTAATTTCAATCATTTACAGAGTTATAGCTATTTTAGTCATGCAGCAACTATGCCCGTCACGTCAGAGCGTAAATTTAAGGGAGTATAATGGTCTAGAATTTTGAAAAAAGATTTTTTTTGCATATCCTTAAAGTTTAGACCTTTAAGAATTTATCCTCGAAAGGAAATTTTTAAATTCCAATAATTTATGGAGTTATCGCTATTTTAGTGACGTCAACGTCAGAGAAAATCGGACGTTTTTCTCAAAACTACTTTTCTCAACATAGCAGAGATGATACATACTCCAAATTTTTTACCAATCTTCAATGTATAACTCTCTATCGTTTTTACCAGTTATGTATCAAAATTATTTTCTTTACTATTGTAAAAAAATTAAAATGTACGAAAAGTGGAGTCGAAAAACGCCTTTTCTTGTTCAGACAGCCGCCATTTTGCGAAATTTTGTTTTTTCCGTTTTATCTGAGGTAGAGGCCATAACTATTTTCTTACTAATTAAGAATCTTTTTTAAAATTTTGTATCAGATGACTCGAAAGGTTTCAAACGTGTCAACCAGGACATCCCTTTTTTAGCCCCAACATTACCAGCTTATAACTTATCCAATTTTCATTTTTTTTATCGAAATTTTTTTGGTGTATTGTTAAAATATTAATGAATCTGTTAAAAAAAAAATAATAATAAAATTTGTTTTTATTTTTTATCGACCTCAACAAACGCTCTAAATGTAAAAAAACCGCCTTAATCTAAAATGAAGCCTCCTTGAAGGGAATCTCAATAGCTTCCCTTCCCTCCTTAAGAAGGACTACTGGGGGTGGCAAATTTTTGTTTTGTTTTTTTAAATAAGCTTATAAAATAAAAATGACATTATTTTCTATGTGCAAAGTCAATAATGATGGGTATAAAACAAAAGGCAAGAATAAATCCTATCACTTTTGCCACCCCTAAATCTTGATTTCGTTCTACATAAAACAACTATTTTTTTACTGTAAAAAAAAAATGATTTTGGACTTTCCCTAATGTATGTCTGTGCGCGATATTTGCAAAAATACGCGAGAGCGAGAGAGACGTCGAATGACGGAGAAGAGAGGGGAGAGAGGAGAAGACGAGTACGATAGTGGGGCGAGAGGGGAAGTGGGAAGAAGCAAAGTGCCACGGTGGTTCGCTCGCTGGTCTGCTGGCGAGCGAGCCCGCGCTCGTCCCTCCGCTCGCACTCTCTCTCTCGCTCGCGCGCGCTCTCTCTCTCCCTCTCTCTCGCTCGCACGCTCTCTCTCTCTCGCCCGCGCGCTCTTGCGTTCTCTCGCTCGCGCTCACTCCTTCTTTTCCTTCTCCTTTCCACATGTCTCCTTCTCTCTCGGTCTCGTTATTCTCTGTACGGTGTGCCCTCCCCTTCTCCGATCATCGAGGAGCGAAAACGTGTGTGCGCGAGCGCACCGTCAGGGGCCTCCTCGAGGAATTTTACTCCGGCAGACTCGCTCCCGGGCTCTCGGATGCCCATGACGCACCTCCACGCTGTTCGACAGCAGTGAGAGCGAGAGAGAGAAAAAAACGTTATAGCAAAAGTTTGTAGCCGCAAAACGTGCCTTTGCCGTCGCCCCGAGAACTCTTCTTCTATGTTTTTCTCTCTCGCTCGCTCTCGACTTGCTTTATGAGAAGGCATTAGCGCGGAGTCCTCCATAAACCGAGGGAGTCTCTAGGTCAGAGCTTCTCTCTCATTCTCCAATCGTATTTCCCTTTGCTCGGTCTTTCGCCTTTCCCACACTCGTATATATGTGTATATGTATAGATATAAGGATGAAACGCTCGCTCGATTCCAGCAATGTTTTTGCCATTCGAAAAGGGCAAGTTTTTCACACTGTCAGCCGAAAAACGCCTGGCATACGGCAAATCGAATCGAAAGATTTTATTTCCTGATCGATTTCGATTCGAGTCGCGCAGAAAATAAGTTGTTAATTATATTATTGTCAATAAAAATAACAAATGGTCAACTTCAGATAAAAACGTCATCCGATTTTGTATTGTATGAGCGATTTTAGGAAGTTTCGAATCAGTGGTTTTTATTGTTTGCTTCGTAACCCTCCGCGGTCGCTCTGGGTCATTGAAGACCCGAGCGAAATTTCACTTGGGGATTTCTTCGCTCAGATAGCTATTTTTAACTTTTGGTCTTTGATGAACATTGATTTACATTCTACATTGAGGACTAGTCAGGAATTTTTTCAAGATTTTTTGAAGCAATTTAACTCGTTTAAAATTGTATGCGGACACAAAAGACCCAGTGCGACCGCGGAGGGTTAATAAATAATTAGAATGGTGAGTTTTAATTGGATTGAATTAAAAATGTTCATTTAAATTCAAATTTTATTTTTTAATAAATAATTTACAATTCAGATATGCATAATTTAAAAAAGTTATATTATGGGGAAAAAATCGGCAGGATTTCGATTCAAAATCGCGTCGAAAATATAATCTCCAAATTAAATTGTCAATAAAAATAGCAAATGGTCAACTTTGGATCAAAACCACGAGATTATGTTCATATCTTGTATTATATTACCAATATTTGTAAAATGTCGAATCAATTATTTTTATTCTCATTATTATTGTTTAAAGCATAATAAAAATTTCAAATTATATTTAATTAGCGTCAATTTTAATTATTAATTGAAATTAAAATATTATTTGTTACTAATTAAAAATTTTGCCCTGCATGAATTTTTTTTGACTAAATCATGGAAAAAAACGTTAATATTTTATTGCATACAGAACGAGCCCTTTAATTCGCATTATTTTTTAATATTCGACGCAAACGCTGAACGAAAATAATCGAGTGGTTTGCATGCAGGTGCATCGAAGAGTAAAGAGGCCTTCTCCAGAGAGGAGAAAAGAAGAAAGGAGAATTGAAAGGAAAAGAGGAGAGGGAGTGAAATTCGAGGGGAGAACAAAATATCTCACCATTCGCGTTCTTTTTGTCGTGGATTACGCAACTCGTTGACGAGGGCGGCCAGATCGGATTTATAACCGTGATTCAGGCATTCGCATATGGAGACACAAAAGTGTACACACATATACATGTATGGGGCATTTCAGGTCAATTTGATCAGTGTCTTCAACCTCTTTATATTTGCAGAATAATTTTCAAAAATATTCTTCCAATAAGAAAAAAACTTTTCCAATCAAAAAACTCTTAGTGGAAAAAAATGAAAATAAAAATTGATAAAAAAAATTTTTCATTCTATTTTCAGAAAGAATCACTGGATATGGTTTCAAAAAAAAATTGAAATTAGAAAAAAGCTTGCAAAAGTACAAAAGTTGCAACTTTTTTGTGCAGCTGTTTGAATTAACCCTCCGTCTGTACACTTAAATTTTGGAACACTGTCTCTGGGTCGTTAAAGACTTGCTAATGTTTTTTCTAAAAAAACCTCAAAAAAATCTTTAAAAAATTCTGAATTACTTTTAGAACATTTTTTTTCATGATGCAATCATTTATTTAACTATTTATAGTAAACAAAATTTTGTACAATTTTTCTGATTCCAGAGATATTCGATTTAAAAAATTTGGCTTGTGCCTTAAAAGAACCAGTGTACAGACGGAGGGTAATTAAGAAATTTAATTAGTGCAGTATTTTAATTAATCAAACGAATTTCGCGACTGTAGACCTGATTTTTTTGGCTAAATTTCCGCGAAAAGAATTATTATTTTTTGCACAAATGTGCGTGAAAAGAATTGGTAGTTTCAAGGTGCAAAAGCATCACTCGAGTCTAGAAAAACTTTGAATAACAAAGAAAATGCTCTCTTCTGTCCAAAAGCTTGAATCTCGTCACTGCACAATCAGATATTTATATAATTATCGTTATCGGCATGTGAACGGGTTCGAGTGACGCACAGGATTGTTACGAACTGTGCATTGTCTCGTTCACGTTGGATATTTGCAATTGTGGATGGATTTTGACGTAACGAAAATCGTGTCACGTGGTAGACGAAAAGTATAGAGAAAGATGGAAGTATGAGCCCAGACTGGAGTGTCACGTGACTGTGTCTTGCACAGAGTTTGCACAAACATCGGCCACTGTTTGACGAGAGACTATCCGGTCTTTCTCGCAAGAGGGTCTTACGTGACCCACGTACATATAAGGCACAGTGAGAGAGGAAAAGAGAGCGAGAGAGAGGAAAAGCGAGTAAAGGAGAGGAAAAGTGAGCGAGAGAGAGAGGAAAAGCGAGTAGGAGAGAGGAAAAGCGAGTAAGAGAGAGGAAAAGCGAGTAAGAGAGAGGAAAAGCGAGTAAGAGAGAGGAAAAGCGAGTAAGAGAGGAAAAGCGATAAAGAGAGAGGAAAAGTGAGTAAGTGAGAGGAAAAGTGAGCGAGAGAGAGGAAAAGCGAGTAGGAGAGAAGAAAAGCGAGTAAGAGAGAGGAAAAGTGAGTAAGAGAGGAAAAGCGAGTAAGAGAGAGAAAAAGCGAGTGAGAGGGAGGAAAAGGGAGTAAGGGAGAGGAAAAGAGAGTAAGAGAGAGGAAAAGAGAGTAAGAGAGAGGAAAAGCGAGGAAGAGAGCGGAAAAGCGAGTAAAAAAGAGGAAAAGCGAGTAAGAGAGGAAAGCGAGTAAGAGAGGAAAGCGAGTAAGAGAGGAAAGCGAGTAAGAGAGAGGAAAAGCGAGTAAGAGAGAGAAAAAGCGAGCAAGAAAGAGAAAGAGAGAGAGAGAAAGCGAGTAAGGGAGAGGACAAGTGAGTAAGAGAGAGGAAAAGCGACTGAGAGAGAGAGAGAGAGAATGCGCGCGCGCAAACTCGACCTCGGTAAAGGGCGTTGAGACGACGACGCCCCCATTGCGACGACCAGCGTAGACAACGAGCTTCCACGTAGAGGTCGTAATGTTTCGTCGCGTAAGAAAGAAAAAAATTTAAAAAAAAAAACCAAAATAATAGAAAAAGGGAGCAAAGCTTTGAGCGAAAGAATTTCTTGTGTATCTTTATCCCGCAATTTTCCAAACATTCTGAAATTCCTTTTCATCGATTAATTTTCATTCTAGAAACTTTTGGACTTGTGGATGATTCATCGATTTGAGGGGGCGTTTAATGAAAGAAATGCACGATGAAAAGCGACGATAACGGCGCGAGGGCGAATTTACTCGATGGAATTTTCTTTCCAAGTGTGTGTGAATTATTTTAGCTATATATATATATGCATGTTTGACTGACGACGTTCACGTACGCCGCCGGTACCGATCGTTTGTCTTTCCGCACGTTTGAAATCGGAGGTGGAGAGAGAAGTTGGAGGCGCGTGTGTGTGTGCAAGGAAATCAATACATTGGCGGAAGGAGGGAAGAAGAGCGAGAGAGAGAGAGAGAGTCGAAAGGGGACGAGAAGATCGAGAGAGTGAGATATATATGCGGTAGTCGATTGTAGGGGCTCGCAGAAGAATTTATTCACTACAAACGCCAATATGACCCCGCCACTGAACCTCTATTTATCAATAATTTCTTCAAACATTCGGAATTATGATGAATATCATACAAAATACACTGACGGCCAAAAGTTTGGAAACACTCGCCCCGATTCCACGCCGCAAAAAAAGCTTCACTGCTCTTTTAAAAATGAAGATATTTTTATTCGCCAAGCGGCGTTTTAAAGGGGACGTATTCGGCTTCATTTCGCCTTTTCCAAAAAAATTTTGAGATTTTTTTTTAACCCGCTACGCCCTTTGAAACGTGGTCGTTTTTCGGCTTTTCTTTTGGCATTGTAATTTTGGCGCAAGATCCATTAAAATTTTTGTTGACTGTTTTTCGCATGAAAAACTTGTCGCGGGGAGTATTGGCTTCATTTTCGTTTTTTAAAAAGTTTCGTACGATTTTTTTTCCCAAAAATATTCACCTTTTCGCAAAAAACGACCATATTTGTGAAATGTAGCGTAATTAAAACTACGGGGCTTTCGTGAAATCACTAAGAGGGTATAAAGTTGCATACAATCCTACTGGATTAAATGACATTTTTTCAGATTTTTTTTTCAAATTTTTTTTTTTTAATTTTTCTTGTAAACAGATCTTTTTTTTATCTTAAACAATTTTACCACATCTACACTTAGTTTTCGATGAAAAAGCCGTGTAGATGAGGTAAGAGACCCGATTGTTCAAGACAAAGAAATATCTCGTTTGCAGGAAAAATTAGAAGCAAAAAAAATGTTGAAAAAAATCTGAAAATTTTTTCTTCATTCCCCAAAAAATTAAAAATTATAATGAATTTTCATAAAAACCGTTTTTTCTTTACTTTAACCTTGCTTTATCTCGCCAATAAATTTTATTTCGCCGAAAAATTCACTTGATTTGAAATCACCGATAAATATCCCACGAAATCTAGACCTTAGACACGAAAAAAATTCATCCCTTCAATTTTTTAATTTTTATCCGTTTTTGAAAAAAAAAATTCTGGAACCTAAACTTCTAGAATTTCCAGCTATTAAGCACAATTTTTTTTTTGCATAAATGCTGCAGGTGACAAGAACGATTGACATTGAATATAATGATTCCTCGAGGCGTCAATAAAATAAAAAAATCGAAATTGCTCTGAACATCCATTGACCCGCATTACCCTCTATACATCCTACCTCGACAAACACTTATCGACTTTGCACAATGTTGCTGCGAAAAATGCTCCTGCTAATGCTATCTCAATTTTCATTCGAGTCTCTGGCACCAATAAAATTAAACTATTTAAAAAATAAAATTTAAAAAAATTTTAAAAACGCTTGGAGGAATATCGGACCTAAAGTGCGCCAGGTTCACGATTCTGCGAATATCGTAGACAGCGAGGGGAATACAAAAAGAGGAACAATGCAGAAAACGAGGGAACTCTCTCACTCTCTCTCTCTCTCTCTCTCTCTCTCTCTCTCTCTCTCTCTCTCTCTCTCTCTCTCTCTCTCTCTCTCTCTCTCTCTCTCTCTCTCTCTCTCTCTCTCTCTCTCTCTCTCTCTCTCTCTCTCTCTCTCTCTCTCTCTCTCTCTCTCTCTCTCTCTCTCTCTCTCTCTCTCTCTCTCTCTCTCTCTCTCTCTCTCTCTCTCTCTCTCTCTCTCTCCCTCTCTTTTTCTCATACTCTACGTCGCGAGAAGACGACGCAAGTCTGTTCTTCTCAACCTTCTCTCGGTTGCCTTTCTCGCTGTATAGAAATTCACGAGAACAGAGAAAAAGCAAAAGAGAAGAGAGAGAGAGAGAGAGAGAGAGAGAGAGAGAGAGAGAGAGATGCTGTAGCTTTTGTTCCTCGAGGATTCTCCACGCCCGTTTCCTCTCAACTCTGCGTCTCCCTCGCCTTCGCAAATGGAATAAAATCGTGCGTGTGTGTATAGATGTATGTGTGTATTTATATGCACGTAGAGCGGTCACTCCGATGTCCGCACTGAGAAAACAATGTACCAGGATTTGTTAACTGCAAATGTAAAGTTGAATAAGGCGAAATCAACGATTTTTTAACAGTTAATAAATATTTTTTAACTAGTTGATAAGTTAAATAAACATTTTTTAATAATTAATCATTTAAATAAAGAATTTTTAACAGTTAATAAATTAAAAAAATATTTTTCAATAGTTAATAAATTATTTTGACACAATTGTAATATTTCTTAACGAACAACAAATTTTGTGACAGTTAAGTAATACTTAACCCTCCGTACACTTAAATTTTGGACACCGTCTGTACTCTGGGTCGTTAAAGTCCTGCTAATGTTTTTTCTAAGAAAAAAACGTCAAAACAATCTGAAAAAAATCTGAATTACTTTTGTAACCTTTTTTTTTTCATGATCCAAACATTTATTTAACCATTTATAGTCAACAAAATTTTTTTTGCAATTTTTCTAATTGCAGAGATATTCTATTTGAAAATTTGGCTTGTGCCTCAAAAGACCCAGTGTACAGACGGAGGGTTAAGCGATATTTAAGTAAAAGTGCCAACTAAATATATTTCCTTACTGCAAATCAACTGGTTTCTCAGTTTAACGGAAAAGGACAGAGAGATTTCTCGTTACATGACCTTTGAGTGACCTTCGGAATACCTAAACCTAGAGGAAAAGGACAGAAATCCACAATGCCTACAAGAAAATATCTCCCATTGATAATAACGAAACAAAGAAAAAAAGAAATAAAGAACATTCCAAAAGCACTTCCGGTCAATATCTCGTCGCGTTGAAAAACGCCGAAGAGGAATAAACGAGGGAATAATGCACGGAAGAAGGGAGAAAGAGCGAATCTTTCTCCTGAAGAAGCACTATTTAATTTTTTCTTGGACTTATTACTCTTATTATTATCGTTATTATCAACTGAGTTGGAGAATCTAAGATCTTGCAAAGTATGAAAAAAAAGAGAGAGAGGGAGAAAGAGATGCTGACTCTAATGGCAAAGAAGCGAGAAAGGTCGCAGTACCGCAAAATCCTCGATATGCCCTCAAACGCCATTTCGGTTGGCTTCGAGTGCGAGAGAGACGGGGCTAGTGGGATTATTATACACTGTGATCTTGCTGAATATCGCGTTGGGCCGGTGTGACTCAGAGAGAGAGAGAGAGAGAGAGAGAGAGAGAGAGAGAGAGAGAGAGCGCGCGAGAGAGAGAGCGAGAGAGAGAGAGAGAGAGAGCGCGCGAGAGCGAGAGAGAGAAAAGGGAGGGGGAAAGCAAAGATGATGAAAGAAAGAGAGGGAAGATTCTATAGGAAGATTTGTGTATGTGTAAGAGGGACAGAGAGAAAAAAAAAAGAGTCCAGCGTACATATAATACACATTACACTTTGCTGGAGAGCTACGAAAGCGTGAATACGCGCAGAGTCGCTGGCAACAGCGCTATGACTCAGCTCTACTCGATTCTCCACTCCGGTGCACGTTTCTTCTCTCTTTCTCTCTCGCTCTCTCTCTCTCTCTCTCGCGCGCGCGCGCACTCTCTCTCTCGCTCTCTCGGACGAGCTCGTGAGTTTTCCTGCGTCCCGCAGCTGACACCCAATACCCCCACCACTTTTTGCTGACTCGTGGCACATACAGTCTCTCTCCCCCTACTCTCCCGCGCTCGCGCCCCCCCCCCCTCCCATTCCGCGCCTTTCCCGCCGTCCTCGTTCCTCACGCAGTTTTATCGTCGGAACCTGCGCGAATCCTTTCTCCCCCCACTCGCCCCTACCGACGAATAACCCGTCGAAATGTTGGCACATACATCAGGGTCTGTCGCATTTTTTTTTTAATCGTATAATCGATGAAACTCAGTTTTTTGAACCCTCCGTCTGCACACTGGGTCTTTTGAGGCACAAGCCAAATCTTCAAATCGAATATCTCTGGAATTAGAAAAATTGTAAAAAAAATTGTTTTGATTGGATAATGGAAAAAATCGTTCTAAAGGTAATTCAGAAATTTTCAGATTTTTTTGACGTTTTTTTCTTAGAAAAAACATTAGCGGGACTTTAACGACCCAGAGTACAGACGGTGTACCAAAATTTAAGTGTACAGACCGAGGACTAAACTTCTGAGTATAAATATATTGTTCCCAATGGTCATTGCTAACGGCATTGACCTGTCGGAGCATTTTTCGAAGAAATAGTCATTTTCACTCATGTTTTGAGTGCCGAAATTTAAGGGGGAGCCAGTCAGAGTCAAAATACCAATTTTTAACGATAATTATAAGTTTTTTTGGATGTCTACAAATATGACCGATGGTCTGTCATTTAAAAACCAAAGGAACAAGCTTTTGGTACTGGTTTGTCCTCAACATTTTTTTGAAGATGGTACAATTTTTAGTATCTTATTTCTTGGTTTCTTAAATTTTTCCAAACGATTCGTATTTTTCAAAATTTAAAAATCAACTGAACGATGACTCGGAAATTTTTAAACAGAAAACTGGATTCTTTCAAAATAAAAGTGAGACGCCTGTTGAGGTTTAAAAAAAATGGACTGATGAAAATAATCTTTAAAAAATCTAAAATACACTGTAACGTACAAATAAATATGATAAATAAAATAATGAACGATAAAATAAAATTCAATGTAAAATCTGATTTTTCGTTTGTATATATTGATTTTTATGTAAAAAAAAAACTTATACGTGTGCGCACATAACAATGAAAAATTTTGGGACCTCTGTGAAGTCCGTTTTATGAATTTTCAAAATGCTATAATTACATATTTGTCTGCACCATTGTTATTTTCAACAATTTCGATTTAAAACTTGTCAAGTGGGGGCAGAATGTAAAAAAAATCTTGTTTTTAAACAATTTTTCCTTTGTTTTTATTTTTTCAAAAAGTTTCACTCCAAATTTTTTCGACACACCCTAATATATATTTACATCTCTAGAGGCGAGAGCCTGGAAGGGACGTCGCAAATATCTCTCTCTCTCTCTTTCCTTCTGGCTTTGAAGTGGAGGAGAATGAAGAATGTATAGTTATTGGCCATCCCGGAATGTCGCATTCGATATACCGGCAGAAATATTTACACAAGGAAATATTTTGTGTCTTTGATATGGATTTCGTTGCATCGATATTTCTGGTCGAGTTTTTGAGACTGAGGCACTTCAAAGGCCTCGAAAAAGAACGTGGGGTAGTTTGCAAGATGAGATACGTTTGTTGGCACATTTTCCTCCGATCTGTCAAATGTAGTACAATCCATCGCCGGAGAGGGGCGCGCGCGCGCCTCCAATTTCAATTCCCCCACCGACGCGCACTTTCTTCCCCTTCTTTTTCTTTCTTTCAACCTTCGCTTTTGTTTTTTTTCAATTCCTCGTACTTTGTTCGTCCAACGGATCAGAGATCCCACTTTGCCGGTGCAAAATGTCTCGGGGAAGTAAAAAAAAAAAAAAAAAAGACAAGACGAGAGAGCGCACTGTTATTCTTCGTCGGATCCCCTCGAATGTTTTTCCCACTCTCTCCCGGGCGCAAAGTTTTCAGAAACAATTCATCGTCGGATGGACAACGCCAGGAAGCACGAAATTGTCGGGCATCGAGTGGAACGAAACTGAGACAACAGCTGAATATTTCTATTCCATCAGTTGTCAGAGAAAATTCCTAATTGTTATTCCATGAATGAAAAATAATAAATAAATAAAATTCAAAAAGATATTGTTCATTTAAAAAAACAACAAATATATAAAAAAAAAGTAATTCAATATTTTTTCATTTTTTTTCTCACCGATATGATTTTAAAAAAATACTAAAAATTCCGAAATTCAAAATTCATTGAAGAATTTCAAGAGAAAAATTCCCAATTGTTATTTCATGAAACAAAATAACAGCGAAGCAAAATTGGCATATTTTTAAAGCAACAAAAATTCAGAAAGATATTATTGACAAAAAAAAAACAAATATTAACAACAAAAAAAAGAACTAAATATTTTTTTTTCATTTCTTCTTTCACCAAGAAGTAAAAAAAATTCTAAAAATTCTGAGATTCAAAATTCCTTTGAGAATCAAAGAGCCGGAGAACCGTTCATTCAAAATGTCGGATAATATATGTAAAAATGGCGAAACACAGTGCGGAGAGCAATAAAACTTTGACCTCCAAACGAAGATCGCGATAATCTTTCCATTCATTTTCCCCCGAGCCGAGAAGACGAAAGAGCAACGAAAGCGCGCCGTCGTCCAAAGCAAAGGTTTTGCCTCTGTCTCGAGATTACTTTATTGCGGAGGTGTCTTTTGGGGACGGGAAATTTTCCGTCGGGCCGAAGTTTCGAGACACGCTCTGTGGAAGAAAGAGCGCGAAAGCGAGCAAAAAAATAAAGGAGGACGAAAAAAGAAGATGCGGAGGAGAGAGAGAGAGAGAGAGAGAGAGAGAGAGAGAGAGAGAGAGAGAGAGAGAGAGAGAGAGAGAGAGAGAGAGAGTGAGTGAGTGAGTGAGTGAGAGAGAGAGAGAGAGCTCTTTCGAAAGCGGCACAAAGATGCCCGGCTTATATATATATATATAAGTTCATATATACAAATATATACGTATTGAGAGACGCAGCAGCGTCTCGTATTTATACACGAATATCGTGTGCGAGAGAGCAGGAAAGGGGACTTCCTGCAATTGCTCCGTCCAAACTGACGTTCTGTTTCTGCCGTCTGTGGCTTTGCATCGGATCGTCACGTTGTGTATCTCAGTGTGTACATATATATGGGGCATTCCACGTCAAATCACGCAGTCATCGGCCTGAGCCCCTCGGATTTTGATGTCCCATAAATTGTGGGTTTCGTTTGGCCCAAAATATGACCTCAAATTTTTATAAATTATCATTTTATTTTTTTTACGGGTTGCCCGAGCTAAAAAATCATTGAATTGTGGGAAAACATAGAGGGGCCTTCTTTAAATTAATGAAATTTTATCACAGAAACTAGGGCCCAAAACAGATATTTTCGTCATAGTTCGATAATGGGCCAAAAATAATTACTATTTTTTTTTGTATTTTAATTTATTTTTCATAATCTATTATTTTGATTGTTTCTTGTATTGAGAATAACAACAACAAAAATATTTTTCTAGTGAAACTTGATTTTTTTTCTTGGTTTAAGAGTGAAACGACAACATTTGTCGAAAATTTATTAACCTCAACGACCTGAAATAAAACGGATGATTCAAACACAATAAAAAAATTTAAATAAAAAAAAAATCATTATTTTTGGCCCATTATCGAACTATGACGAAAATATCTGTTTTGGGCCCTAGTTTCTGTGAAAAAAATTTAATTAATCCGAAAAAGGCCCCATATTTTGGGGCCTGGTCATATTGGTCATATTTCGGACCAAACGAAACCCACAATTAATTCGACATCAAAATTCGAGGGGGTCAGGCCGATGACCGTGTGATTTGACGTGGAATGCCCCATATATATATATGGTGTGCGTGTAAACGCTAAGGTTCGCTTCGTTTGCTCGTCCCTGATCCCCGCGCAAACGTTGCCCCACTTTCTTGCTATTGCAAACAGGGGCTCCGAGTGTTTCTATTATATCCACGAATACATTCGTGTTTACACATAAATACTAGGGTGGTTCGAAAAAACACATTCGAATTCCCCTCTCCATCGATTTCCTTTTCGTAAAAAACAAGGCGAAATTCGCATTTCCTCGGTAAAGAAAATATGAGGTCAAACCTAAACACTGCAATTTAAAAATTTTTTTTTAAATATTTATTAATTATTATTATCAGTTTTAAAAAAATCTTACTTAATATTTTTTCTTTGATTTTAATGGTGAAAAAAATTGGAGGAAAATAAAAAATGCATCATTGGAGATTTAAAAAAATGAGACTGAAAAAAATTGCGCTAGCTCGTTCGAAAAAAAATCATAAAAAATCGAATTAAGTTATATGAAAATTTTGAAATGGTCAAAAATTGCGCTAGCTCGTTTGAAAAAAAATCATAAAAAATCGGATTTTGTTGTACGCAAATTTTGAATGGTCAAAAATACTGTTTTTGGAAATCTCAAGGTTATCCTAGAAGTGCAAAAAAAAATCCAAACAGGACTCCACTTGGGAGGGATTTATTTTTACAGGAAAATCTATGAAAATCTCGATGAAGAGGGCAATTCGAGATTTTTTTTTTTAAATCACCCTGATACATATGTATCGTATATTTACATGTGAATATGTAAATGCATGCAGATAGATATATATATAGAAGCAAAATAAAATAAAGCAAAATGTGCATGGCCATGGCTCGATGCTCCTCTTTTCTGTGTTTGTGTAATGTTTATCTTAATGTTTCTCGTTCATAACGAAAATTCACACAAGCGTGGACTTGCGAGCATAAGCTTTCGTAAAAGTAATTCCCTGTTGACGATAAAATCCTTTTGAAAAAATCGACCAAGAACGATTCGGGCTCGAACAATTAGGGTTCAATATTAGACAAAAGACCCATTTTTATTTTAAATATTTTTGGACCAAAAATTAAAAAAAAATATTTTTAGAATCCTAAGAGATGTGTTAATTATTTTTTTTTCTTGGACCAAACTGATCCCTTATTTTAAACGACGTTGAAGTAAGCATCTTTTCAATGGAACGAAAATAAATTTCCTTAAATTTATTTCTCGAGATATTGACCGTTTGCTCGTGCTTCAAGTATATCAAGTTATTCAGAAAAACCCAAAACTGCATTTCAAAGATTTTTCATTTTGAAAACTTTTAAGAAAAATGAATTTCCTTAAAAAATCAGACAGACCAGAGCTATATTATGAGGGTACCGTTTTTTCCTTTTGAAACACAGAACCCTAAAAATTTGGCAATTATTGGAACATTGTTATAAAATCCTGTTCTTATTGCAATCGAATAAATTTGTAAGATTATCGAATTGCAGAGTTGAATCAAAGTCTGTGAATTGTCGAATGAATTCAGAGATTTTCAGGGCCAAAGCTTTTGAGGAGCACACGAGGTTGTGCGAAACTTTGCAGATTTGGCAACGTCGCGGCCTATCCTTCGAGAAATACACCTGTAGTTTTGAAACCTTGGCTATGGGTTCGCCGCTTGCTCACCCCTGGGGCAGCAACCCACCGGGAACGAGAGACAGAGAGAAATGGAGAGCGAGAAAGAGATAGCCCACTATTTTTCTTCGGTATACATTAGGGTGGTCCTTATTTTTGGTAATTTCGAATTATACTGCTCGCACCGGCCAAAAAGATTACTAATGTATATAAAAAAAAGTACGTGAAAGGCGCAGCCTGTGAGTTAATTTCGAAGGGTGCCTCCAAAGGAGTGAATTTTTCCATTTAATTAACATGGGCGTATGGACCATGTTGCAGTATATTTTTTTTTGTCTGATTTAATATTGCTCCGAAAAAATTGAAACTTACTAAGCATCTCTATTATAGTTATAGGTACTTCAGAAAAAAAGAGATTTTTAGCGACACAAGTTTTGTACGAACCGCTTGGCTAACATCAAATATTGTTTGAACTGCTTCAAAAAGAAATAAATTCCACCGTTAAAAAAAAATTGATTTTTATCAAACGGAGCTATGCTTTTTTATTGCGTAACAATTTGAACTTTACAATTTTTGAAATAGTACATATGAGGCATTCCATGCGGTTTCGAGCCGTGCAAAAGTTGTCCACTCTCAAAAAAATTGAAATTTTGTCAAATTATTTAATTATATGAAAAAGAGTAGTATATTTTTTCAAAATTTTTGGAACACATTTTTTTGAGTTTTTCAAAATTTCACAATTTGCTAAGTACCGTTATAAATTGAAAACATACGATTAAACAGAAAAATGTTTCAAACAAAAAAGTTGCAGTTTTACATAAACTTTGTGAAATTTTTTTTTCGACTCTTTCGAGTTTAAAAAATGACCTTTCACGTACTTTTTTTGATATACGTTAGTAACCTTTTTGGCCGGTGTGAGCAGTAAAATTCGAAATTACCAAAAATAAGGACCACCCTAGTATACACAATTTCCGATCGCTCTGGGCATTTCGCTGCCTCGCTGTGGTGTTGTTATATTACACGTATAAATACGTGCCTTTGTACACGGCACTTCGCTTCGACACCTCGTAAAATTTACCAGCCTTCCTTCTTGACTAAATAGCCCACAATAAGAGAATCTAAATACAATTTTTCATGTTAAATTTTTTTTTTTCAATTTTCTCCTAAAATTCCACTTCGTCATGGTTAAATTATGAATCGGCCTCAACATGTGAATTTTGATGTAAATTTGCAAATTTATTTTTTATTTTTACTTCATTTTTACAAAATTTAATTATTATTTTTATTTAATCTTTTGGTGCAGCACTTTTTCATTATTACATCAAATAGCCAATAATACGAATCTAAAAATTAATTTCCATGTCTGAAAAATGCTACAATTCTTAAAATGTTCTCACTGAAATTGCGCGTATTTGGATTCACAAAAAAAAAATACCGAACATTTCAAAAAAAAGTTCCTTCATGAATTTTATGAGAGGAAATTGTCACCGATATTTGGCCTCAAAATAAAAACTGGAAAGCACGTTTCTGAAGAAGTACATACGATATTTCGAAGACTTTACCGCTGACTTTGGGAGCTTGTCTTTTCTATGCTTGACCTTGAATCTGTCCCCGCTTTGCACTTATTTATATCGCGCTCGGTTGTTCCCCCTTTCCTCTTAGCAAGGAGGCAACAGACGCGATATGTATGAGCGGAATATCCAGAGAATAAGGGAGAGAAAGAGAAAGAAACAGCACAAGACAGAAAGCTTCAAGATCCTGATGTTGGATCATGGATCATGGATCAGTTCATTGATCCATTATCGTGGCACAAACGATACAGAAACTCATGGATACAAAAAATTATTATTATTTATTATTTATTATTTATTATTTATTATTTATTATTTATTATTTATTATTTATTATTTATTATTTATTATTTATTATTTATTATTTATTATTTATTATTTATTATTTATTATTTATTATTTATTATTTATTATTTATTATTTATTATTTATTATTTATTATTTATTATTTATTATTTATTATTTATTATTTATTATTTATTATTTATTATTTATTATTTATTATTTATTATTTATTATTTATTATTTATTATTTATTATTTATTATTTATTATTTATTATTTATTATTTATTATTTATTATTTATTATTTATTATTTATTATTTATTATTTATTATTTATTATTTATTATTTATTGTTTATTATTTATTATTATTTAGGCCAAAACAACCAGGATATTCTCCATTCCTATTGAATGGAAAGATTTTACTGTCAGTGTTATTTTTAATTGACCTTAAAGTGTACAGTTTTTAAATGATATTTTTTAATTGCAACCGAAGACTCTTTCTCATCAATATTTTATATCTCTGTCTCTCTCTCCCTCTTTTATTCGTTTGTCACTCTCGAAAATATTATTCTCCATAGATATATATTCCCCCTATTTTATCATGACAAATATCGTTGCAAGAAACGAGATATCGGATATTTGCCAAGAGTATTTGCCTGTTTACTTTATCCGCACGAGGACATTTTCCGTACAAGCTCTTGGCGTGGGCTTCTTCAAGCTTGTCCTTACATATGGGGCATTCAAATCGAACGAAATGAGGATCCATAAATTTTTGAAAAAATTGTTAAACTATCACAAAAATTGAAGTTCTCGTAGTGAAAAATCGTTAAAATGAATTTTGGGGGTTTTAACAAGGACTTGAAACGTCAAATGTACAAGCAAACAGTAAAACAGTAAAAAAAAACTTATTTCATTATTTTCATAGACAAAATCATTAAAACTTATTTTCGAATTTGGAATTTTTAACCAGAACTTCTGGTGTCAAATGTGCAAGAGAACCGTAAATCTAACTAAAAATGAATTGAACAAAATAATTTCTTCATTTTCATAGAACTAATTGTTAAATCGATTTTGAAGATTGTATCAAGGACACATTTGTGCAAGAAAATCGTAAATGTCACTAAAAATGAATTAGAAAAAAAAATAATTTCCTTACTTATTTCTGAATTTTCACCAAAAAAAATCGTTAAAATGTAATTTTGGAGTTTTTATCGAGGACATTCAATGTTAAATGTACACGAAAACCATAAATCTTACTAAAAATGAATGGAAACAAATTATTTCTTTATTATCATAGAAAAAATTGTTAAAATGTATTTTGGAGTTTTTATCGAGGACTTCCGGTATTAAATGTACAAGCAAACCTCAGATCTGACTAAAAATCTATTTAAGAAGCTTGTTTTCGTTAAATCTCAAAATTTCAACGTCACCAAAAGAGTGTTGCTGTGCTGTTAACCTTTCAATGGGTCAATGGAGTTGAAAACATGATCTTTCGGAGTTGTTTGAAATAAAATGTCGAACAAATTTGACGTGAAATGTCCCGTATATATATATTTATTTATGAGACGTTCTCTCTGAGTACTCAAAGTGTCACGGACGCGATCGCGAGGCCTGCTCAAAGTTCCGTTACGTCAGTTTACTCCAGAGCTGGGAGCTCCTCAAACTGGGTATGGTTTGAAAAATAAAAATGGCGGGAGAAAAAATTCGCACGTCTATATATAAACGGCGCGTGTACGACAAAAACTGTACACGGAAAAAAATGATCAGTGAGAACTGCTGAGACTCCCATTTTTACAGTTTTCGCCATCAACAGCGCCTCCTGGAAGGGCATACAGTGAAATTTGCATATTTCTTTAATACAATATACAGATGTCACATATAACACAGTACATGCCCATTGGACGAATTTTTACAATGTGGAACAGTAAAATGTACACTACGTTGAAACGTTATATTTCTGTTGTATCCGATGAACTTTTTACACATTTCACATTGTCAAAATTATCCAGGGCCCGTGAAAAAATTACAGTGTACATTGTAAAAATTGAAAAGAACCTAGTATATTTTGCGGTACGTTTTTTATTTTTCACTGAAAATACTGCAATCTCTAAAATAAATTATAGTGTAGTAAAACGTTTCGATATTTGAATAAATTCCAATTTATTCAAATTTTGCAATAAACCGTTATTTATCCTCGCTCAGGCTCATAGCTACGAGGGCTTGTACTTGACTAATTAATCGTGAGATCAATTAATCAAGCGAATTTAGTTTAACCTCCCACCCACAAAGAGCACGACCGTCACCATAATGCAATGGTGATCTGTTAAGAAAATGTAGTCTTCAGTCCATAGGACTGCTCGACCACAGAACGCGGGTGATGTTCCAACAATCGTATGTCAATCGAGGACGCTGATGTTGGTGATACATCGGACCTTATAGGCGCTCGGTGGCTCTCTCGCTGGCGCGAGAGGGCGCGCCGTCCGACGCCATCTAGCGGATCTCGGGCGAAATGCAGAGATCGTGGCACGCCGCAGGTCGTCCCGTTAAAGTGCCACACTGTAAAAATTGAAATTGACGTTGCATGTTTTGCGGCGCGCATTTGATTTTTCACCGGGAACACTGCAATTTCTAATTATGTACTTTGAACATTCTACAGAGACCATTGTAAATTTTACAGTTCAAACACAGTGGATTTCGTCGTGTTTTTACAGTGTAAATCAGCATTTATAATGGTTTGAAAAGTAGAAACTACATTAAATCCATTAATTTATAATGGATTCTCAGTAAAACGCCTGAATTACAGTTCTGAACCGTATATTCTGCATTGAATTCAGTAATTTTTTAAATATTACACATGAATTGTCACTGATCATTTTTTTCCGTATGCACGAAGTTTTGAAAAAAAAAAACTTGCTCGGAATTGCCTCCCCCAAGCAAATCATCCGATAATCAAAGCAAAACAATGCACAACATTGTACGGTTGGCAAGTTTTGCGCGGCTTAAGTTCTTGGCACATCAAACGGTATAAATCCGCAATAAATAACACCCGACGATAAAAGTATTTCAACCCTGAACGATGAGAGAGAGAGAGGGACAAAGAGACAAACGCACGCGAGACATAATTATTTAATGCAAATATTCCACTGTGCGAGAAGGAAGTAGAGGATAAATCGATATATCGATCGATCGACGATGGAGGGGCCTTCGAGAATGCGAGGTAACGTGATAAAAGTCATTAGAGAGAGAAAAAAAAGCACAAACAACAAATCTTTCTACGTCCAGCATAATTTATCCATCTTCAGCTCGAGATTTTATCTAATTTACGAGATCCATTGATATTCATTGTTTTCATTGAATAAATGAAAAATCATAAAACGCGAGACTTGTGCGAGTATTTTTTATTTTTCGATGAAACTCGAAAGTGGAGACGGGAAATAATTAATTTTCCAAGTTTTTCATTGATTATCGATGAAATTGAATTTAGCGAAACGAAACTCGTGACTTCCGGTAGGGAAATATCTTCTCGTTTCATATTTGGAAAATTTTAATTAGTCCATTAGAAATTTACAGTCTCTGTTTATTAAATCAAGTTTTCCGATCACTTTCAATACTTTTCCGATCGGTTTCAATACACGTCCTTCTGCTGTAAAATATACTCAAGGTTGATGAATCATTTTTTTATTTTTCTATAAAACGGACTTCCATCGCCTTGAACGCGCAACCCAGATTTAAAACCTATATTTATGGCTTTTAAGTACACAGTATTCGCGAGATGTACTGAATAAGCGCAGATAATAATATATGCATGATTAAATGTATAACGTGTATGCCAGATTTTTTTTTTGTTGCTCAACGTTCGTAGCGCCATTTTCGCGTTCGAAGATGTTTCGACACGCCAACATTCGTATCTTCGTTTTCCACAATATATTTTATTAAGTTCCGAACCTTCAGATAAACGGAAAAATCAAAAATTTTTTTTTGGAGAACAGTTTTGAGGCCTGTTAATACTTTGCAAATAATTTTTGAAACAATGTTGAATGTTTGAAATTATTATTTTCCAAGTATTTGCAAAGCTTTTCTAATATTTGGTTAAATAAAAACTAAACCTTAAAGGTGAACTATCTTCATTAGGGATGTTCTTAATTAGCGATTCGATTCTTCAAAAGCTCGACTCCTAACAAAATCGATCTTTAAGTAAATCGATTCTTGACCTTAAAAATCGAAAATTCAATTTTTTATTAAAGTCATTATCTATTAGAGATTGGCAATTAAATTAAGATTCACAAAAGTCTATGAAACATCAACGTCAAGGTTAAAAGAAAAAAAGTATGTGAAAATTTGAAATCAGAAAAAGAGTTGAAAAAATTAAAAGTTAAAATATATAAAATATCGTAAAACAATAGAAACTTATTTCAAGAACTTATTTTTAAGAATATATTAAAAAGGGCAAATGCGTAAAAGAATCAAACTTTGTTTAGCCAGAATGAAAACTGCTTTATATTTATTATTTTGTATTCATAATTTTGTATTAAAACTAAATTAATCCGATTTAATCATTTTCCATAGCAAAAACTTAATAAACACTTACGTTAGCTTCAATTAGCAAGTAATTTTAAGACATGGATTCTTTGTATTCGATTTTTCATAAAAATCGCCAAATCAAATTTTTCCAAGCTATCGACAATCGAACTTTCGCTAAAACTCATCATGACGAAATCACGAATTTACCTCGGATTCGCCACAACAATTTAATCAATAATTTGGGAGGGGAACATTTTCCTGCTTTGCATCGTTGCAACGAAAATTATTTTTTTGAAATTTATTGAGAAAAAAATATTAATTAATTAAGATTGATTTATTAAGTGAGAATTGCTTGGGCGATTAATTTTCCCAAGTCCTCAATAAATGTCCTCCCAAGTTCTAAATAAATTATTGATCAAGAATTGGTTTAAAAAATTAAAGAATTAATAATTTGAAAAATAAAATAGATTAAAGAATGAAGAATTCTCCAAAAATTTCAAAGAATTCTTATCAAGAATTGGTGAATTTTTAATTTTGTCTTAAAGGAATAAATTTGTTTTTTTTTTCGTCCATCTGACCCTTTTGACCTTCAAGTACATGATATTTTATTTTGAAAACTTTTTAGAATAAAGGAATGTTGAAAAACTACACGCATTCGAACGATTCAGCATCATTCAAACGGTGATTCGACATTTTTTTATATTTGTAGACTGTTAAAATCGCTGTGACAGTCGAATATGTGCGTGTTTTTATGTACAGTTTGACAATGACGACAGCGGGGACGTGAAAATAGTGTACGGTAAAATCAGTGATGTGGAGGAGGAGAGAGAGAGAGAGAGAGAGAGAGAGAGAGAGAGAGAGAGAGAGAGAGAGAGAGAGAGAGAGAGAGAGAGAGAGCGCGCGCGAGAGGGAGAGCGAGAGAGAGAGAGAGCGCGAGAGAGAGAGAGGCATGCACATTGCCACGCAAAACTCGACGACGACGGCGACGGTGTTGGAGGCGACGAGGTCGTTGACCTCACCTGTGTATAATACTAAATAACCATATAGTTATATACACGCATGGAAATTCGTGCTGCCAGTTATATACTGACACTTCCTACTGGTAAGCACATTTATCCGTGAACAAAAATGAATGTTCAATTTCGAAAATCATCTAAAAGCCATCGATCACCGAAAATGTTCATTCATTTGTCATTCTCTCTAAATATGTGACAAAATGAATAATTCCGACAATTATAGGTCTGCAGCCTAAAATATTGATACTGCAATTTGGATCGCTGCAACGCAACAAAAATAACTTTTTCAAATTTCATTTTTAGTGAGATTAAATGATGTTGAAGTTTGCATCGTTGCAATTGAACGAAAATAATTTTTTTCAATTATTTCTGAGTGAGATTTACGTTTTGCCTTAAAATTGCATTTTGACAATTTTTTGTTTTGAAAATTTCTCAAGAAGAATTACTTCTGTCAAAAAATAAACTCATATCATTGCACTGAGAAAATAATGTATCAGGATTTGTTAAATATTAACAAATTAGATGTTCAATATGGCGAAATAAATTATTTTTTAACAGTTAATAAATTAAATTAATATTTTTTAACAGTTAATAATTTATTTTGACACAAATAAAATATTTCTTAACGACTGAAAAAATTTTGTAACAGTCAAGGAATATTTAAGCAAAAGTATTTAACATACAAAGTCCTTAATGAAAGCCCTGTAAGTGTTAAAGAAGCAGTTAGGATTTTTTTAAATATCATTTTCGTAATATACATATTAGGGCGATTTTTTTTCGACTTTTTTTTTATTTCTTTCACTCCCCACCCGAAATTTTATTGCATATGTCTGAAAGAAAATTTCCCGAAAGTTACAGCCCTAATATTAATATTAAGGACTTTCCCTCCGCGTGATAAGTTTGTCCACCTAAAATACACGTAAATCAAAATTTTTTTTATTCAAAATTTTACCACTCCGCGGTTTTTTATGCTATCGCATTGATTTTGGTCGCAATTTACGTAGAATTGAACGATCTTTGAAAGTGTCCTCAACAGCGTAAGTGTAACTTACACTGGTGAGATGTTACGAGGTCACTAAAGTTGATTTTTACCCAGAATTTTCGTTTTTTCGCTGTTATCTCCGAAATGATCAACTTTACCGAAAGAATGTAAAGGAAAACTTTTCTGGAAATTTAATTTCCTACAAAAAAGGTCCTTTAGACCTAACTGCTAAAATTAATATTTCTTGAGATATTGAACCTTAACTTATTTGTGATATGAAATTTTTTATGGATTATCGAACAAAAAATTTCAAATTCCATATCATATCACCATATCACATATCATATCACGAGTGGTGATATGATATGGAATATCAACAATTCAAAACTTTTGGTTCGAAAAACTATACAAATTTTATACCATAAATAAGTTAAGGTTGAAAATCTCAAAAAATATTAATTTTAGCAGTTAGGTCTAAAGGACCTTTTTTGTAGCAAATTAAACTTCCAACAAAATTTCCCTTTAGGGTTTTTCGGTTAACTTAATCATTTCGGAGATAACAGCAAAAAATCGATAATTTTAGGTAGAAATCAACTTTAGAGATCCGTACTATCTCACCAGTGTAAGTTACACTTACGCTGTTAGGGACACTTTTAAAGATCGTTCGATTCTACGTTGATTGCGACCAAAATCAATGTGATAGCATAAAAAACGGCGGAGTGGTAAGATTTTGACGAAAAAAGTTTTTCATTTACGTGTATTTTAGATGGAAAAACTTATCACGCGAAGGGAAAGTACTTAATATTAATATTAAGGGCTGTAACTTTCAGGAAATTTTCTTTCAGACATATACAACAAAATTTCGAGTGGCGAGTGAAAGAAATAAAAAAAAGTATTAAAAAAATCGCCCTAATGTATATAATTTAAGTCAATAATTTTGAATTATACTGACTTGACCCCTTAAAAAATAAACTATTTTCGTTGCAATAAAAGGATGCAAACTTCAATATTATGAGGGATGTTTATCAACGGGAATAGCATCGGATTAGTGAGGAAAATTCGGATTCTGTATATTCAGTGTGGAAATATTCTCTTTCACCACAATCCAAGATGTTTAGGGCTTTTGCCCACGGGGCGTCGAAAGTTACAGCGAGAAATTCTTACACAAGAGTCTCTTTGTGTACAAACTAAAGTTGTACAGTAGCTTTACGGTGGCAAGAGCTCGTGTATTACAATAATATATACGTGAGAGATTTGGTGTATATCTTGAGACTTAAGCAACACGATGCCTCCACTCCAAGTTTCTACACTCGACCCTAATTTACGAGCACGTCTCGTTTTCGAGTCGTCTTCCTCCTTCGACTTTGTTCCATATACTCAATACACACAAAAACAAAGAAACACATGTACACACATCAATGACCTCATTTTTCAAAATTTCCCTGATAAATGCTACAAGGACTCTGACAAAGACGAAAAAAATGAGGGCACTTAGAGCAAATAATTATCTAAAAATTCGAAAAAAAAACTGAACTGCATTGACACTTCTTTTTCAATAGAACGATTTATGTCACTAAGTGACAATGAAAAATTAAGAGGAAGTTTACAAGTAATTTTGTTAAATTAAATTTTTGTTAACGAAACTTCATCATCTATCGCTTACAAATTTGATGCCCAACTTTCTCATCAAATTTTTATTAGCCAAAAAATTGTCTGATGACTGCAAAATTACGTAAGTTTTTTTCCAATAAACACGATCTTTTCCTGAGGAGTCAAAAATGAATTTGAAGCAAATTAATTAATTATTAATTAATTAATTCAGATGAAGTTTTGATGCTTTTGTTTTTAACTTAAAATTTTTTGAACATAGCTTCTTCAACGATTTGCTTATAAATTTGATTGTAAGTTTATCAGACAATTTTTCAATTATATCAGCTTCTCAATTTTCTCTCCCCTTCACAAAACTAAAAATCAAGGTGAAGCAAAATTGAGAAGTTAACGAGCACTTTTTTTACCTCCAAATTTTTTTCAACAACTCCATCAACGATTGCTTATAAAATTGATGCCAAGCTTCCTCATTCAATTTTTATTCATACCCAAAGATCGTATCCGATGACTGCATAAATGCGAAAAATGTTATCGACGAAAAATGAAGATTCTTTTCGTGAAGAGCCAAAAATCAGTTTGGGACTGCCTACGAGGCGTCAACGGACCGGGGAGGAATCAACGGGACGAGAAGGGAGAAAGGGCGAGTCGTATGCGACGAGATATGCGCCCGAAACTTGCAACAGGTGGGTATTAGGTGTCGGCGGCCGATTGTTTCTCCGCGGGACGTTCTCAAGCGCGTGAGAAAGAGAGAGAAAAGGGACGGGGATTCCCGAGGTAACACCATCTGGACCGGGACAAGGAGGAAGATTTTTTTCTCTCCCTCATTCTCCTTCCATCCTTCCATGAACGTGCATGGCCTCCGATAGAGAAACTTGAGCGTAGCATCGAAGAGACGATAAAACCGCACGTATGCGAATAATAAACTTCATGGGTAATATTTAAAAAATTACTGAATTCAATGCAGAATATACGGTTCAGAACTGTAATTCAGGCGTTTTACTGGGAATCCATTATAAATTAATGGATTTAATGTAGTTTCTACTTTTCAAACCATTATAAATGCTGATTTACACTGTAAAAAATGCAATGTTCACCGCAAAAAAATGACAAAGTAGAAATAACAAGTAGAAACGACGAAATCCACTGTGTTTGAACTGTAAAATTTACAATGGTCTCTGTAGAATGTTCAAAGCACATAATTAGAAATTGCAGTGTTCCCGGTGAAAAATCAAATGCGCGCCGCAAAATATGCAACGTCAATTTCAATTTTTACAGTGTGGCACTGTAACGGGACGACCTGCGGCGTGCCACGATCTCTGCATTTCTCCCGAGATCCGCTAGATGGCGTCGGACGGCGCGCGCTCTCGCGCCAGCGAGAGAGCCACCGCGCACGTATAAGCTCCGATGTATCACCAACATCGGCGTCCTCAATTGACATACAATTGTTGGAACATCACCCGCGTTCTGTGGTCGAGCAGTCCTATGGACTGAAGACTACATTTTCTTAACAGATCACCATTGCGTTTCGGTGACGCTCGTGCTCTTTGTGGGTGTGAGGTTAAACTAGATTCGATTCATTAATTGATCTCACGATTAATTAGTCAAGTACAAGCCCTCGTAGCCATGAGCCTGAGCGAGGATAAATAACGGTTTATTGCAATATTTGAATAAATTGGAATTTGTTCAAATCTCGAAACGTTTCACTGCACTATAATTTATTTTAGAAATTGCAGTATTTTCAGTAAAAAATAAAAAACGTACCGCAAAATATACAACGTTCTTTTCAATTTTTACAATGTACACTGTAATTTTTTTCACGGGCCCAGAATAATTTTTACAATGTGAAATGTGTAAAAAGTTCACCGGATACAACAGAAATATAACGTTTCACGTAGTCTACATTTTACTGTTCCACACTGTAAAAATTCGTTTGATGGGCATGTACTATGACAGTATGACATATGTGACATCTGTATATTGTATTAAAGAAATATGCAAATTTCACTGTTTGTCCTTCCAGGAGGCGCTGTTGTCGGGGAAAACTGTAAAAATTAATGGGAATCTCAGCAGTTCTCACTGATCATTTTTTTCCGTGTTGATTTGATAAAAAAAATAATTATATCATTAATATCCCCAAAAAACAAAATCTTGTTTATTGACTAATTGCAATAATCGCCATGAAATGGAAAAAATTATCCAACAAATTGTAAAATTGGGTAGAATTTTTGTTTCGAATTTTTTTTTTTGCCAGTCGTTGGAACGTTACGAGAGCAAGTTTGTTCAAGCACGTTTGAAGGACGGTAACGACAAAATTACAACGTTCAATTAGTCAAAGTGACAAACAAGAAGGATGACGACAGAGCTCGTGAATTCGAATGATACACGCGTTTATCCCAATGTTCGTATTCAACGACGAGGTGCGAATAAACATTTTATTTCGAGCGGACCTTACAATCGCTGATTCGAGCGTTTACCATTGAAATTTATATCACGCCACTCGGCTTTATCATTCGTACGATTCAAAAGAGACTTCATCATTCGTACGACGAACCGGATATTTTCATGATGCTGAAGAGGTTATACAAAATTTATAAGATTTTCAAAAAATCGATTTTTTAAATTTCGCTTTGAACGCGCGTTTTTCTCAAAACTGTGTTTTTAGAGTCGGTGAGCAAGATTTTTCAGAAACGCCATGAGTCTCAAATTTTTAGACAAGCTTTATAAATATATTTTCTGGTAATTAGTCGAAGGATTTTTTTTTACCGATAAATATTTTCCATTTTACAGACAATTCGAGGCAAATTTTTTTATCGAAAGTCGATTTTTTTTTTAGAAGCCGCCATTTCGTTAAAATTTGATATTTTGCTTATTCCTTCGATTAGATACTAGATTATACATTGTATTAATGAAATCTTTTTGATTTTTTCATTTTGGATTATCCAATCCAGAGATATCGTGGTCACCGCAAGACGCCTTTTTTTTAGAGGACCTTCCGGAGATCGGCTACAGCTTCAAAAATCATTATTTTTCAAAAATAAAAATTTCAAAATAGAGTTAAAAGTTACAAAAATATGTATATACATTTTTACGATGATAAATTAAAATGTCTTTTTGGAAAAAATTCTTGAAAAATCGCTTGTTTGACTTTCTGACTGCGTATATAATATCCCTGTCTATAATTTTGCATCGTTTTGATGCAATGGATAAAGTTAAAAAAAATTAATTATTATTTCAATAACTTTAAGTGAGATTTCCAAATAATTAGTTTAAGAATAATTTACATTCGCTTCGAAATTGTTCGATTTTCCAGTTTCTCTTCCCCGGCCATTTAATTTTTAATAAAATTTATTAATCCAAAAAAAGTTTGCACTGCAAAAAATTGTTCAAATATAATTTGCGGTATTTATTAAGGACTTGGGATGCTAAATGTCCAAATAAAGCTTAAATCTCGCTAAAAATAGATTTAAAAAAACTTATTTTCGTTGCGTTTCAATCTTGCAACGACAAAAGTTTAAATTTTTGAACTATTTTTTAAATAATTTAAATAATAGTTCGAGTTAAGTTTTTAAATAATTACTTTAATAATAGTTTACATTTTCTTCCACACTAAACAATTTTCCAGTTTCTTTTCTTTAATTTTTTATAAAATCTATTCATCCAAATAAAGATTCCAAAATAACAAATTGTTAAAATAAATTTTGCTGTATTTATCAAGGACTTGTGATGCTAAATGCCCAAATGAAGCTTCAATCTCGCTAAAAATGAATTTAAAAAACTTGTTTCCGTTGCGTTTCAATCATGCAACGATATTTGTTTAAATTTTTGAACTATCTTTTAAATAATTTAAATAATAGTTCAAGTTAAGTTTCTAAATAATTCCTTTAATAATAGTTTACATTTTCTTTCAAATTAAACGACTTTCCAATTTTTGTCTTCACCGGTCATTTAATTTTAAAAAATTGGCAATTGGCAGGAAATAGATTTGAAAAATTTGGGGATTGAACAAAGAAACCTCGGAGTAATTCTATCGCGAAACTTTTCATCGCTCGTGACCATTCGCGATGATATTAAAATATGAAAACAATAATTATTTTCTTCTTTTGGCTTTGAATCGTCCCACATCGCGTGAAACACGCCATATTGATAATTTATAGACATAAGGCGCGTGAGTTTCGAATACAATGGGAGAAACATCGACACGTTGACGTTCGCGGAGAGACCGGAAATGCAAGAACACGGCGATACAAAAGTTTCAGTCTGAGCCACGAATGAACGAGGCAGGAAAAAAGCATTTATTCTTCTCCGCGCCGTATAAAGCTTCTTTTTGCGGAAAATCGAAGACAAAAACGATAAACGATAATAGCGCAACGGCATATTCGTCTTTTTTTTCACCTTCATCGAGGAAAATATTGATCCTGTCGCGATTCAGAGGCAATGAAATTACGATCAATTATCGTTACGAGTATTTTATGAGGTTGGAGAAAAAAAAGAGGTCTTAAAATATCGCAACTGGGTAAACTCCGTTTTTTTAACGATTTCAGAATCATGCGGAAGAAAAAATGAACATGAAAATAGGAATGTATTAATTTTTTATTAAATTAGCAATTGCGCTTATTATTAGGGTTTGGCATTCTAACGATGCAATTTCAGGCATTTAATAAGTAGAATTTTTATTCTCCCTGATCGTTTAAATCCTCTCAAATTTATGACGTTTAAATGATTTTGGAGTAATTAAGGGGCGGAAATTCGTCAAGCAAAGCATGAATCTCACTAATAATGAATTAAAAAAATGTATTACAATCTTATTATTTTGATTGTCGTATTATTTTTATGTTATTATTGTTGTTATATTTTTATTATATTATTAATGTTAAATTAAAATGGTCGAATGTCAAATAGATGTAAAATTTTTGGTGACTGATGGCTTTTCGATAATTCTCAAATTTTGAAGCTTGCGTAAGTTCTATGCAACGGAAATAGTGAATTTTTTAAATGAAATTTACTTTCCCTAAAATTCTCCAAAGTTAAAAATCGTTGAAACACATCTCGCGATTTTTATTAACGATTTGGAATGCTAAACTCACAAACACAATGCTCAATCTCGCTATAAATGAATGTGAAAATCTTGTTAAGATCTTATTTTTATTGTGTCATTATTATGTTATTATTATTTGTAGTTTTTATGATATTATTAGAATTTTATTAAGGTTTATTTGGGTTGGATGTTCAATTCCCCAGCAAAGCGTAAATCTCATTGAAAATAAATTTAAAAAAACTTATTGTCGGTGTTTCGGGAGGATGCAAATTTATGATACTGAAGCTTGCATCATTGAAATCCAACAAAAAATGTTTTTTAAAAAATTAATTCGCCCTAAGGATAAGTTTTCCTAGGAAAAAATCTTCAAAACGTTTTTTAGGTTCTCCATTGCAGTGATCGGTAGTATCGATATTTTCGTCAACGATATTGATTTATTTTCAACGAAATAATTTTTTCGAAAAATTAATAATAAGTCAAAAAATATTAATAATTTTTTATATAAATTCGTAATTAGCGGAAAAATATTAGTAATTTTCCTAAAAAATTAGTAACTAGTGACAAAATATTTCTAATTTTTCAAAAAATTAGTATTTAGCGACAAAATATGTCTAATTTTTCCAAAAAAATTAGTAATTTTTCTCAATTTTTTCTCAAGTTTTTTTCTCAATTGGGAATATATATTACTAATTACTTTTAAAAAAACAGTAATTTATAGAAAAGTATTGTGTATATTTACGGACTTGTGTGTACGGATTGAGTCATGACTATAAGCTCAAACAACTCTTACAAAAAGTTGTTTAATTTTTATAATAACTAGATCTTTTGAATATTTCACACATCATTATTTATTGTATCGAATGTCATACGACATCACATGAGTTATTATTAATACGAATATTTAATCAGTACTTATTAAAAAATGGATTGGTAATTTTTTAATACGAAATTTCTCCACAAATTATCGATTTTTTAGAAAAATTAGTAATATTTTTTTGCTAATAACTAATTTTTAGAAAAATTAGTAACATGTTCTCGCTAATTGCTAATATAAAAAAAAATGAGATTAAAAATAGATAGATTTTTTTGAATGCGAATTTAGAATGCGTGGAAAATTTGTACAGTAAATTTTGAATCAGCCTGTAGTGTCGGTGAATTCTGCCCATTGCTTGCTATAGAATTCTTAGCGCGTAGTTTCATAGGCGGAAATGGGTCATACATATAGAGACGAAAGGGGAGAGGGGGAAGGGTGGCTATGACTCTTGTATAGTCCATAGAAATATGTACACATTATTATACCTCGCGCACACGAGAGAGAATGCAAGAGAGAGAGAGAGAGAGCGAGGGGAGAGCGAGAGAGACAGGAGAAGCGAAAGAGAAAGAGAGAAAGAGAGAAAGAGAAAGAGAGAGAGAGAGAGAGAGAGAGAAAGAGAGAGAAAGAGAGAGAGAGAGAGAGAGAGAGAGAGAGAGAGAGAGAGAGAGAGAGAGAGAGAGAGAGAGAGAGAGAGAGAGAGAGAGAGAGAGAGAGAGTTGTATAGTAAGGACTGGAACGCTCTTTGCATCGACGTCGACGGATAGCGCCTGACTGCGACTGCTGCATTCGTAATGCCTCGGGGCTATTTATTTATCGTGTCCATATATCTGCCCTTGGGGACTTCACGGGCGACAGGCGACCATTCTATATCCTGTATATGGATATTGACGTACTTTTGTCGGACACGGAGCGATATACAAATGGAAAATATACATATATGTGACTCGTCACTGTGCGTCTCTCTCTTCCCCCATCGCTCCTCATGTCGATAAATAAATAAATAAATAAATAGTTCGATCGAAATGATTACGAGTGTCGGCTAAAAGAAAAACAAAACGTCAACAATAGTACAAACTTTTTGTCCCCCTTTTTCACGCTAATTCGATGGTCGATACCACTTTCTGACGATTCAGGGAAAAAATGAGTCACTTGAAATTAATTTGATGACTCCAGAAAGAAAGGTGTAAAAGTGGAGAGCTTCGTTGGATCAAAAAATTACCGAGAATTAATGGTAAATTATTGTTTTATATTGAAATATTTTTTATATAATATTTCATTTTAATAACCAATAAAATTAAGTTTAAATAATTTAATAAATTATTTAATAATTTAAATTATTCAAATATTAAAATTATTTAAAATTTCGAAAAATTCAGCGAGAGCAGAAAATTGCGCAAATCTATTGCATGATAAATTGTAGCGCAAACAGAAGACTTGGATGTGGGGAGATGAGGCAAAAAATTCCTCGACGTTTCACGTGATAGTTGCGTGTTTGGATAAGATCGCGGAAAACTTCAAACATCCTTACGTCCGATTCGTATCGTTTTGTATTGCAGAAAACTTCAACAGATCGCCAGATTCTTGGGTAAATGTTAAAGCTTTAAAAACCCGCTTGGATCATTCTATTCCGATAATTTTACAATTTTTGACTGATTATTAAAGTTGGACCATCGATTTTCACCAATTTTTGAAGGCGATTACAATTATATATAATTATAAAATATATTCAATATTTTTAATATATTTTATATTGAAATAATTTTAAAAAACACTATTTTTCAAGTCGACATTATTTTTTAAAAACTAATGCACTGATCTTATTAAAAATTTGCACATCTCTTCAGAATAGTAGTAACTTGTAATTGAAGGAAGGTTTTTTTTGTTATTAATTTTACAAGGCGTGGTGTAAATCGTACCAAAAACTGTTGCATACAACTTGCTCAAAAATTTTTATTTCAATTTTTTCAATTCCACAAGGACACTTTTTTAAAATAAAATTAGCTGGACAAAATCAAAATCAGCCGGACACTGTTTTTTAGAACTCAAAATTCATCCGGCTGAATTTTGAAAAATTTCAATGAAAATTGAAAAAAATATTGTTTAAATATTGCTCTTTTCTATGTTTAAAATTTCGAATAAAATAATTAATTAATTACATAGAAAATAGAAAAAAATAGAAAAAAGAAGAACTAAACCATTTACTGCTTCTTTTTGGCCGAAAATCGTTACATTTTTACAAAAGTGCACCATCTCTGCAAAATGCGCCATCTTACAAAATTTGTTTTAAAAAAACCCTCGTGTAATTCCATAGTCAATATTATATAGATAATAATTTTTTCAAGTTTCTTACAGGATGAATAAAATTATATATCGTATAAGAAATAGAGAAAATGCCTTTTTTTTAACCTTCCAAACTCAAATTTTAATTTTTTAATTTTCTAAAAGTTTTTTACAGGATGAATAAAATTATTTATCCTATAAAAAAAATAGAGAAAGTGCTTTTTTTTAGCCTTCCAAACTCAAATTTTAAATTTTAATTTTTTTCAAGTTTTTTACAGGATGAATAAAATTATTTATCGTATGAAAAAAATAGAGAAAATGCTTTTTTCAAACCTTCCAAACCCAAATAACCCCTTAAGCTCCGCATACTCAATGGACAGTCCAAAAAATCGTTTTAACAATTTTTCTGCTCATTGGCAGTCGATTCTCTTTTTCTCTCTCAAATGGCGTGAAAAAAATCGCTTGTCGAGTCTGCCAAAGTTGAGAGAGGAGGAAAGAAGAGAGAATACATCGTGCATGGAACAAACATCGCGAAGAGTAAAACACGGGATTGAATGGAGGAGGGCGCGGGGGTGGGGGGAGAGAGAATTACAAGCAATGGCAGCGAGAACTTTGTACCGATGACGTGGGTGAGCTCGTTTCTCTCGGCTCTGATTGTGAGAAGCCGCAACGTGATTTCGCGAGATATAAGTATGACCGGTGCGTGGGAGGTCGCGTGGAGGGAATGATTTTGTACACGCGTGAAAGATCGGCACTTTGCCAAGTCATTCTCGTTCAGCGTAAGCACAGAAAATACATACACATATACGGGACATTCCGAGTCAACTGAGGCAACAAACTCTTCCTCTGAATCTTGTAATGTTAAAGTTTTCATAGTTTAAAAGCAATAAAAATAGTTTTTGTTAAATTCGTACATTCTAAAAAGTTTCCAAATTAAAAAATTGTTGATCTCAGCAAAAATGAATTGAAAATTATTTTCTTAATTTTTTTTTTCACTTCTTAACAAATTATCTTAAAGATTATTTGTTAAATTAAAATTATTTTATTCAAAAGATTATTTATAATGATGCAAATTTCAGCATCATTGGATTCGACTCATGATTTTTTTTGTTTGCAATTTTATGGAGGGTGAAAAAAAGTTACAATTTTGCTACCTCTGAATCTTGAATTTGGATCATGTTAAAGTTTGCATCGTTTGAACTCAACCAAAATAGTTTTTTTTAACTCGTTCTTTCTAAAAAGTTTTAAAATTAAGAAATTGTTGAGGAAAGCGTAAATCTCACTTAAAATGAATTGAGAAGGAATTTCTTTGCTAAAAAAATTTCTTTAAAAAAGTATCTCAAAAGTTCTTTTATTCTAAAAATTATTTACAATGATGCAATCATTGGATCTAGCTCATGATTTTTTTTTTACAATTTTATGGAGGATGAATAAAAGTCACATTTTTGCTCTCTCTGAATCTTGAATTTGGATTATGTTAAAGTTTGCATCATTTGAAGGCAACGAAATTAATTTGTTTTTTACCAAAACTCATTCTTTCTAAAAACTTTCCAAAGTAAAAAAATGTTGAAACATATTCGGTTTTTATCAACGACTTGATGCTAAACATTCGAGGAAAGTGTAAATCTCACTAAAAATTTATTGAAAAAGAATAATTCTATTAAAAAATAATACAAAAATCTGAAAAAATTATATTTAAAATTATTTTATTCAAAAAATTATGTATAATGATGCAACCTTGAATTTTGGAGTTGAATTAGCAATACCCTTTCATTGAATTAGGTTCAGGATTTTTTTTTACAATTCTATGGAGTATGAAAAAAGGACACAATTTTTTGGAAATTGTTTCCCATCGACTGTTGCAACATTATAAATATTTTCCTCCAACTAAAATAAAAAATAAAACCTCATCTCTTCTAAGCTCTGTTTTTTTTGAATAATCGACACTTTCATCGATATCAAAATATTTTATTTTTTAAGGATATTCCGCAAATTGTCAACTTCTCGATCTTTTTTACTCTTTTTTATGGAAAATTTTATAGAGGATAAAAAATGGTCACAATTGTTTGGAGATTGTTTTTCGTCCACTGTTGTAACATTATAATTATTTTCCCCCAATTAAAATAAAAATTAAAACGTAATTTCTTCTCAGCTCTTTTTTTTTTAAGGATGTTGAGTCCCTATGAAATCTTATAATGTTAATTGTTCAATAAATAGCTTCTGAATCGTCGTGAAATTTTTACACGACCTCTTAAATAACTCATCTTAAAAACATACCAAATTTTCAGAATTTTCTCATCATTTGCGATTTGGGACTCAACATCCTTAATAATCGACACTCTCATCGGTATCAAAGTACACTGCGACCTCGATAATCGGAATTGTGCGGGACCGCCTCTTGCAAGGAGTGGGGTTGCGCACATTGCACAGAACCGTCTCTGCGCCGCTAGTGACTGACGGCGGCCTGACGCGATTGGCTTGGCGCTTCTCCCACTACGCTGCAATTGCAAAGATCGAGGTGCCGAGTATCGAGGTTGCAGTGTATTTTATTTTTTGAGGATATTGAGCAAATTGTTGACTTCCCGACGTGCACTCCAAAATCGGAGGCGAATCTTCGATTTTTCTCGCTCAGAATTGTCATTGGCAAAGTGGTGTCGGTATAGATATATAAATGGTATGTGTGTATGTGAGTGCAACACACACACATTTGGCTTTTATCGCGAGGTACATCGCCGCAACCGCAATTTGTCACGGCCGCCACAATACCGGACGTTATATCGGAACGTAAACGACAACGCGAAGAGGAGGAGGAGGAGGAGGAGGAGGAGGAGGAGGAGGAGGTCAGCGCGAAAAAAAAGAGTATCGGAGCAAAGAACGAAGGAAAGTTTTCTCCTCATCGTCAGAGGTTTCGTCTTTCAAAGCTTGACGTGAAATTGTTCGGTGCAAAATGAGGAGAATGTCTCCAATTTCAATTTTTATATTCAGTAAAGAAAAAAAGTATTTCTGCAGAATAATTTTTTTTCTCTCGAAGCGAGAAAAAGATGAAAAAAAAGCATTCATCGAAAGTCATTGACACACAGTAGGACCTTTGAGTGGTGTTAACGGTTTTTGGTCTCGTTAAATCCGCGTGTGTACATTCAAAAGCGCTTTGTCGAGCCACGAGTCTCTGTTTTAGTTTGCATAATTTTTATACGACGACACGGACGACTGAACATGTGTTACAGTGACGACTGAATAGAAATTGTGCCGCAAATGTTTGTTTGAAAGCAAAGTAGCCGATGTAATGACTATTTTTAAAAAAAGTTTGAAAAAAACGCGTTTTCTTGAACTCGTCGAAATTTTCCTACTTTTCCCCGTCAAAATTATTCCCTCTTCCTCTTTTTAAACACTGATCTCACAGTTTTCCCAAAAATTCAATATTTTTATGAAATTTCATAAAAAATATTTTTTTTCCAAGTTTTTTCTTGCTTTTTCTCATGAATTAATTTTTTTTCGACAAACATTTTGCCTGATTTATAATCAGCGGTGAATTTCCCATCGAAATAACGTTTGAAAATGATGAAAAAAAAAAAAAAAATTTTGCTTATTTTTTGACATTTTTTCGGAAATCTCAAAATAGCGAAATTTCAAACGCTCATAACTTTACTCTGGTTTGACCGATACTGAAATTTCTTTTTCGTACACAAAGGTTGTTACTAAACTTAGAAAATGCCGTTTCGTTCATTCCGATAACTCAATTTTTCAAGAAATGCGAGCAGTTTGAAAATCGCCGAAAAAAATGAAAAGGGGTATGTATGCAAAAATTTGCAAAAATCGATGGTCGAACTTTAAAAATCTGCCAAAAATCGAAAAATCATCAGAATCGGATGAACAAAGCGGCGTTTTGAAGCTTCAACGATTACGAAAAGAATAAGCTTAGTCTAGAGCCAAAATTTTGAATATAAAATAAATGACACCTATTTTAGTAGACAGACTCAACTTTGGACAAAATTGAAAAAAAAAAAAAAAAAAAAAAAAAAACATTAAGCCTTAGATCGATGTATTTTGACCCACTGAACCCGAATCTACGAATAGTTTTCTCAAAAAATCAAAATTTTTATAAATTTCCATCATGTACGTATGCAAAAATTTGCAAAAATCGATGGTCGAACTTTAAAAATCTGCCAAAAATCGAAAAATCATCAGAATCGGAAGAACAAAGCGGCGTTTTGAAGCTTCAACGATCGCAAAGAGAATGAGCAGCTGCAAATGCCGAAATTTAATTTGGAAAAAAAATCTCAGCCATTTTACTGAAGCGATTCATTTTTGCCAAAATTTGAAAAAAAACAAAATTTAATAAATTTTTTTAGAACCTTATGTCGATGTATTTTTTCTCCCTGAACACGAATCTACCAATAATTTCCGCAAAAACTCAAAATTTTCATGAATTGTCATTGAAAAAAAAATCTTTTCCATATTTTCTTTGGTTTTTGTCACGAATAACGCGTTCCAACTTTTGGATTTTGAGCGATTAAGCGTCTGATATACTCGATGACACACTCGAGCTTGGCATTGTTAATTTTCCGCCAATGACAAAAAAACACTGAAATGTATTCCGTCGTTGATACGAACACGGTATCAACGTTACTCTGAGAGATAACGAGCACGCGCATTGCGGCCTTGCGTTTATACTTACGACGATCGCGCGACGACAATCCGCCAATATACGCGACCATACGATTAAATTTGCTCGAGGCAATCGTTATAAATCGCAAGTTACGTGTATAACGATGTTTTTTTTTTTTTTTTGACACGCTATCAGCAAAGTTCAAGAGAAAGAGAGGGATTCGTTACGACGAGATCAATTATATCGAGTATGAAAGCAAGAATAAAGAATATTTCGAACCGTATTTCTTGGTAATTAAAAATAAAACGTCTTTACCCCTCCGCGGTCGCACTGGGTCATTTAAGACCCGAGCGAAATTTCACTCTGGTATTTCTTCGCTCAGACAGCTATTTCCAGCGTAAAAAACAATAACTTTTCGGTTTTATCAAACATTGATTCACATTCTACAAATATTGAGGAGTAGTCAGGAATTTTTTTAGATTTTTTGAAGCAGTTTATACCGTTGAAAATTGTATGCGGACACGAAAGACCCAGTGCGACCGCGGAGGGTTAATGGACGTCCACGATACCGCTGTAAGGTCTGCAAAGTCTCCAAAATTAATCAAGTACCAGAGTTAGGTGCCTTTTAGGTACTAATTCGATGCCCAATTCTAAATTTTGGACCTTTTTTAGGTTTCCCTAAAATCGAATTCAGAAAGTTCTAGCATCTTTGGTCACCTTAATCGCTTCTGAATGTGAAAACAGAATATTAAAAATCTTAACCCTACACTTAAATTTTGGCACACCGTCTGTATTCTGGGTCGTTAAAGTCCTGCTAACGTTTTTTCTAAGAAAAAAACGTCAAAAAAATCTGAAAAAATTCTCAATTACTTTTATAACATTTGTTTCCATGATCCAATCATTTATTTGACCATTTATAGTAAACAAAAATTATAAACAATTTTTCTAATTCCAGAAATATTCTATTTTAAAATTTGGCTTGTGCCTTAAAAGACCCAGTGTACAGACAGAGGGTTTCTTCTCATTATCTCATAATTGATAATTTGCAAAAATCATTTGCCCACAATGTACAACATTTTTAATAGCGCTAAGAACTTTCTCAAGGTCAACTCGACCTCCGACGCCTCTACTGCGCATTAATATCGCTCGAGGGTGAAGAATGAAAAATATAAAAAAATGCTCTTCACGAGCTCCGACGGAGATTATCGCGTATATAGACGAGAGAAAGCACTCTTGATAGCTCCGAGCTATAAACATAGATTTATATATAGTTTTATAGTGCACTAATAATGCGTCATAAATGGAGTCAACAACGCCCTTTGTCACGTGAATATGACGTTTCCCACACAAAAATGCGCTGTACGCATTTTATTCGTGCTTCATAAATAAATAATAAAATTAACAAAATAATAATAAAATAAATAAATAAATAAATAACAAATAAAAGTGCACACGTTTATATTGGCAAATATCAGAAGTTTGGAAAATTCGTCGTCACCAAGAAAATGGAGAGTGAAATGCTTTTTGAAAATGTAATTCTCATTTGTTAATAATTATGATGAACATTTTGGGATGAATTTATAGTGTATCCATTGAGAAATAAAATTGAACTCTCAGAAAAAAAAAATTATACTTTCAAGTTCGTTTTGAACCTCCGTCTGTACTGTGGGTCGTTAAAGTCCTGCTAATGTTTTTTCTAAGAAATAAACGTCAAAAAAGAAATTGAAAAAATTATGAATTACTTTAACAACATTCTTTTCCATTTTTTCTAACTCCAGAGATATTCGATTTGAAAATTTGGCTTGTGCCTTAAAAGACCCAGTGTACAGACGGAGGGTTAACGTGGTGTATTAAAAAATTTAATTCGAATAATCATTCACTCGAACATCATCATCATGAAAAAAACAACTCATCCTTCGAGATTCATAATTTTGCAGTGTTTAAATGCACAAAGTGATGGCGTGTGTGTGTGTGTGCGGCAAACGAGTGGTCGTTGGCGGGGTTTTGCAAGTGTGTCACGGCCGGCCGGTCGTGACCGGCCATTGCAAAGTGCGAACAGAAAACGTGGAGAATGCTTCGGACATGGTCTCTCCGAGATTACCGCGACAAGTTTTAAGGGGTTATACGCAGTCAGGATTTTCTAAGAATCGATTTTTTTTTTTATTTTTTTTTCGTAATGTACATACATTTAACCCTCCGTCTGTGCACTGGGTCTTTCAAGGCACAAGCCAAATTTTCAAATCGAATATCTCTGGAATTTGAAAAATCGTAAAAAAATGTGTTCATTATAAATGGTTAAATAAATGATTGAATCATGGAAAAAAATGTTATAATTAATTAAGTAGAATTCGAATACAAAAATGATGTGAAAAATGTGAATACAATTTGTAACGATGAATATTCATTGTCAAAATACTCGGTAAGCTCTGCAAGACACTTTAGAGAGGTCGTTATCGATAAAGCTTATTTTTTTAAATTTTGATTTTAATATGGAGCAGGCATTATTTGTTCCAAAGGTAGATTAGTAGTAAGGTAGAAAGGTAGATTTAGTTAGTAAATTTTGTTAATAAGTTTAATTAGTTCATTTATTTTATTATATTGTATTATGTTTGTCAATTTTAATTCATTAGTTGTATATGGGGTGTTCCATCCCAAATCGGACAGTATGAAAAACATGTTTTTTTTTATTTCCTCAATTTTTTAAATATTTTTTAGTACCCATCAAAAGACCCTTCCTGTTAAATATTTAGATTTTTTTTATTACCCGTTCAAAAGATATTAAATTAACAAAAAAAAACCGCTCTTTTTTTGGTATTTTGGTCATAACTTCTTTGATAATGGTCCGAATTAAAAGTTTTTTTTTCAAAATTTTTGTTTTTTTATGGTCTTTTCAGAAAAAAATACAACAAAAATATTCGACGAGTTTTTTAGTGAGTTTATTGAGTTTAAAACTTTAAATCGCGTTTTTAAAAGTGAGTGTCATTTTTGATTTTTTTTTTAATTTTTTGCTTTCAACATCTCAACATTTCTTAAGACTAGTCCGATCGTGGGATTTCCATAACTACTTTTTTCGATTTTTGAAAATTAATTTTTTTTTTTAATAAATTATTATGAATACCAATTTTTGTTACTCTATTGTATTTTTTTTTAATTTAGAATTTATTTTGACACTTTTTTATTGTTAACAGGTTCTTAAAATTAATAATTAATCGTTAAGTCTGATTATGAACAATAATAACAACAGTTTTTATTTATTCACGTATTTTTTTAAAAATCTTACATATACGATTATTTCCTGAATTAGAATATTCCTTTGCCAATACGTCTCATTGAAATAATTGAATGAAATTTTTGTGTCAAAATTGTCAAAAGTGTCAAAATTAATTCAAAATGATTAAAAAGATACTATACAGTAACAAAAATTGGTATTCGTAATAATTTATGAAAAAAAAAATTATTTTTCAAAAAACGAAAAAAAATAGTTATTGAAATCCCACGATCGGACTAGTCTTAAAGATTGTCGAATAGATAGATGTTCAAAACAAAAAAATCAAAAAAAAAAAAAAAAATCAAATATGACACTCACTTATAAAAACGCGATTTAAAGATTAAAACTTAAAAAACTCATTCAAAAACACATAGAATATTTTTGTTGTATTTTTTGCTGAAAAGGCCATGAAAACACAAAAATTTTGAAAAAAAAACTTTTAATTTGGACCATTATTAAAAAAATTATGACCAAAATACCAAAAAAAGAGCGGTTTTTTTTGTTAATTTAATATCTTTCGGAATCAAAAAAATCTCAAAATTTAACAGGAAGGGTACTAAAAAATACAAAAAAATTGAGGAGATAAAAAAAAGTTTTTCAAACTGTCCGATTTGGGATGGAAGGCCCCACATGTATAAAATATGTAAATAAATTTTTACGTTAACAAATAAAAATGTCTTTTCAGAAAAAATTCTTGAAAAATCGCTTTAATCGGCCTCCTGACTGCGTGTAACCCTTTAATACAATCTATATATACACGTATTTATATACATATATATATGCAGGTTTTTAAGCGAGGGACAACTTCACGTGGTCGTTTGATAAGCGGCGAGAAGTGGCAATTTATCGTCGTCAGGAAGTCGAAGTCACTTCAACATACGCGGGCACGAATGTGCCTTGAATTTAACGACGTAACACGAATGAACCGTGACAAACGTGCACTTGAAACTGGGATCGTAAAAATGAAGAGGAAGAAAAAAAACAAGAGCCAAGATCCGAGACTTTCGGTCGAAGGATCGTCGAAATTAAATTTCAACGTATATATTCACGTCGTTGAAGATACGTCCCAACGAAGACAAGATAATTGTACGATGTCCATGGATATGTACTCGAAGCTCGAAAATGGGGGGAAAAAAAAGAGCCTCGATCGAGAACCAAATGGTTTGGGATAGAGAAATGACGCTGCAGATGTTTGAAGAGCTCGGAATGACTGAGAAGGCGATCGATTATCGCGGGAATAAATTATCTGTTACGAGAGATCGAGATGAGAATTTGAGGCAAACGAAAGACTCGTTGATTACAATGCTTTCTCTCTTTCTCTTTTTCTCTCTGTGTGAAAGAGAAATAAAATGAAGGTGGAGGAGCGAAGCCCTATTTTACGAGCAAACCTTTCTTCCATCCTTTTTTTTTCACGGTTTAAAATCCCAATCCGTTTCGCTCTTTCTTCAGCCTGGAGGCAAGCTTTTAACCTTTTGGATCGTGTGACGCAAAGACAAACGCCCAAATCGATATGAAGAGTTCATAGCACCTGATTCTTGTGTTATTTTATTTATTAATTTTCAAGAATTTGGAATATTCGAAAAAAAATCAATCAAGTCCTTGATTCAGATTTCGTTAAGATAATGTATAATTCGCGAAGCAAAAAGTTTCTTCCAAACATAAATCTGCCAATAATTTGTCAAAAAATTTAATATTTTAATGAAATTTCATTAAAAAAAAATTTCTACATTTTTCCTGTCTTCTCATGAATACATTTTTTTCTTTCCTTTTTTTAAAATTTTGTTAAATCCCTTTTTTGGAGAAATTTACAAATCAGCGAGTTCTTTGCTTCCAAACACTGATCTCCCAATAATTTTCTCAAAAATTCAATATTTTTATGAGATTTCATCAAAAACATATTTTTCCAAGTTTTTCCTTTCTCCTTCTCACGAATAATTTTTTTCTTTTTTTTTTTAAATTCCTTTAAAATTATTTTTTAGAGAAATTTACGAATGAAGGAGTTCCTTTCTTCCAAACACTGATCTCCCAATAATTTTCCCAAAAATGCAATATTTTTATGAGATTTCATCAAAAACATATTTTTACAAATTTTTCCTTTCTCCTTCTGACGAATAATTTTTTTTTAAATTCCTTTAAAATTATTTTTTAGAGAAATTTACGAATCAAAGAGTTCCTTCCTTCCAAACACTAATCTGCGAATAATTTTTCCAAAAATTCAATATTTTTATGAGATTTCATCAAAAACATATTTTTCCAAGTTTTTCCTTTCTCCTTCTCACAATTTTTTTCTTTTTTTTAAATTCCTTTAAAATTCTTTTTTAGAGATATTTACACTTTGCTGATATATTTAGCATCTTTAATAAAAACACCAAAATACAATTTGACGATTTTTTCAATTTAAACTTATCAGGAAGGGTTAATGGAATATGAAAAGTTTATAGCACCCGATTCTTGTGTAATTTCATTTAGTAATTTTCAAGAATTTAGAAAATACGAAAAAAGTCAATGAAGTCCTGGATCCAGATTTCGTTAAGATAATATATAGAGAAATTTACGAATCAAGGATTTCCTTCCTTCCAAACACTAATCTCCAAATAATTCTCCCAAAAATTCAGTATTTTTATAAAATTTCATAAAACATATATTTTTCCAAGTTTTTCCTTCTCCTTCTCATGAATAAATTTTTTTCATTTTTTTAAATTCCTTTAAAATTATTTTTTAGAGATATTTACACTTTGCTGATACATTTTGCATCGTTAATAAAGACCCCAAAATACAATTAGACGATTTTTCACTTTGAACTTATCAGGAAAACTAAATTATATTTTTGAAAAAGTTCTTTCCATTGCATTCAAACGATAAAAACTTCATAATAAATTTTACACTAGAAAAAGTGCTGTCTTGACTCTATCAAAAAGGAGATTGAAAAAAATGGCTCACAAATATTGGGGTTAACCTTCGCTGTTGTGGATGACGATGAGACACGAGATAAAAGATGAAACTTGTTATACAGACACAGGTAAATGCACGTGGGTGGCCTTCGTGATCGAAAAAATATGACCAAGGCACATTAAAAAAAAAAAAATATATATTTTTTTTTAAACCCATAATCTTAATCTTACAAAAGTCCGTAGACGTATGCAAGAGAGCAAAATGGAGATTTCCAATTACACATTTGTATATTTGTCCATATGTCCGCCTCGAATTTATGGATATTATGGACATGCGGGTTATTTGTATCTAAAAGGCAATGATTGTGTGTGTGCTCATCGAGGTCGTCGGGCCTTAATTATTTTGGAAGGTTTCCGAAATTACAAACGAGCCCCGATATATCTCTGCCGAATGGACCAACGACTTTTCGGGTCGCTGGCATTTATCACCAAATTCGATTTCTCCTCTAGCACGAATGAGAGAGAGAGAGAGAAGGGGAAGAATACAATTAAATCGTACAATTAATTCATCGAATTGGATCGATCGGATCGCAATATTCAAATTCTTGCATTAGAGAAAAAAATAAATTCAATCAGAGCTACATAATGTTCAATGGAATTTTGCAAATTGAATTTCACAAATTTCGTCGAGAGAAGAGCGATTTAATTAATTCTATAATTAATCGCACAATCGATTGAATTAAATTTGAATTTAAATTAAATTATTTTCAATTTAAATGTCAATTTAAATGGCACGAATTCTTACTGCATGGAATAATTTATTCTTGGATGCGCCATTTTATTTTCCACTATTTTTAACGTTATGAAATATTCTCCGGATAACACACGATATCGATGTACCTCCTCCACGTTTTTTGTCTCAAATCCTGAAAAAAACGGGGGAGAAAATGGAAGGAAGGAAAAAAATTGGAATAGCGATCACGCAATGACGAGAAAAATAGAGAGAGTGAAATAACTAAAGGCGTTATATCTATATACAGGGGAAGAGGGGGCAAAATGGCCAGTGGAGGCAAAATGGACACCCCCAAAATTATTTAAAAAAATAATTGAAAATTTGAAAAATTAGCACATGAGAAAATTATCATTATAATTGGCCTCAATATATATTGATTGACTCATCCACGCGGAATCAGATCTAGGTTTTAATACACTGAGAGAAAAAATTACTAGAACCAATGAAATAAAGTTTTGAAGGCAAAAAATCATTTTTTTCATTATTTGCCAAAACATATTAGATTGGTTCTCTTATATATTTACTTGGTTCATTTTTTTTTTCAGTCAATTCCATAAATGTCTGTTTCAATAAATGAATTTACTTGAATCTAACAATATGTTATCAATTATATGTAATATGTTGTTTGAATCAAGAACACATTTTATCATTCAAAACATGCACGTCTTTTAATACAGGAAGCACTGAGAAAAAAAATTTCTTGAATCAACAAATTAATTAGTCCAATCAACAGGAAAAATGATTGATTCAATGAAATCCGTGTTTATTAATTGTTGCTAAACATTTTATACAAAATATATAGCCCTTCCCAAATAATTTAGTGACCCCAAAAAAGTGTAAATAGAAAAAAAGACAAATCTGCGCCAATTCTCCGATCTAATTTCTCTGTCCGACCGAGATTCGAACCCTCGACCCTACCTACCATCATACCTATCCTACCTAACTACCTAACACGCTATCGACTACTACTATGCACTTGAAAAAATTTAGGAGTCATCTAGATTCCAATATAAGAAAACATTTAAAAAACCGGTTTTTTTATTTTTAACAATTTATGCATACTATTAAAGTATACTATAGAAATGATAGTTCTTTGCTTGAAGGAAATAAAAATTTAATCATTCCAAACAAATATTCTATTGGAATAAAATAATGTGTTCTTTATTTTACTACAGCTTCTTGTAAAATAATCACAATCAAATTTATATCTAATAAATATTGAAAATACTACAGAAATATTTTTAGAAGTAAAATAATGATGAATTTATTGCAAAGAAATAATTTTGTTCGAAAAAAATAATTTGCGATAAATGTAATTAATCTAATGAATACAAATTTAATCAAATCTATCAGGCATTTAATTGTTACTATTGAATAAGAATTTAATATAATGGAGTAATAAATCCGTGAAAATATTTTTTTAAATGAAGAGTGATTTTCGTGGTTCAACAAATAAATAATCGAACTAATACTTTCATTTAATAAATAAATTCATGTTCTCAAATTCAATAATTTTTTCTCTCAGTGTATTTTCATTTCCTATGAAGGCTTGGAATTTTTTTTTTAATTTTCATCCTCATCGCATAGAAAAAAAACACTAAAAAATATATAAGATAATGCAACTACGATTTGAATTGAATTTCGTCAAAAATTTAAATGCAAAGTTACCCCACGCAGCTTGGTCCAAGTATTTTTGATATTAAGGTGATGTGAGAAGCGAAGGAAATCGTTTTTTTCAACGTTTACTTGAATTTTCGAAAAAAAGAAACTAAAAATTTTCAGTATTGTCCATTTTGCCCCTTTCTCCCCTATATTTGTGAAGTGGAACATTGGGAGGTTGAAAAATCTCGTTAACCGAGTCTAGAAATGAGATTCTATTCCGACCTCCCTTTCTCACTAGATCTCTTTTTATTTCACCGTCTTGTTGTTGCATGTTCAACCCTCTCCCTTCATTTTGTTTTTGCTTTTTTTTAGAGTGCATCCACGAGCGAGAGCTCTCGTCTCAACGTTCCCTACAAAAACACGGACACACACACTGGATAATTAAAAGTGTAGAAACGTATTTTTTTGTGATTTTGAATGGAAAATCCGCCCCTTTGATTTTGGTCACGCCAACACACATCGTATAATGTTTTCCGTGCAGAATACACACGCGATCCTTTTCCCTATCCATTCTATTGTATTTTCCATTCAAACTATATATATGATGCCCTCAGAGCGATTCTATCTCACTAATATTTTTCTGTGCACTTCAAGAGAGCACGGGAAAAAGCTCCGTGCTTTTTTTCCCATTTTACTAAATCCGCGTGTGTCTGTGTTCAAGTATGCATCGAGAATGTGCTCTGTGCTTTCTTTTGAAAAGAACGTATAGAGTTTCTCGAGTTTTCCCCGGTACACATCATGTGTGTTCTGGCAAAGTACAAAGCGAAGAAAAAAAAAAATACAAAAAGAAATACACGTGTAGTTTTTTTTTGCTGCGAGAGAATAGAAAAAGCTCTTAGATATCGAGCATCGAATTACAAAGGCATCGAGATACGAGAAAAAACACGTTGGGCGCTTTTTGGGATCTCTGAAAATTAAAGAATTCGAAGAAGAGAAGGAAAAACAGTGTAATGGACATTTTTTTCGATTTTGTCACTAAAACAACTATAACTCAGTAAATTATTGGAATTTGAAAATTTCCTTTCGAGGTCATGCAAAAAAATTGAGTTTTTCAAAATTCTAGACCAGAATACCTCCTTAAATTTGATAAGTGCATGTTAAATTGATTTTTTCAAAATTCTAGACCAGAATATCCCCTTAAATTTTATAAGTGTATGTTAAAATGATTTTTTCAAAATTCTAGACCAGAATACCCCTTCAATTTTATAAGTGTATAATAAATTGATTTTTTCAAAGTTCTAGACCAGAATACGCTCTCAAATTTTATAAGTGTATGTTAAATTGATTTTTTCAAAATTCTAGACCAGAATACGCCCTTAAATTTTATAAGTGTATGTTAAATTGATTTTTTCAAAATTGTAGTCCAGAAAACATCCTTAAATTTTACAAGTGTATGTTAAATTGATTTTTTCAAAATTCTAGACCAGAATACTCCCTCAAATTTTATAAGTGTATGTTAAATTGATTTTTTTTTAATTCTAGACTAGAATATCCCCTTTAATTTTATAAGTGTATGTTAAATTGATTTTTTCAAAATTCTAGACCAAAATACCCCCTTAAATTTTATAAGTGTACATTAAATTGATTTTTTCAAAATTCTAGACCAGAATACTCCCTCACATTTTATAAGTGTATGTTAAATTGATTTTTTCAAAATTCTAGACCTGAATACCCCCTTAAATTTTATAAGTGTATGTTAAATTCATTTTTCCAAAATTATAGACCAGAATACCCCCTCAAATTTTATACAGGTATGTTAAATTGATTTTTTCAAAATTCTAGACCAGAAAACCCCCTCCAATTTCATAAGTGTGTGCTAAACCAAAACCTAAACCGAACAACTTGACGAGAGATTGGAAAAACCCAAATTTTTCCTCGTTTATCTACGTCAGGATGAATTTTACCAAATAAAAAAATTAAATTTTCATTCTCTTCTCTTTTCAGAGGCTCTAAAATGCTCCTAAGTTAAGACGAAGGCCTCTGACCTCTCATAAGTTAAGTCAAGAGCCCTCGAAGGGGTTCGAGCCGCACCAATGCCCAGTATATATGTATATATGCATAGTAAATATATATATATATATATATATATAGTGAAACTCCCACTGCGAGTAGTGGTAGAATTCTCCTCGTGAGGAATAATGGCCAAAGGGGTTGCAATAGCTCTCGTGATGCAGCACGACGAAACGTAGGGAAGAGCTCGGAGGGGTGGGAAACCCCGGCTTTTCTCTCGCTCGTTGAGTATCCCCCTCCTTGCTGCGCCCCCTCCAGCCTCCCCCCACCCCTCAACCCAGTCCCCATTATATCCATCTATAGCGTTATTTCTCTAGCCCCGGCACAGACCGAACCTCGCGTGCGCTGCTAGGCGATTCCCGAACCCCTTTTATACTCCGCAACGCCCCCCCCCTCCTCTCCTTCTTAAACGCGCTCCCCCACTCCGCGGCTCTTCGCATCGTGTTCGCTCCCCCCTCTCCGCCGCCCGACTCGATTTCCCTCTCCCCTTTCGTCGCGCCACCCCGCGGCGACCGCGGCAACGTTGCCGGGTGTTACATAATAGCGCGGAGGCGAGAGCGCGACGTTGCCACGTCGATGCGAAAATACTGGTTAGATGCGCGCGAGAGAGAGAGAGACGCGCGCAGTCCAAGAGAGAAAGAGAGAGAGAGGGAGAAGTGAGAACTCGACGTTGCCAAGTCGACGAACCGCCCCGCTTTGCTGCAGCTCTCTTTGCTCGATGGGTATAACCCTCGACCAGAATAGATGGGTGTGTATGTATATATATAGGGTCGAAAATACGAGATTGAAGAGAGAACTGAATAGCAGAAGAGAGGCCTCAAGGGCCAACGAGAAAGAGAGACTGCTTCTATAGCACAGACATAAATACTACGTACTCGATTATGTGCCTTCAAGAGGATTCCACGGTAATACGTCGATTTCTCCGTCTCTCACACGTTTTGCGCAGAAACGTCGAGATTTTCATCGTCCATCCTCTCCTGCGCGTTATTTTCATTTTTCCCCCCAAAAAACAAGGTTTAATGTACGCAGATATATTCACAAAACAGTGTGCAACGAGAGACCACGTTTGGAATATTTAATTCCGTCGAGGGAGAAAATAACGAAGGAATAGTTGATGAGCATTTTTTTTTTTAATAGTTAGAGCCGCTGAAAATTAAGTCAGTTCGAGTTAATTTGAAATTCGAGAAGAATATTGACAATTTTTTTCATTTCCACTCCAGCTGTTGGATCGGAGTGTCACTCGACGTGGAATAGATTGGTTGTTGCGAATATGCTAATTGAAACATTTGGTCGTCGGTCGATATATTTTTTTTCGGAATATTGCGGAAAAAAAATGGAGTCAGCTGATGGAAACTAGAGAAGAAAACAGACCGATGGTTTTTTTTTCTTTACTCGAGCTATTTTTTTTTGCATTTGCATCGTTGGAATGAAATTAAAAATAAATGTGTTTCTTAATTTCAGGATTCTGGGCATTTTTCTACTGTATTTAAGACCTCGGAGACTTATTGAGCACCCCAAGAAATTATTAAAATATTTTTTACCCAGAACTCAACCTTGAGATGAATTTTATTTAAAAAAAACTATGTTGCTCTTTAACGATGAAAGAAATTAAATCAATGAACATTGGTAATTTCAGAATTGTTATTATTATTATTATTGTTGTTGTTATTCATTTATATTTATGATGTTGAGGTTTGCATCGTTATAACGAATATAATTTTAACTAAATTCATTTTTCGTTTCAAAATTAAATTCAAATTTTGTTTGAGACCTCGGAGACTTATTGGTAATTCCAAAAAATTATTAAAGTATTTTACACCCAGAACTTAACCTTGAGATGAATTTTATTTAAAAAAAAAATTTGTACGTTGCACTTTAACGATGAAACAATGAATTCAATAAACTTCGGTAATTTCAGAAGAAAGTAGTCAGGCTTATTATTTCACTCAAATACTTTAATTATTGTTATTATTATCAATTTATATTTATGGTGTTGAGGTTTGCATCGTTGTAACGAATATAATTTCAACTAAATTCATTTTTCGTTTCAAAATTAAATTCAAATTTTGTTCAAGACCTCAGAGACTTATTGGTCACCCCAAAAAATTATAAAAACGTTTTTCACACAGAACTCAACCTTGAGATCAATTTTATTTTAAAAAAAGAATATTTATGATGCACTTTAAAGATGAAAAAAATTAGATCAATAAGAAATTGGTAATTTCATAAGAAAGTAGCCGGGGGTTCATTATCTCATTCCAATATTTTAATAATAATAATAATTATTATTATTATTATTATTATTATTATTAATTCATATTTATGATGTTGAGGTTTGCATCGTTATAACGAATATAATTTCAATTGAATTCATTTTTCAAATGACTCCCTCTTTCCTCTCGCGATTAGCATCCTCGATGAGTATCCCAAAATTTCAACAATTTTTGAAAATTTTTAGGAAGTACGAATTTGAATGGAAAATAATTCATTTCCGTTGCATTTGAACGACGCAAATTTCAGCATCTTCGATATTTACGGATTTAGGACGAATTTAGGACTTTGAAGTGGAGGACTGTTTTGGTTATCGAATTTTCAACTTTTTGGCAGTCTTATTTTAATCCGCCCATCCGACATTTTGATTCAAAGAGATGACCCTCAACTTTTTGATTACTTGGTTTATCTTCCAATTTCTTTTCGTTTCTTATTTTATTTTTATTTTTCATTATTGAGAACCATCTCCGATTCTGACACCCCATTAAGATGATTCCCTTTGTGCGGGCATGTCGAGTTCTATATATATATATATATATATATGTACAGAAAAAGTTGGTTTCAAGATGGAAGTGGAAGAAAATTCGAGACGAGACAAAAGGCCCTTTTTTTTTGCCTGGAAGATGCCATAAGCAGGGGGAACGCTTTCAACTCGTTCCGGATCTCGGATTACGAACTTTGTGAACAAACGCACGACGGCTTCCCCTAGCCTCACCCTCTCGCTCTCTCACTCTCTCTCACGCAAGAGACCTTGGACAACGCGAACTTTCATTGAATGCATAAGCAACGGTTTTAATGACCGAATGGCAAAAAAAAATTTGTGTCCCGACGGAACAGCCGGCAATTATATAAAAAGAAAAACAATAATTATCTTTTATTACTCGAAAACAATTTTTGCACCACTTATTTCTTTATAATTGTTCTCCAATATAAAATTGCGAAATTTTTTCTTCGCGAACAAAATTTCTTGTAGAAAGCGTTGGGGAGAATGATTTTTACGATGGTACGAAACCCAGGAAAGTATGCAACGAAATTTTGGGGCCCAAAAAATGGCGACAAAGGAAAGTTGGGGGTTAAAGGTGTAACGTGACACAATTGGGTCGCGGGACTCTTATGGTGTACAAAGTATAGGAGAATATAACGATTGTTCTCCCTAAAAAAAAGAGAGGGGGGGGGGAATTTCTCTCCCATTCTGAGACGGGGGGGGGGGGCGAGGAGAGACCTTGGAAGGTACAAAAACTCGTGCGTTCCTCCGTCGAGAGCAAGACAGAAAAAATCGGGAGAGGAAGGAGAGAGAGAGAAATATCGAGAGAGAAAATGATCGCGACGTTGCCACTCCTTCAGGAAAGTACACAATAATAATACATGCGGTACGACATCCTAGAACAAAAGTTTTGCAGTGTCCAACCGTTTGTTAAGGAGGTTCATATGGTACCGACTGAGTCAAAAGAAAAATGGCAATGCTTAACCTCAAAATAATCAGCATTTTCGAGACTAATTAATTTATTACAAATCTTACAAGTACCTGATCGATTTTATGAAGCTCTAAAAATATTCCTCAGATACTTTTTCATAATTTCTTAAATTTTCGTCAAAATCTGTATTGGAATGATTGTGAATTTAATATTTATAGACGAAATCCCATAAGAACCCATGTTATTTAGGAATTACATTTCTATTTATTTCTCACGAACAACGTATCCTCGGGTCTTGAAATTTTAACAGATGACTTTTTAGATACTAATAACTATATTCTGATTTTTTCATCAACATCTGTATTGAAAATCGTGTACTAGATGAACCTCCTTAAGGATGTTGAGTACCTATGAAATGTTTTAATGTTAATTGTTCAATAAATAGCTTCTCAATCGTCGTGAAATTTTTACACGACCTCCTGAATACTTGATGTAAGAACATATTGAATTTTCAGAATTCTATCATCATTACTTCAACGTCCTTAAGGGTTAAAATGAAAAATGATGAGAAAATGCTGAAAATTTGGTATGTTTTTGTATGAAGTACTTAAGAGGTCGTGTAAAATCTTCACGACCATTAGGAAGCTCGTTATTAAAATATCAACATTTTGTTAAAAACAATTTTTTAAACAAATAAAAAAAATATTTCTCAATAAACTTCGTTTTGTTTCCGTTGCTTTCAATATAGTGTAGATATTAAAAAATTGAGAGGTAAAAAAAAAACTTATCGCACAGTTATATCAGTTTCCATAAGACTAGATTTAATTTAATTTGTTAATGTTAATTGATCGATAACGAGCTTCCTAATCGTCGTAAAAATTGTACACGACCTCTTAAATAATTCATCCAAAAACATACCAAATTTTCAGAATTATCTCATCATTTGCGATTTGGCACTCAACATCCTTAATTTTTTTTTTACCGCACTAATAAAAAATTTGAAGATATATTCCACGTATTTTATGAACATTTAAATTAATTTTAATTTAATGATTGAATTTATTAATTTTAATTTAAATTATTTTAAAATTGATTTACAATTTAAATTTTATCAACATTTTATAAATAAATAAAAATATTTTCAGATGATGCTGAAGTTTGCATCGTTTTAGTGCAAAGAAGATAAATTTTTCAAAATTTATTTTCAATGATAATTACCTTTTGCTCGTGCATTTAGGATTCAAAGGATTCAATAAAGACTCGAAAATACATTTCAACGATTTGTGCACTTTGAAAACTCCTTAGAAAAAATCATATTATGCAAAAATAAATTTTATACAAAATATTTATTTATAAATAATAAATAGATGGTTAATAAAAATAGATAAATAGTTTATTTTTCAATGAATCTCATTCTTCCCAAAAAAATTCCATACACAAAAATCGTTAATATGGAGAGCAAACCGTAAATCTCACTAAAAATGAATTTATTTATGACTAGAAAAAAGATGCAACTTTCAAAATCATTTTTTATGAAACATTTTTTGCATATTCAAGAATGCTGTTTTTATAGGAAATGAAAAATAAGTAAAAATATATTTCACATTTGCGATTATTGAAACTTTTTTATACTATCAGAGAAAAAAAAATTACTTCCAGGTAACAGCGTTGAAGTTCGATGCAAGAGGGAGAAAAAAAATCGTCGAGTCAGCTAGCGTAATGCTTTTCAGTCACGCGAACTTAAAGAGCGTCTAAATAGGCTTTTTTTCTCCCCTTTCTCTCGCTATTTACATATACATGCCTCGAGTCCATACGAATGACCGGTCCGTCATATATAAAATATTCACGCACCTTGTTATCAAATTGACCCTCGCCCTGCTGTACTTTTTCAACCCCAACTTTCCTCATTCAAAACAAAAAAAATAACTGAAGTACAACTACGAAATGATAAGAGAATCTTACTGGAAAAAGAAAAAATCCAGTCGAGTGAATTATTATTAAAATTAATAAAATAATAAATCCAAGTATAAATCCAAATAAATAAAAAAACCAAACTGGTTACATTTTCCATCTTTTTCGTTCACCCGTTAGAATAAAAATTTAATTTTGTGAATGATCGTAGAAAGAAAAAATTGTACCAGAGTTGTCGAAATTATAATGTAAAAATAATGCATAATTTATTTTAGAAATAATGAAAATTCTATGATAGATACATTAAGCATTATTTTTGTAACGAAAAATGGGAAACCTAACGATTATGCATTAAATTAATAATGAATAATGCAAAAAACGTAATATTATTCATTACAACAGTAATGGATAATGCTAAACGCTGCCATTGTCCATTATTACAGTAATGGGTAATTAAAAGTAGAAACAAATTTTTATTACTATAGTAATGAATGATACAAAACCGAAGAATAATGCATTACTTTGAGTAATGCATTACATTGAGCAATGCATTACTTTTAGTAATGCATTACATTGAGCAATTCATGACATTGAGTAATTCATTTCTTTGAGTAACACATTACATCGAGCAGTGTATTACTTCAAATAACGCATTACATCTATAAATAATGTATTACTTTGAACAATGGTTTAAAGGAATAAAAATAATTTCTGTATGTAGAGAACAATGTCAATGAAATCTTCCTTTTCGTATGATTTTCATAATCATAATGCGTAAGAATGGTACATCTCAGAATGTATGTTATTCCCTCAAATTTTTTACAGGGTAATTCGTTTGTTTAGATTTCCCTTTATGGAAATTCGTTTGTTTAGGTTCCTAATTTTTTGCATCGAAAATGTAATTCGGTACTTTGTTTTTTTTTTTTTACTTGTTAGATCAGATTCGAACCAACAGCATCTTTTTCTTTTTTGTCTTTGACCGGAAATCGTCAAGAGAATAATAATTCCTGTTCATATACGATTGTTTACTTTTTTTTTACTCTCAAATAATTTCATGTATTTTTTATTGATTTGTGAATCAACCAAAAGAAAAAATCATCTTCCACTTGAGCATTTTTTTATTCGTTAGATCAAAGGAAAATGCACAGCATATATGTATTTTATTCTCTTTCGACTCAAATTTTCAATTCTAATTTCAAATTTCAAAACGCGGATTATTAGTTTCGTTGACATTCCGATGTTTACATTTTTGGGTTTTTTTACTTGAAAAAATTTCATAAACCCATACCATCGAGTCCCTGAACCGGTTTCATCGAGCCATATTTTCCACTTTCGTAAATAAAAGGAAGATTTTATCACATTGTCCTATTGGACTACGAATGCATAAAATATTTTTATTCCGAACAATGCATTATTCAAAATATTTAGTATTATAGTAATGAAAAATTAACGCTACTTTGCAATATCTATTACTTCAATAGTGGATAACGGAACATTTTTGCATTACTCATTATTTCAGTAATGAATAATGTATGTAACTCTTTCCACATTATCCATTACTTCAGCAACGGATAATCTAACGCTTTTCCAAGTACTCATTAACAACGTAACGCAAAATGTTTAATTTTTTCATTTTCCAGTACAAATATAATGCTTAATGGTCTGACTTTTGCATTATTAACTAAAAATATAATGCACAATTTTTTTAAATCATATTATTCATTGAATGAATAATGTATAGTGGAAGTTAAGTCCCATTATTGAGTGAAAAAAAAAATCATTAATGAAATCGATAATGCATTATTAGAATAATGCATTTTTTTGCAACTCTGAATTGTACCAAGTAAATTATTATTATTAAATTAATATCATAATTACGGGTCATGTATGGCGTCGCTCGTGGTGGAAGCTGCGAAAACGCAGCATATAATATGCGGAAGACATTAGAGTACATTTTCACCGCACGCAATGCCCATAAGCCAAACAAAAGCGGCTCGGACAACCGCGAGCCGAACGAGCCTAAGAGAAAGAAAGAAAGAGAAAGAGAGAGAGAGAGAGAGAGAGAGAGAGAGAGAGAGAGAGAGAGAGAGAGCGGGAGAGAGAGAGAGATTTTATCCCGAACTACCGGCCGGAGACTGCCTCCAACGTGTATACAAACTGTATGAAGATATATATGTTGTATACCATGCTTACTAATGGCTTCCGCATTATATTATATTTTCACGAGGCAGGCGTGTACCGAGAGCCCAGCGTCAAGGTACACTTATTGCACATACATGAACCATAAGTAACAAACGTACGTATAGGCTGTTCAAAATTAATGCAACAAAGAAGACCTCGACCCTCGAATTTGGTTCATAATTTTTTTTCACCATTTTATCGAAAGAAATAATGACTCAAATTTTTCTACATTTTTTTTTTACAACGACTCTTATTAGTGGAAAAAAGGTAATTATTGCGAAGTGCGACTCATCAGAAAGGCGCATCCCAATTTTTTTAAAATTATATTCTACTAGATAATGATGAAAAAATGAATATTAGCTCGGGGGAGGCCAACTCTTTTTTTAATGATCAATAATTTTTTAAGGAAAAAAGGAATTTAGAATAGATATCCCCGTTGCAGAGTTTCTGTCGGTTTTTGGGTTTAATAACAAAAAAGAAATTGTAAACTTTTCATAACTTTTTTTTTTCTTAACAAACCCAAACAAATGACAGAAACTCTGCAACGGGGATGTCTATTCTAGTAGCTAAATTCCTTTTTTCCTTAAGACAATTATTAATCCTTAAAAAAAAAAGTTGGCCTCCCTCGGGCTAATATGCATTTTTTTATCATTGTATTCTATTAAATATAATTTTTACAAAAATTTGTATGCACTTCGCAATAATTACCGGGAAAAAATTTGCCCCCCCCCCCCCCCCCCAAATGTTGATAGAAGTAAAAAAATATATATCATTTTGTAGGAAAGTAAACCTTGTAACAGAGGAATAAAATTCGAAAGGAAGAAAATTCGCAGTCTGAATTTTTAAAAAGTCGATTTCAGAAACGTCACAAATGTTTACGAAAGTTTCATAAATATATTTTTCAGCAATGAATCGAAAGTTTTCTTTTACCCATAAATATTTTCCATTTTATAAACAATTTGAGACAAAAATTTTCATCAAAATATATTTTTTTTTGAAGCCGCCATTTTGTTGAAAATATTTTGCTTATTCCTTCGATTAAATACAAGATTATACCTTGTATTAACGAAATCTTTTTTATTTTTTTATTTTGAAGGATCCAATCCAGGTCCTCAACGTGAGACGACGTTTTTTAGAAGACCTTCCGGAGATCGGCTACAGCGATTTCAAGGATCATTATTTTTTGAAAAGAAACATTTAAAAATAGAGATGAAAGTTACAAAAATATGTATATTAATTTTTACGTCACTAAATTAAAATGTCTTCCGAAAAAAAAAATTGGAAAAATCGCTTATTTTCGACCTCTTCACTGCGTATAACTCGTTAAGTGAAAATTGAGAATGACAATGAGAATTTTTTTTTTTACAGAATAATGGTTGATGGAAAAATTGTAACATAATTCGAGAGTACGTTTGAGCCTCAGAACAGTAGCAAAAAAAATTGCTTCTCCAAAAGGATCAGGATCGGACTCCCGTTGAGTTGACCCGGAATACCCCGTATATAAGTGATGTATACATGTAAAGTGTAAATGCCGGCGGCGGCGATTGTACCTTGGATAGAATTATATTTTCTCGTGCGCCAAAGGTACGTTGCACCGCGTATATGAATATAGTTTTTTTTTTTAATTTTTTATACAAATAGATGCAAGCCTTGGTTTAGATTTTTTTGTAGAGTACCGAAGAGTGTTTTTTGCTCCTCTTCCTTTATTCAAAATAAAAACAATGATACTTTAATGATTTCGCAAAATTGCGCAATGTGGAAATCTCTTTTTGCATATCCCGTTCGTGCAAAAGTGTTTTTTAAAAATGAAGAAAAAAAAAATTTAATTTAATTTAAAAAAAAAACGACTACCGTGTGCTGCTCACTGCGGCAAAGCGTGTGTATTCCAGGATGTGGGACGAATTGTGTACACAACGGGGGGTTGGACTGTACACAAACCCGAGCGCCGATGGAATTGTACACAAACGAGAGAAGCGCGCTCTTCTCACAGCGCGGGCCTCGTTTTCATCGTGACGGAAATGAGTAAGAAAAAAAAAAATGAAAATAAAAACCCCAGCATCGCCGAGGCAAAAGAATGACGAGGAACGAGAAGAAAAAAATTTCAGAGCGAGGAGGGAAGAAAGGAAACCCGTTCACACAGAACAGAGAAAGAGAGGGAGAGAAGTCTCGAGAAAAACGGGTCGAAATATTTTTTTTCCCCTCAATTCCCGGGTCCATATTTTTTTTGTCGATGTCAGGAAAAATAAAATTCTACCAGAAATGAATAAAATTCACGAATGAAAGAAAACATTTATTCACTTCTCAAAATTGTCTTTACTTTGTCTTTTCTGTTTAAAGAAACGAAGAAGCAAAATGGAAAAATAATAACAGAGAGATTTGAATGCTAAATTATTGGAATAAAAAAACATGAAGATATTGTTCGCAAGAAATAACAATTCGAAACTTAATTTTAGCCTCCACCCTTTTTTTGCCAAAATCTACCCTTTGAGCCTCCTTAAAATATGCACCGCATTGCATTTTTTACAGCTGATTCTAGCTGAGTATATTTATATATTTTGCAGATTAAAAATGTATGATTTTTTCCACCCTTTGTTCAAAATAAGCAGCACGATCCAATATTTAAAAAAACCGCGGAAAAAATTATTTTTTCGTATTTCAGACGGTTTTTGAAGCCTCTCAAAGTGGAGGGGGTGCTTCTCAGATACTCAACACGCCTACAAAAAAATCAATGTCCTAACCAAATCAGCACAAAAACAGCTGATAAAAAGCGCTATATTTTGATGCTATTCAAATTTAGTTTCATATGCATTGGAGACTCAGTATTGAGCGCAGATTCGCAGCTCCTATCGCAAAAAATGTTTTTTGCCATATATATATAATTTTTTTTTAAGTCCAAGAGCGAAGGAGGGAGGAGAGAATAACACCGGTGAAAGTCAGTCGAGGGAAGTCAGTCTCTCTTTCTCTCTCTCTCTCTCTCTCTCGTTCGCACCGGTCCTCTCTCGAATAGTGTACCATAGAGAAGCCCCATTGTTGTTCAAGCTATATATATATTAGGGTGAATCGAAAATTTGTAAAACTATTGGCTATCCTCAAAAATCGAAGATCTCGTTGAAATAAAGGTCTCAGTGCAATGATTCGATTTTTTAACAATATATAGAGGGCGCGCGGCACGTTTAACAACGCCATTTTGGCGTTAAATTCACTTCATCACTGGTAAACGGAAACAGATTATTCAAAAAGTTCTGAAATTTTCACATAAGATGCCCAGATATGTACTCTTTCAAATCCATATTTACTGAACATTAACAAATGGTTCATATACTCGAAAAAAAATCTCTGAAAATCAATATTTCCACTATTTGTCAATTAATTATATCATTATATATTGATTTTTGTCTTCTAAGACGTTTTGGTATTTCTTCCATCTTTTTTCTTGTAAAACTCGGTATTGCTTACAATACGATAATTGCTAAAAAATAAATCTTTATTTTAAAATAAAATATGAAAATCAAAATAAAGTTTTATTCTTTAACAATTTTCGCATTTTAAGCAATACTGATACCGAGTTTTACAAGAAAAAAGATGGAGGAAATACAAAAAAGTCCTAGAAGAAAAAATCAATATTTAATTATAGAATTACTTGAAAAATAGTGAAAATATTGATTTTCAGAGATTTTTTTTCGAAGATATGAACCATTTGTTAATGTTCAGTAAATATGGCTTTGAAAGAGTACATATTTGGACACCTTATATAAAAAATTCAGAATTTCTCGAATTATCTGTTACCGCTTATCAGTGATCGAGTGAACTTAACGCTTAAAAATGGCGTTTTTAAACGTTCCGCGCGCCCTCTATATATTGTCAAAAAATCGAATCGTTGCACTGAAACCTTTATTTCAACGATATCTTTGATTTTTTAGGGTAGCCGGAAGTTTTCAAAATTTTCGATTCACCCTAATATATATATACATATACATACATATATGAGTGTCGGCGTTCCCACACACGTTGTGAGACGCGAGAGGGTGGTGCACTGTGCAAAGAGTCCGTGGTACTTGCCTCCGGCACGTGTATACTACGTGTCCTCTCTGTACATGCATATATATATATATATATGTATATATATATGACATAGACTGAAGTACAGTACTACACGTTATGTACATCGTTCTCGTGTCTCTAAGGCTGCGTATATAATGCTACGGAGACGCAGAGAGACCTCCCGAGTACACGAAATACATGCGTTTCGAGCCCCCCCCCCCCCTCTCTCGCTCACTCTCTGCTCAGAGAGCTCGTCGTCGACGGCCAACGTTACGACGGTTAATGCACGAGTTCTGTATTATACACACATTCGTAATTCATACTTGCGTAATGCATAGTGCGCAAAGTAGTCGCACGGTAATGCAACCCCCCCCCCCCCCTCCTCCTCTCCCGGGTAAGACGTAATAAATTACGCAGCCCGAGAGGAACGAGAGGAAATTAAATTTTTTTTTTTCAATTTTTATTGTATTTTTTTCGGGCAGGTTAGTTCTACCTGGATTAGTCTGACGATGAGAGCAAAAAAAAAATAGAATATTTTATCATTTTTATAAATTGTATAATAATTTTATTTTTTTATCATTTTTAAGTTTGGCATTGATACAATTTTTTAAATTTAAATAATAATTCTTGCAATTAAATTTTTTGATTCTGTAAATTTATTTAAAATTACTGAAACGAGAAAATCGATTCTCCATTAAATTCCAGTTAGTTCTCAACGCTTTGACAAATTGATATTGATACGTTTAACCCTCCGTCTGTACACTGGGTCTTTTAAGGCACAAGTCAAATTTTCAAATCGAATATCTATGGAATTGGAAAAATTGTAAAAAAAAATTGTTCACTATAAATGGTTAAATAAATGATTGGATCGTGAAAACAAATGTTATAGAATTAATTCAGAATTTTTTCGACGTTTTTTTCTTGGAAAAAACATTAGCAGGACTTTAATGACCCAGAGTACAGACTGTGTGCCAAAATTTCCGTGTACAGACGGAGGGTTAAAAAAAACCATTATTATTTTTTTTTTAATTTCAAAATAAAGTTAATAGTAACAAAAATATGTATATAAATTTTTACGTTAATAAATTGAAATGTCTTTCCAGAAAATATTGTTAAAAACGGATTTTTTCGACCTCCTGACTGCGTTTAACCCCTTAAAATTTTGAGCAGCTATATTCTGTAATACTAGTTAATTCTTCGAAAAGTTAATGTTAAACTTTATTTTTTATTTTTTAAATAATTGATAAAGGGCGAAAGCGTCGAATTAATTGAAAGCGGATGGAAATTAGTCATTGCATCATCCTAAAAGGAATTTCGTGTCATCAATATCGCTTTACGGAAAATTCATAACCATCGAGATTTCTCGATAGTCACGAACGTCGTGATAAAGCTTTTACAAACCGTGTGGAGAGTTATGTCACGTAGAAACGTCCCTGATTGTCGAGTTACAAGTTTCTGGCTCAACGACCGATGCAGGACGGAGACAGAGCGAGAATTCACTCGTCGAACTCGCGAGAGTTTCTATCTTCGTGCGTCACGGACAGTCACGAGAGACATTTTCTCATCGTCAGTTATAGGAGGATAATCCCGGGATAGAAAATCGCTCTCGCTCGCGACTACTTGGCACAGGAATTTCATGGATAATTTACCAATTTCATCCACGAGGAGTACATTTTTCAATTTTCCACTCTCGAACGTCCGACTGACGTTCGAAAGAGACGAACTCCCACGTCCGACTAAATTATTCACCGATCGTTTTGAGAGCTTACAATTTTAAACTACAAAAATTCAACATGGCGGAGAAAGCATCGTCGATCATGAAGGAAAAGGCGGAATACAGAAATTTCGAATTTTCCAGGGAAAAATCCTAAATTCAAAATGGCGGCGCGCAGAAACATCGAAAAGTGTGAAAAATGTTACAATTCAACTGAAAATTAATTCAGGACAATTCTCAAATTCTCCAGAATGCAAAATCTGAAGTTTGAAATATCTAAATTCAAAATGGCGGCGCGCAGAACCATTAAAAACTATGAAAAATGTTACAATTCAATTGAAAATTAATTCAGAACAATTCTCAAATTCCCCAGAATGCAAAATCTACAGTTGAAATATCTAAATTCAAAATGGCGTCGCGCAGAACCATCAAAAACTATTAAAAATGTTACAATTCAACTGAAAATTAATTCAGGACAATTCTCAAATTCTCCAGAATGCAAAATCTGCAGTTGAAATGTCTAAATTCAAAATGGCGGCGGGCAGAACCATCAAAAACTATTAAAAATGTTACAATTCAACTGAAAATTAATTCAGGACAATTCTCAAATTCTCCAGAATGCAAAATCTGAAGTTGAAATATCTAAATTCAAAATGGCGGCGCGCAGAACCATCAAAAATTCCACAATTCAACTAGAAATTAATTCAGGACAATTCTCGAATTCCCCAGAATGGAACATCTTAAGTTTCAATATCTAAATTCAAAATGGCGGCGTGCAGAACCATCAAAAAGTGCGAAAAATGTCATAATTCAACCTGAAATAAAGTCAGGACAATTCTCAAATTCCCCAGAATGCAAAATCTGAAGTTGAAATATATAAATTAAAAATGGCGGTGTGCAGAACCATCAAAAAGTGTTAAAAATGTCACAATTCAACTGGTAATTAATTCGAGACAATTCTTAAATTCCCCAGAATACAAAATCTGCAGTTGAAATATCTAAATTCAAAATGGCGGCGCGCAGAACCATCAAAAATGTCACAATTCAACTAGAAATTAATTCAGGACAATTCTCGAATTCCCCAGAATGGAAAATCTGAAGTTGAAATATCTAAATTCAAAATGGCGGCGCGCAGAACCATCAAAAAGTGTGAAAAATGTCACATTTCAACTGAAAATAAATTCAGAACAATTCACAAATTCCCCAGAATAGAAAATTCGAAATCATTCGAATTCATTATGCCGCAAATAAAGTATAAACTAGGTATAAGGTAAGCTTTAAGGTTATAATACAGAATGAGTATGGTCGAACTAGAGTACGGATAAATATTGTATGCGTGTAGTAGAAGTCGAATGGTTCGGCGGTGAAAAAAATCGAGAAAAAAGAAAGAGAGGGAGAGAGAGGCAGAGAGTGAGAGAGACAATCGTGTTTGTGAACTATGTGGTGCACGAAGCGAGAAGGTCTGCGCGCGGGCGCTTGTCTGGTTTGTTCTCTCTCGCGTGGCCTGCCTGACTGCGTAAACGATTCTGGCTCGAGGCGACGTTGCCAGTCGCGTAGTCGTCGAGAACTTGCCGAGCGAAACGATCCGGCAACGTTGCATCGACGGTGAAATACACCGTCGCTGCTTCAAGACCTCTCTTGGGCGAGCTCCTGGCTCTTATATAGATTTATACATATATCTATATATATACACGTATGTATATATCACTATAAGGCAGAGTCCAACTTGGTTTTCCGTCCACTGCCACCGACGATGAGGACAGAAGGAGAGAGAGAGAGAGAGAAAGAGAGAGAGAGAGAAAGAGAGAGACGAGACAAACGATCGACTACATTGGCTACGTGTATATATTCATATTAGGGTGAATCGAAAATTTTGAAAACTGTTGGTTACTATAAAAAATCTCTGAAAATCAATATTTTCACAATTTTTCAATTAATTGTATCATTAAATATTGATTTATGTCTTCTACGACGTTTTTGTATATCTTCCATCGTTTTCTTGTAAAACTCGGTATCAGGATTGCTTACAATGTAGAAATTGCTAAAAAATAAATTAATTTGGAAATTTTCATTTTTTTTTTAAATAAAGATTTATTTTTTAGCAATTTTCGAATTGTAAGCAATACTGATACCGAATTTTACAAGAAAAAAGATGGAAGAAATACAAAAACGTCTTAGAAGACAAAAATCAGTATTTAATGATATTATTAATTGAAAAATAGTGAAAATATTGATTTTCAGAGATTTTTTTTCGAAAATATGAACCATTTGTTAATGTTCAGTAAATGTGGGTTTCAAAGAGTACTGGGAACCTTATATAAAAAATTCAGAATTTTTTGAATGGTCTGTTTCCGGTTATCAGTGATAAAGTGAATTTAACGCTAAAAATTGTGTTTTTAAACGTCCCGCGCGCCCTCTATATATCGTCAAAAAGTCGAATCGTTGCACTGACACCTATGTTTCAACGATATCTTTTATTTTTGAGAGTAGCAACAGTTTCCAAAATTTTCGATTCACCCTAATATATATATATGTGTATATCAGACTGGCACAAAATGGAGCGTTATTTTTTTTTACTTCCTATTTGATGAAATCATACTTTTTAGTGTGTGGAGGGTTAATGGAAGAGATGGTCAACACTTTTCTTTCCTTACCACGTAAAATAGTTGAGCGCGAAATTTTCGTCGAATTTAGTCGTAATTTCAATGAATATTCCAGAGCGTTCATTAAAAATCGCAATTATTCGTTAACACGCCCCGAACATAAAACGTGTGACGTACAAAAAAGAAATTTGCGTAACTCGATTGGAATTTTCATGAATAAATTTAAAAAGGGAAATGACTTGTTTCAGATTAAAAATCCCGATTTTTTTTTTCATTTTGAAATAAATTCAACACGTTTCACTGCTCACGAGAGAATATCGCTAAGAGGAATTGATTACAGTGTAAATGATGCTGTAATTTTGGCAACATTTTTCGACGAATTCGAAAAAAAAATCGGCCAATTGAAATTTTGTTTCAAATCATAAAATAAAACATTTTTGTCCTTCAAAGCGACTTTTATATTACATTGTAAATGTAAATTTCCTAACGTATTGTGTATAACAAATTATTTAAAAAAAAAAATTATTAAAATTCTCCGATTGTGCTCGTTTTTTCGAAATTGAAAATATTTCAAAAATTACATTCAATTTAATGAACAATCAAAAAATGTGTTTATTTCGAAAAATTAGGAGAGCCTGCTAATACTTGGTAAAAAATAATTTAAAAAATTCAAAGATTTCTTAAGAATTATTTCCAATATGTTAAAAAAAGTCTCAAAATTGTTCTGTGAATAACAAATTTATCGATTTTTCGTTCACTTGAACTTTCGGAACTTTAAGTTCATAAAAATTCAAACTTTGTGATAGCATTTACAAGAAAGCTTAGCCATGTAAGCAGCGTTACTTGATGATTTTATTACTCGAGTTACGCCCTTCTTGTTCCAAGATCTCGAAGTATAGACAAAGACTATAGGCTAGTGCTATAGCCTAATGTTACATAGTTCAATGTGTCGTGCACATAAACGTGTCTATATACATATATGTAATGGAGGTTGATGAGAATGCGGGTGGTAACAGAAGGGGGATAATTGCGTTGTAAACGGTGCCCTTCGTAGGGTTTATGCGACATGAAGGTAAAGGGCATGTTCACCCCGACGTGCTACAGTCAAACTCCCATATATACCACGTTTCCCCATATATTACATGAAATACATTACATACAAATTTATATATGTATATCGAACGTGACACCTTCGGTAAACGTTGGAAATCGATAAATTCGTAAACGTCGACTGGGTATTTAAATCCCCCCCTTTCCGTGAGTTTGTTCAACGAAAAGCTAGTTCAAATCCAACGCTCTCCTCATAGAAAAAAAATTCTAATTATTTGTATTAATCCTGCGCCAGAATAAGGTATTTTATTCTGGGATGATTTTAGGGTATTCAAATTTTTTTATTTATTTTTTAGAGCTATTTAAGCGGTCAAGGATTTTCTTCAAAAATCGAATTCTTTTCGAGAAGCCGCCATTTTTCAAAAAAAAAAATATTTTCCTTATTCTTTCGATTGAACACTACATTCTGCCTTATATTAACCCTCCGTATTCTGGGTCGTTAAAGTCCTGCTAATGTTTTTTTCTAAGAAAAAAACGTCAACAAAATCTTTAAAAATTCTGAATTACTTTTATAACATTTTTTTTCCATGATCCAATGATTTATTTAACCATTTATAGTAAACAATTTTTTTTACAATTTTTATAATTCCAGAGAGGCTTGTGCCTTAAAAGACCCAATGTACGGACGGAGGGTTAATGTAAGGCAGAATCTAATGTTCAATCGACGGAATAAGCAAATTATTATTTTTAACAAAATGGCGGTTTCTAAAAAAAAAAACGATTTTTGATGAAAATTTTTGATCGTTTCCGCACTGAGATGAAAACGTTCAGTTTTCAACGTTTTAAATCGCTGTAAAAAATGCAAAAAAAATTATGGATACCCCTGAATCTTTCCAGAATGAGAATCCACGATTATCCAAGTCCAAAAGTTATTACATTTCATACTATAAATTGGTTTCTGAGCGAAAACGCAAGAACGAAGTGTTCAGGCCTAAATTTTAATAATTAAAAAATATGCGATATAATAAAAAAACAAATTAGCATGGATTGTCGTTGTGGACACTCTATTATTCAAGAAAAACTGCACTTTGATCCTTTATTCCGAAAAAAAGTATAATACGATCAAGAATTTTTACATAAAATAAATAAATAAATCGACAATTAATTATATTGCAAAAACAATTCTATTTTCATTCTGACAAAAGATTATAAATAAATAAATAAAAACTAACGTTGAAAGAAACAATGAAATAAATCATGTGCCTCTTTGAAGAAAAAAAAACAATTTATAATCTCTATTTGGACCTCAAAAATAAGACAATTAAAATTTTCAATTTATTTGCAAAACTAAGTTTGGTTTTTAGAAAAGTTCATCCTGACCCTTTTTGGTTAGCCGAAAATTCTCAAGAGGATATTCGCTTGGGACAAAAACGTCCCAGTGCGACGGCGCGGGCTCAAAAGCGACGTTGAATTTTATTAAAATATTTAGGGGATAAATTAACGGAATTTTACGTATTTCAATGAAAACTGGAAAATTTTAAAATTTTCAATTATTTTCCCTGCAATATTTTCGTCACAATCCACTTCGAGGGAGGATGCTGGAAAAAACGAGGAAAAAAAACTAACAAGTTTCGCGAACTCGAGATATTATCCACGGAGAGAGGAGAAAAGAGAGGAAAGAACCCAGAGCCAGAGAAATGAGGTGGGGCAAGATGGGGCCGCGCCGCGAGCTCTAGCTTGGGGAAAGGGAGATGGCCTACCGCGGGCGCGCGCGATCAATATACCAAAATACGCCGGCAACCCGTCACACAGACACGCACACACACAGTCAGATCGCATGCTATAGTAAAGAGTATCTATGTATATATACTTATATATTGGGGTGGGCCTTTTTTCAGGGTGCGGGTGAATTTCAACGATAGCGCCGTCCAAGTTGGTTCCAGATAAATAAATAAACCGTCTCCAATTCTATTCGAGATGAATTTGTTTTTTTCTTTTTTTTAAATTGGTCAAGCTGTAGTTTGACCGCTGAATATTTATTTCTAAAATACGGAAGAAAATAATTTTTTTATCCAATGTTTGATAATTATATTTGATTCACATTCGCGAATAACGTAGAATTATTGTTGAAAAAAAAAAATTTCGTGACAAAAAAGTAAGATGAAACCAATTGAACAATTTTTTAAGGGGTTATACGCACTCGCGATTTTTTAAATTTCATTTTCGCAATGTACATATATTAAATATATTTTCCAGTAATTGATCGAAGACTTTTTTTTACCGATAAATATTTTTTATTTTATAAACAATTTAAGGCAAAAATTTTCATCAAAAATCGAAATTTTTATTAGAGAAGCCGCCGTTTCGTTAAAAATTGATATTTTGCTTATTCCTTCGATTGAATACTAGATTATACCGTGTATTAACGAAATCTTTTTTATTTTTTTAAAAAGGAAAATTTTCACATTGATTTAAAAGTTACAAAAATATGTATATAAATTTTTACGTTAATAAATTAATGTCTTTTTATACATTTTTTTTTAAATAGCTTTTTTCGATCTTTTGACTGCGTACAACCCCTTAAAATCCCTCGATTTTTTTTTTCGAGGCGATTTGTGCAGGCTCTTGTATGGCCTCGATGCAATTTGTGTGTGTGAGAGAGTGAGAGAGAGAGAGGGCATCGATCTGGAATTCTGCAAAGCGGCACCTGGAAACACGTTTATAAATCCCCCGTGCGATTCCCCCCACTTGAACCAACCCAATTTTCTTATCTCATACACACTGTTATAAACTTTAGAGAAGAGAATTGCACGGTTTTAGCCACTGGTTTTTTTTCGAGTCAAATCAAGAAAAAAAACGAATTTTTTGAAAATCCTGACTGCGTATAACCCTTTGATGAATCTAGACTTTGCAAATTGATAACAAATGAAAAATTGGTCCTAAAATCTTTCAATTTGAAGCTCAATGGCAATTGAATGAAAAAGGGTTCTATTTAAGAACGATTTTTTTTACTGGGTGCGAAAAATTCTGAGAAATATTTTACCCTCTAGTTTTGAGGATATAAATATAGATAAATATAATATTTATCCTGTAGGAAGTAGCAAACAGTGGTAAAGCAACATATCAAACTGCGGGGTCACGGACTTCGTGCTCCGCTATCCGCCATCTTGAAGTCAGCTTGGAGGAGAATTATTTCTCTCGCTCAAATTGCGAATTATCATTATTATTATTTTTTATTAAATCCTAAAAATTCATCATTTGAGACGTCCGAAGAACGATTCAGGAATTTCAACGTCGACATCTCTGGAATTGACGATGCTCATGAGAACGAAACCAGTTTAGATGCTAAAGAATTTTTCCTTCTTGTATAAGAGTTCAAGCAATTATTTGAAAAAAAAGACTATAGAGGATCCGAAATTTTGCGCATAAATAAAAACGGGGTGTGTTTGAAAAGAATCTTTGAAGAGGAACCGAAAATAACGGCAATTTCATTCGACCACTCAAAAATCTATACATATATATGACCCAATATATACATATAATAATAAATAGAGGACCAGGTGAAATTAAATCAAGCTTAAGGTACCGGCAAGTTTCGAATTTCCATTGAAATCGGCCGACGAGAAAAATACCTAAAATTTAGTGACCATAAACGGCCATAAAAGTCTCTGGGGCGAAATATTCGAACGCTGGTATTGTTGAAAATTACAAATTTCAATGGACCTGAGTGAAAGTCGTGAAAATCCATTGCTCATTGCGGATTTAATGACGAATTTTTGGATATACAGGGCAATTTAACGGGTCGGAGGATCCTCGGGTTGAGCGACACTGGTCCGTGTCACCGTTAGACTTCTCTCTCTCTCTCTCGCCCCCTCCGCACGCGCGTTCGCTGGCACAGCGCCTGGCACCGTCGCTATAGCCTTCTCCCCCCACTACTTGTATTCCCGAGAGACCGAGCGCGAGAGAAACAGACGCAGCGAATTCGACTCTCGCCGTACGAGGCTTCTCTCTCTCTCGCCAACGTGTCACGAAACGCGTAATATCCACGTACGGTGGATTTCGAATATATCCCCTCGAAGCCTGTTGGGCCGAGAGAGAGAGAGAGAGAGAGAGAGAGCGAGCGAGAGAGAAAGATAAAAGAGACCGAGACACGTGAGAGGAGAAAAAAGAATCGAGAGAAAGATTTTTCGTCTCTGGGGCGTCCACGCGTCGTTGAGACCCTCTGGGCAAGAGATACGTGGCGCGGAAAAATTCTACCGGATCTCCGGGTTGGATTAAACGTCGAAAAAAAAAGAAAAACAACCGACAAGCTCCAGAAAGGGAGACGCAAAAAAAGAGCATGGAGACGAACAAAAAAAGGACGTGACGCGAAATAAGCGGATCCTCAAGTTGAGCGTCACTGGGCGCGGAATAATAACTCCTATTCTACGCACACGCCGGAGCGTCTTCGTCTTCAAAATGGCGCTTATGCTCACAGCGTCTATTATTACGCCGAGGAATAACGCGAATGAGACTCCGACGATTGCAAATTTCGTTGTGATAAGAGTTTGAGAGATAAAAACAGGTGGGAATTGGAGAAAAATATGTGGACATAAGCATCGTTGCCACGAATGATGAAATATGTTCGGGAAACTTGTATTGTGAAGAAGGGCGACAGGGATTTTTTTGGGGGATAGAACGGGGAGCCCCAGGTTGAGGAGCACTGTCGAACAATAACTTCGTCCCGCTGTGAGCTCTCAAAATGGCTGTCCTCCGCCTATTATTACTTCGGGAGGAAAAAAAACAAACGCGGAGACGAGGGGACAACGAGAGAGAGAGAGAGAGAGAGAGGGAGAGAGAGAGAGAGAGAGAGAGGGAGGGAGAGAGAGAGAAGAGAAAGAGACGAGTCAGCCAAGGCCCCTCCTTTCGTGTATTCATGGACTCGCGTTTGAACGCCGCATGAATGTATATTCTCATTTCACGTGTCCATGTGTATCCCCAAAGGAGGATATTTTCTCGGTATTATCCGGACGATAACATTCGAAACTTGCACGCACATACACGAGGATGCGCACCCACGTTTCGCCAAATTCGAGGAATATGGGCGTGCAAAAAAAAAAAACAAAATTCGACGCTTCATGAAGGAAACGAATACACACAAAAAACGCATGGAAATTTTACATCCCTGTTTTTTTACTCTTCCAGGTGAAAAAAAAGGAAGATTTACGATTATTGAAAAACGTTCATTTTTTTATTTACTCGTAAAGGGGAGAAATTTATTTTTATTTTTATGAAAAATTCAAAAACAGTGCAAAAAGTTGGGAAATTAGCATTCGAAGTTCAGAGTCACTTAACTAGGATTTTTTTTCAATTTTTTAAATAAAAATTATGCATTTGTAGATACATTTGCAATATTTAGAATTTTATAAATTTTATTAACTTATATTTTTAAGAAAATCCGAAAAAGTGGATTTTGGTGAAGATATTGTTGAATAAAAATCGACGTTCTTTGTTGAGAAGAAAATTCATGAATTTTTTAGCTTCTTACGGGAGCAGAAAAGATTTTTTTTCAATATCTATCGCTTCTTTTTTTCTGGGATTGAAAATTTGCAGTCGAAGCTCGTATTTAGGGGTAAAACTTTCGCTGCAGACAAAATTCCTCGGTTATTTTTCGACTCCCGTCCCTTTTCACCGCTCGAATAATCAAAAAACGCAACCTTCTTCACGATATTTCAAAACAATTATTTCTAAAATATCCTTTATCACAGCAAAATATTCGAATTTGCAAAAAACAATGGACCTGAAGTTCCAAACGTTCAGATGAACGAATAATTGACAAATTTATACTTTGAAAACCATTTTGAGACTTTGTTAAAATTGTGAAAATAATTCTTCAAATATATTCGAATTTTTGAAAATATTATTTAGCAAATACTTGCAAGCTCGTCAAATTTTTCTTCAAATAAATACTTTATCTGATTTTTTCGGATTTTAAAACTTTGATAATAATTCTTGAGATATCTTAGAATTTTTGAAAATATTATTTAGCAAATTTTTGCAAGTTCTCCTGATTTTTTGTTAAATACTTTTTTTAATTTTTCTTTCATCTAAACGTTCGAAACTCCAAGTACGCAAAAACAAAGTTTTTTGCGTCGAAAAACAAAATTTGGTACTCACCGTTTGAAATGCTCTCTTATGCGATCCTCTCGGATGTTTTCCGGCAGATTTCCAACCCACAGGTGACGTGTCTCTCTAACCATTTTGCTCCGAACTCTTCATTTGGGATCGGATGTTGTGTTATCGTTTTGCGGCACTGTACAACGACACACAACACGGTTAATCGACGTAACAATCGATTATAATAATTACCGAAGTATCAAATCACTTGCCACGCGTTTTTCCCTCTCTCATATATATATACATATATATCGAATATATTGAAAATAAATATATATATATATATATATATATATAGATATATATGTATATTTTTTCAAACGCACGCGTGAAACAAGCTGACCCAACAATAATAAACAACGATTATTATTATTTTTTTTATATATCAAACCCAATCGCACATTGGGAATATTCCTTTTTTTATTTTTATAATCACGTACACCGAGGAACACGAACACTCGCGGTAAATATCGACGTGAAATTTCTTTCCTTTTTTTTTATCCTTTTCCTCGTTTAACCGCGCACAATTTACCGTGCGAGGGCACGCACGAGGGGGAGGTGGCGCGGTAGGGGAATAGTGGGGGAGGGAGAGAGAAGAAAAAAAACACGCACACAAAATGGAAACCACCACACGAAATTTCGGTGACGCGGAGCTTCTCTCTCACTCGCGCGCCGCAGCGACCCCTGGGTTCTCTCTCTCTCTCTTGCGCGCTCTATCTTTCCTCTTCGCAAAGGCGAGCGCGCGCGCGCACGCACACTCGAAAAACGCACGCCCGTATTTTTCTCGCCGTATCTCTTCTCCCTCGCTTCTCTCCGTATATCGCTCTATCACTGTCTCCCAAACTCGCTTCCTCCTTTCCTCTCTCGCTCGAATTCCGAAGAGAGAAAAAAAGAATATTCACGTTATCCAACGAGAGCACACTTTTAACCTCAAAGATTTCTCAGTGAATACATTTTTTAATTTCCACGCGCGATCGATTCTCACGAGCGACTCGATCACGAGTTACGGGCTTTTGGGACAACACTTGATATATATATTTCCTCTTTTTTTTTTCGTTTAGACAATCACTGGGGAGGAAGAGGGGGCGTTGATAATATCGGGATCGCTCGTCGTCGAAGCCGGAACGAGCGCGGCTCGGTGAGATCGTGGCGAGGAACGAAACCCTCGCGATAAAATATCGCCCCGTAAGACGACGCGGCGTCGCGACACGAGAGCGCACGACGAGCGACGCTCTTATAATCGAACCTCCTGCGGCTTTCGCACGATGACGATAAACGATGTATTTTTATTACCGTTGTCGAACAACGCCACATGGTACGACGAAAATAACACGTTATTTCTATATCGCAACGATCGATGAATATGTGAAATTACACACGCGCGCCCACACACACACACGCACGCATACACACGAATAAATCGCCTCGCGCGGAGCGACACTTTTTTTTTTATTATTTTACATGAGTATTGGATCTAGCGACGAAAAACGTAACACCACTGTTGCCGGATAAACGGGAACGACGGCGAGCCGTCCCATCCCATTGCCAACATAACACTCGCGATATTACATCGAGGAAAAAAATGATAAATACGAAATAAAGTAGGGGAAATAAATGACGCCGCCTACTTTACCGACTGGGTTTCCCGCACTCGGCGATTTTCTCGATTTATCGCCTTTGTGAGATTTTTTTCTTTTTTTTATTCCCTTAAGGCTCACAATCCCGAAACGAAGAATCGAACACAGAACGAATTTCTTATCGCGCACGAAACTCGCGTCACCTTTGGCTCGATTCTTTACTCTTTTTTTGGGCTTTTCGACACTCGCGGACTCGGGAGGACACACGGAGCTCGCGCGTTCACGCACGAACCCGATAAAACCGTGGATCGAGCTGTTCGTGGGAGAGAGCGGGCGGTGAAGAACGGGGGGGGGGGAGGTTTGGCCAGAAAAGCAGCGCGGATCGAGGCGCCTAGATGGCGGGCAACGCTTCGTTGATGTACCCCGCTCTTTCTCTCTCTCTCTATATCTGTATGTTGATATATATGATATATATATATTTATCTCTCTCACTCGAGCCGCGACAACGAGAACTCGTATTTCCTCTCGCCCTGACTACACCCGACGTTTATTCCACGCGTCAATTATTCGCCGACGAGTCTTCCGAAGATGTGTACAACAATCTCGTTCTCAATGCAACGAATTTTCCACTCTTAGCGATCCGTAAAACTTGCGCTATCTCTCTCCCTCTAGAGCTATCTGGCGTGTATATCTATATATTTCTCGATCCAAAACTGCTAGACTCGTTTCCTCACAATTTTTCGCGTCTTTCCACTCAATACATCAAAACAGTGCTTTGCGTGTGTGTTTTATTGTAAACTCGCGAAGGCTTTTGACCCACGCACACTTTTCTCGTATACTTTAATACGATTTTGTTTTCACTACGCGGATACTTTTTCTTTAGGTCACGATATAATTTAATCTCTATCGATAAACTTTTTTTTAAATTTCCTTCATTACCTTACGTTATATCTCCTTCATCCTTTTTACTCTCCTTTCTTTCTCGGTTCTCTCGTTTGTCTCGGTGATGCTCACGGGGATCCCGATTCTTTTACAATATTACGAATAATCGTGCGTAATGCAATTTTTTTTCTTTTTCACGTTTAAATATTTATCGTTAACTTTGGACACGTACACCGGACGGAGCGGCTTCAGCTCCTTCTCACTGCACTACACTACTCGAAGTGACGTCACCGTGGCGGGAGCGTATGTGGGCTCGCTGGCCAGAACCGACGCGCCGCACGGTGGGGATGAGTAGGGGAAAGAAACGAGTCTACCTCGAACGGCGCAAGGCGGCTCTCTCGCTCTTTCTCTCTCGGGCAAAATGCGCGAGCGCACTTGTGCCAAGCGCCCGGTGTTTCTCCGTCTCTCTTCCTCTCTCTTTCTGTTTTCGGCTTTGTAAACCTCCCCCCTCCATTCGATCCCTCTACGGACTAACGTTTTCGCGTCGTGCTGCAACCAGCCAGGGAGGGGAGAAGCGACACGAGCGCTCGACGGCGAGACACGGAACTACGAGATTCTCATCGGCGATACGCGCATGCGCTTCGGCACCGGAATAAATCCATGTATGTATATATATATATATATATATTTACTTGGACGTACTACCATGGCTCATAATACACACAAAGCTCCCACGGATATTGCGTGTATGTCTATACATATATATATGGGGCTTTCCGAGTCAAATAATAACATTTGCGGATTCCATTTTTTCAAGATTCCAGCGTTGTTTGAGAAATAAAGAAATTAATTTAATTAAAGAAAACGGCTGATAGAAAACAATATATAGATATCTGGCTTTTTAAACATGACTCGAGAGCCGCTCAAATTTTCTACTTCCGCCACTTCATTATAATTCTTCGGATTAAACCTAAAATGTTAGAAAGAAAATAATTTACTTTAGAAAATCTCGGATTCTGTATAATTACCGAAATTATCAACCGAATCCGAGATGATGAAATTTTTGCTCATTTGACCCGGAATACCCCATGTATGGGTATATATCTTCTCCTCTCGCGCTTTTGCGATTGAAGCAAGGACAGACAGGTGGGGATTTCTCTCTCGGGGACTCCGGGAGAGGAGGGATAACGGGTCGAACGAGCTAACCCGAACCCCCGAGGCAAAGTTTCTTTCCCCTTGCCTTCCTGTTCCTCTCGTCTGTACGATGATAGTTTCTGCCGCGGGCTTTCTCTATCTCTCTCCGTACTTTTCCCCTACTCTGAATTTCACCCGTGCAAAATTATCTCCGTCTCACTCCCACCGATGATTATATCTCGCTCGACTCGTTCTACCTCATTTTCCCTCTCTCTCCCACACTCAATCCCGCGTTATTCCGCTCTTTCCCCGCCCCCTCCCACAGCTAAAGCCTCTGTTCTGCTCTGTTCGATGCTCTCCGCCGCAAGGAGTTTCGCATGTGTACTGTCGCTTGTTGTCGCTGTTAGATCCATGGCAATCGACGCAGCCGCGATGCACGGCCTACACTTTGCCTTCTCGTTCGTCCATCGACGACCAAACTATAATACAATCTACCGGAGAGTTTCGTTCTTTTCCTTTTTAATATAATCTTCTTATTTTTTTCATTAACGTGAAATCCTGTTTTTTTTCCTTTCGCTTCTCTATTCGTTCATCAGAAGCGTTCTAGGATTATAATCATGCGACTTCTTCGACGAGGGACGCTGAAAAAGAAGTCTTTCGAGCGACGATGCGCGACGTTGCAATTTTTCGGACCTTACTAAATTTCGCGATAATCGCGTTCGATCCCGCGCGCCGTGAACAATGCGATAAAATGCTTTTGTTACGTAAACGACCCAGAGAAGAATCGTGTGTCACAATTGCTCGGGGAATTGATCTCCCCCCGTGAATCCGGCCCAACGAATTTGTACAAAAGAAAATATATACTGATTGTATTTACAATTTATTCTCGTGCTGATGGATCTTTTTTTTCTCTCGTTCGGTCACGCAACGTTGAGCCTCTTCCTCGTTGTGGAAGAGAAGACGCGCGAGGCGATACAGCCGAGTGGCGACATCCCGCGGCAGTCAGCGGTAGCGGAAGAAAAGCAAGATGGCCGACGATGCGTGGGCGGTGCATCGGGAGGGGGGAGGAGAGAGTCACAGCGCGCTCTAGTGCTTGTAACACGAACCGAGAGAGACAGTGCGAGGGTATCGCTCTCTCTGTCAGTATATACGGTTATATTACAAACTATTATATTTCTTCTTGCTTCTGCACATTCATTCGAGTTTGAAGATGTAACTTTAGAAAAGGGATTTACAAGAATTTACACAAGTCTCTTGGAATGTTCGTTTTTTTTCATTATTTCTGTCGAGCTTCGTTGAAAGAATGAATCTTTTCGAGTACACCAAAATGTGCTCACACTCAGGGCGTTCTCGGATCGACTTTTTGACGAAGATACGACGCATGCGCACAAGTAAAAGAAATGGATGCACGTACCTCTAGCATACTGTCTCTCTCGGCTCGAATACGCAGCTAAAATAGGAGAAGCGCCTTTCAGTATATATATATATACTTGTGTTCGAGTAGAGAGAGGCTGTTACGCGCGTTGCCAGCGCTGCAGAGCGCAGCGGCGCATACCGGAAACACCGATTACGCTCGTCATTCAAATTTAAACATCTGTAACTATGCTTCAAAACGTTCTCTCTCTTGCTTCGTTTAAATTTGATCAGTACGACGATTATGGGTGACTCGGATTGAAGATAACGACGTTATTTTACGGTGTAACTTAGTAAAATACTTTGAACTATATTGTAACGTCCGAGATACGAGAAATAGAGGTCAATCATAATGACACCTTCTATATATATACTTTCTAAATAAAATACAGAGCTCCCATTTGATATAGAAAGAAATGTACAACATTAAGCCCTTTTTTGTCCCAACGCACGTTATTTCGAAATAATAAAACGACATTAAAATATCGTTTTTTTACTAATGTTTGAAAAAAATGGTTTTCATCTCGAATTGAACTTGCAGGAAAAATTGACAGACACGCCCGAAGCGGCGCGTTGCCAGTGGCTACGTATCACTTGTTTATGGAAATACTTTGATCCTAAACGTCGTTTATTCAAAGTTCGTTGAATATTACGCCCCGGTCCAACGATACATTGAAGTTTAGAATGGCCGAAAAATATTTGGACATTTCCGAGGATCCATCAGTCGCATCTAGTGACGCGAATGAGAGAAAATTGGCTCGCAGACTCAGAATACAGAGGCGAATTGAAGCTCTGAAGAAGTAAGTGCCTCTGGTTCTTTCAAAGATAAAAAAAAATGTTGAAAAAATTATATTAGCAAGAAGAATGATTCAATGTAAAAAATTGTTTTATTGATGCTGGAAAATTGGAAAGTGGGAGGAAATAATAGTTTTTATCGTCGAATTGATTCTTGAGAAAAAGCATGCAAAAAAAAACTTAAAAAATGCATTTAAATTTCTCAATTAATGGAAAGAAATGGTGGAGTAATTTTGTATGATTTTACTTGAGACACGAAGGTTCCGAGGACGAGGGAATAATCGAAAAAACGCAGACCCAGAAACAGATTGAAACGAGCGAGGAACTTTTGGAAAAATTAATCGCCGAGGGTGAAGAAGTGGTGTCGAATGTTAAAATAGCGAACGACGCTCGTGAAGTTGATCGTCGTGAACGGGATATTGACACTAGAGACAGACTATTGAGAAAACTCGAGGAGGAGGCAAATGATTCGCTGAAAAAGTATCAAGTTTTAAATGAAAAATGGTCGAGCATACTTTCGTCGAAGGATCCATTGGACATTCACGATTCTATGCTATCGCAGAATGCAAAATGCGAGGAAATTTTACGACAGAAGGAAATCATGATCGAGGAGTTGAGGAAAGAATTGGAAATTGCCGATGAGAAATTCGTCGATGATCAGAAGAGACAGAGCGAGGATATCAATCTGTTGATCGAGAGAATCGATAATCAAGCAAGTATTTTTTTTTCTGAATCGTTGAATCGAAATTTTTTATTTAATTTAGCTTTCTCATAATGGAGCTTTGTTTTTGTAAAAATCTTTTTTAGATGTAAATGATAGATGTAAATAATTAATAACTCGAGAACGCTTCGAGATGTCGAGCTGAAATTTGGCACACTTTTCGAGCAGGAATTGCTCTTCATTATGAAAAAAAATTGTTTCAATTCCAACGAGTCTTCAGATATTATCGAATTTTTTCGTTTTTCCAAAAATTGTGTAATCGCTCTTTCTGCAATTTTCAAGATATTGCACTCAAACTTGGTACGGAATTAGTATGATGGATATTAAGGTTGTTTGGTATTGAATTTGGCAAAAATCGATCGAGGAATTAAAATTTGTATCGAATTTTGAATTTTTTGAAAAATAGCGAAAACGCTCTAGCTTGCACAATTTTCGAGATATTGCACTGAAACTTTGTACAGAACTAGGATAGCTAGCAAGGTTGTTCGCCATTGAATTTGGCGAAAATCCATCGAGGGATAAATTTTTTTTGAAATGTTCAATTTTTGGAAAAATAGTAAAAACGCTCTAACTTGTAGAATTTTCAAGATATTGCACTGAAACTTTGTACAGAACTAGGATAGCTATCAAGCTTGTTCGCCATTGAATTTGGCGGAAATCCATCGAGGGATTAAAATTTTATGAAATTTTCAATTTTTTGCAAAATAGCGAAAACGCTCTAACTTGTGCAATTTTTAAGATATTGGACTGAAACTTTGCACAGAGCTAATATAGCTATCAAGGTTGTTCGTTATTAAATTTGGCGAAAATCGGTCGAGTGATTAAGATTTTATCAAATTGGGGTTTTTTTTTAAATACCGTGCTCCAACTTCGGAAATTTGCGAGATATTGTACTGAAATTTTGTACACATTCAAAATAGTGATCAAGGTTGTTTGCTATTGAATTTGACAGAAATCAAATTTGGCAAGAAGTAAATTTAAAAGAATTTGGCAAATTTGTACAATGAATACTCATGTTTTTCGATAGTTAACAAAGCTTCCTTTATGAGGAAGCCAAATTTCATCGCCATACTTTGTGATAAAGAAAGCTGAGGGAAGTATGGATAAAGATGAAGAAACAATGTGCAAATGTCCAATTTTTATAGTATGAGATTACTTGAGATGCAAATTTAGGATCATTTAAGAGGATCCCGGTAGAATTTTCTTGAGCTCGTTGGGAAATAAAATGAATGATTTTATTAAAATTCAGGATTTTATTTAAGATTCAATTTAAATTTTATTTAAAATTCAATTTGAATTTTAATTTGTTTAAATTTTATTTAAATTTATACATTTTATTTGAATTTATAAAAATATATGAAAGTCAATATTAAATGAATTATTGAATAGCATACAAAACAAAATCCTCATCCATTCAGAATGAGGATGTTATTTAATTCAGAATGAGGATTTAATTTAATTCAGAATGAGGATTTTTAAATAAAATGCGGATAAATAAAGTTTTTCATTTTGTATGCTATTCAATGAGGATGTTATTTAATTCTGAATTAAATAACATCCTCATTCTGAATGAATGAGGATTTTATTTTGTATGCCATTCAATAATTCATTTAATATTGACTTTCATATATTTTTATAAATTTAAATAAAATTTATAAATTTAAATAAAATAATAATTCAGAATGTAGATTTTATTAAAAAATCCTCATTCAGAATTAAATTAGATCCTCATTCTGAATTAAATAACATCCTCATTGTGAATGAATGAGGATTTTATTTTGTATGCTATTCAATAAGTCATTGTATTTTAAAATCCTCATTCTAAATGAATAAAATCCTCATTTTGAGTTAAATAAAATCCTCATTCTGAGTTAAATAACATCTTCATTCTGAATGAATGAGGATTTTATTTTGTATGCTATTCAATACTTCATTTAATATTAACTTTCATATATATTTTTTTCTTTTATAAATCCACGATAACAATTTTCAGGTAAATGTGATAGCAAAAGCTTATCGCCGAGAGCTCGTCCTCATCGAGGAGGCTCTCAATTCCGAAAGAACGAATCTCCTCGAGAGTGTTTCAAAAAGATGGGATTTCCTGTACAAGCAACGTCAGGAAATCGACGATGATGGTATCACGAAGAGAAAGGACATAATGAGGGAATACGAGATCGAGATGAGACGAGTTATGATGGAACATCAGGAGAAATATCGATCGCAGAAAATCGAGCTCGAGACAGAATGTCAAAACCTTCAGCTCGAGGTACAAAGAATGAAAGCAGTTTGCATGATGAACATAGAAAAATTGGATTACAGTTACGCCGTGCTGAAACGTCGCGAGGACGAAAATACAATTGTCAAGAATCAGCAAAAGCGCAGAATCAACAAGTTCGTGAATTTTGAATCGAGAAATAAAAACAAAATTTCAGTCCCATCGATATTGCAAATAATTTCTCTCTTACGATTATTATCATTTTTTTTTCAATTTGTAGACTTCAGGACGTTATGAACGATTTGAAAAAAAACTACAACGATCTCGAGGAAAATACTCGTTCGGAGATACAAAAATTGAGCGATCAGGTCGCGAAGGCTAATAAAAATATCGCCGAATTGGAATCAAAGTCCGATCACTTTACACGGACAAACGAGAAACGTTACTTCGATATTTGGGACATGAATACGAGAAAAGCGAACGAACTTCTTGAAAAGGTTTTTTTTTTTCAAATAGCCAGAGGATTTTTTTTTTAATTCCACTAAAAATAAAAATTTGCCGTGAGCTTTGAAAAGTTCATGGCAAATTTATTGAGCTTTCTCTGTATATTCGTAGATTCTCACAGCCGACAAAATAATACACGAGCAAACTCTGGGCCTCGATTGGAAACCTCCGGAATTGACGTTACTAAAAAAGGAGGATCTTCCTTCGTATCGCAAAGCAATGTCGGAAATAGAAAAAGGTACTGATCAACTTTGCAAATTAAAAACTTGCACACAATTATTTTTTATCATTCGCAAGATTATGAGAAAGTTTATCAATTGAAAAAAATTAGGAAATCTAAATTTTTATGCACAAATCTCGCATCTAAATCTCTTCAATTTTGTATGTATAATTTTTTTGACACTGTTGTTGATTAGAAAAAGCAAGCATGGAGGCGAGTATGAAAATTTTCCAAGTTCAGAAGAAACCGACCAAACTGGAGGACCTGAATCGTGAGAGAAAATTATTGAATCATATTCTACGACAAATATCGGATCATACCGGTTTTCTAATCGAGGACAGACTACGAGAATTGCTTGAACCTCACGCTTATCACGACAATATTATCATTCGACTTGACAACGTATTTCAGGTAATACTTTGATATAAAAACTGCCATTCACTATCGACCAGAGCTGGGGCAGTACTTGAAAGTACTCGGTACTCGCAGGTACTTGAAGTACAGTACTTGCAAGTACAAAGTACTTCAAAAGTACTTCAAGTATTGCACTTAGATTTTTCAAGTACTTCATGTACTTGAAGTACTGTACTTGAAAATTTCAAGTACTTTTCTGTACTTGAAGTACTTTTTTCAAGTACAAGTATCAAGTACTTTTGAATGTGTCTTGCTGATGGTTGCATGTGCAAAGCCTTTGAATATGGGTCATTCCATGTCAAATCGACCAATATCTGGAATCGACCCCTTTCAATTTCGATGAAATTTGGTCAGAAGTTTTCTTTTATCATAAAACAAAGGTCCAACAGAGGAGAAAAATTAAATTTTTTTTTCGACAATTCAATACGTCACCATTTTTTCAAGTTTATTTTTTAAATATTTCGAAAACTATTATAGTTACGAAAAAATCGTTCTGGGTTCGTCTTAAAGAGTATACTTGGGGCTACGAAAAAAAATATTCCGAAACAAATTTTTGAAAAATGATGAATTTGGAGAATTTTTCAAAATCGCGAAAATCCACGATCAACATTAAATTTTTGGTTTTATTTTTTTATATAACACCTTGTACTGAGATTAAAAGATCCTGAAATTTTCAGAAATGTGTTTTTTGTTTGTTTCAAAAACATGAATTTTTGAATTTTGTTAAACCTTTTTGTTTACCTCTAAGTTGAGTGAAGTTGATCAATCGTGTAATTTTGACTGCTGAAAATTACAAAATTACATGATTGCTCAACTTAAAAAATTCATATTTTTGAAAAAAAAAAACACCTTTCTGAAAATCTTTCAGGATCTTTTCAAATCAGTAAAAGGTATTATATTTAAAAAATTGAACGAAAAATTCGATGTTAATTGTGGATTTTCACGATTTAAAAAAATTCAAAATTCTCCAAATTCATCATATTTCAAAATTTTTTGTCGGAATATTTTTTTTTTCGTTTCCCCCAAGTATACTCTTCAAGACGAAACAATAGATTCTTCATAACTATCATAGTTTTCAAGATATTTAGAAAACAATTTTGAAAAATGGTTAAATTTTGAATTTTGCATAACGTTTGAAAAAAAAAATTTAATTCTTTTTCCTTGGTAGAACTTGGTTTTATGATAAAACAAAACTTCTGACCAAATTTCATCGAAATTGAAAGTGATCGATTCCAACTCTTGGTCGATTTGACATGGAATGACCCAAGTACCAGAATTTACGAGACGTAACCGAAAACTAGAAAAGTACTTGATACTGGTACTTGATTTTTTTCAAGTACCACCGGTACTTGATACTTCAAGTACCTACGGTACTTTGTACTTGATACTTGAAGTACTTGCAAGTACTTTGCCCAACTGTGCTATCGAAACATTCTTCTACGATGAAATAATAATAATAATATAAATGAAATCAAACAGGCCCTGAGAATTAAATCTGAGGACCAGATCGACATGTTGCTGAACTTTTTTTTACCCTATTCCTACTGCCCAACTTGCTCAATCGAGGAGAAAACTGCCAATGAATCAGAGAGAGAAGAATTTTCGAACGAAGAAAACGCAGAGAGGTAAAAGTGCAATTATAATGAACAAAAAACAGGGTTGCTTCAGAGGGTCAAAAATAGTAGAATAGTTACTTACTTTCCCAGAAATAGTGACATAATAGTGACTTTTTCGTCTAAATAGTGACATGATAGTGACATTTTTCCAATCAATTTAGGAACTTTTTTAAAAGCTAGTCGTATCTTTTTCACCATTTCAGAGCTCATTTGCGGTATTTCTATGAGAAATTTGTAGGATATGGGAAGTATATGAAGGACAACCCAAGACAAACTTGAAAGTGACTTTTTTTCTTTTCCCTTCAAATTAGTCATTTTTGTGATACCATATGAAAGAAAATTTATTTTACGACACATTTACCATAAATTTATAACAATCTAAGGCCAAATTAGATCTTGCATACTATATGTACCGTGTTTTTTTTTTATATACCTTCTTTTGGGAGTTGGTCCAACCCATGAATACGAATAACTTTTTCTATGAGGACGCCTCTGAAATTTTTTTCACAATTTCAGAGGAGTCCGCATTGGAAAAGTTATTCGTATTGATTGGGAGAACCACCTTTAAAAAAAACCTCCCTGAACACGAATATACCAGTAGTTTTCGCAAAAAATCAAAATTTTAATAAATTTTTATTAAAAACCGTTTTGCTCAAATTTTGCACCATTTTCAAAAACCTAAAAAAAACGAAATTTCAAATGTTCATAACTTTACTTAGGTTCAACCGATTCCAAAATTTCTTTATCCTATTTTGAGGCTATCACTAAACTTAGAAAATGCCGTTTGGTTCATTCCGATTACTCAATTTTTGTAAAAATGACAGCTCTTTGAAAATCGCTGAAAAAAAATGGAAGGGGGTATGCCTTAAAAAATTTCCAAAAATCGATGGTCGAGTTTTTAAAATCTGCCAAAAATTGAAAAATTATCTGAATTGGATGAACCAAGCGGCATTTTGAAGCTTCAACGATCCTGGAAAGAATGAGTTTAAGCTGAAACTGGAATTCCATCTAGAAAAAAAGCTACAGCCATTTTACTGATTTCGCCTGGGACAAATTTGTCCCCTAAGCGAGTCGAGTTACAAATTTGTCCCCTATTCTAACCGGCATCTCTATTCCAACCACTTCTGAGCTCTGAAATAGTGACAATAGTGACCATATATCGAAAATAGTGAGAAAAGTGACACGATTTTAAAATAATAACTCAATGGCAACCCTGACGAAAAATTGTATCCAACAACAAAAAATCGACAAACCAACAAGTTTCCTATCAAACTTCACTTATCCTGACATAAGCTAACTCAAAACCACGAATCTGATGTTTTCTCCTCAAACTACAAAAACTATAAAAAATCTTTCATATCCAATTCACGCGGCGAATATTTTATTCACAGAAATGTTTGTTCAGGTGACGAACAAGAAGCAATTTTCGATGTCGATGAGGACAGCGAAAGTGTGGAAAATGCGGATGTTGTTGTGGCAAAAATGGAAAGAATTGAGAGCAGAATGGCATCGAGATTGGAGTCTTTATCGTACGATGAGTCTCCAGTGAAAAACGTGACTTGCAAAAAGGGACATTTGCTCGAGATCGAATCGTCGTGTGTGACAAAAGCTCTCAGTGAATTTGTCGAGAATGATTGCTCGAACGTGGAAGTCAGAGTTCAGAGTATAAAAGAAAAATTGGCGACAAACAGGATAACGACGTTATCTCGAAGTTTGAGTAACGAGGACGTTGCCAATTATTGGAAACGTTACAGAGATGTATTTTCGACAAAGAGAGAAAAATTGTGGGACGGTCTGCTGATGGGACTCGAAAAATATCACGGAATACTGAAAGAGAGACACAGATTGAACAACGAGACCGAAAGTTTGAGAAGACAAAACGCCGAATTACGAAGATTGCTCGAAACTTACGCGGTGAAGGTATTCAGCGTGATTCAAAAAATTCTTCAATTAAAAATGAAGATCCTTTTGACCATTTCGGGCTTTTTTTCACAGCCGAACGATGATATCTTGATGCGCGGAGATCCGAGAGCATCGAACAAAACGGCGTGAAACATTTTCCAGCCACCAAATCACGATTGTTCGCACTATAAAATATTTTTCCACCCATGTGTCAAATATTTTTACCTCTTATATTTACCGAATTCCTCCTTCACATTTTTTTCAACCTCCAAAAAGCCAAAATTCCACAAACGCTGCTCTTCCGCATCGACGTTACTCCGTAATCGGCAGAGCGTCGTAACCGTTTTTGTTCGAACGTCTGCCATCTTGTTGAGCAGTTCACAAGATGGCAGCAGGTCCGCCATCTTGTCGAACGGTTCACAAGATGGCCGCGCGTTGCGTCATCTGTTCGCGTTTCACCGTATTTGTTGTTTCTCTTCATTCCGTTTTATTCATCCTTTTGCGATCGTTCTTTTACGAATTGTAACCACCGGAGACAAAGTTGCTCGCTAGCGAAGGAATCGGAATCTGCGGATCGGCGCTTTCTGGAATTTTCGATTTTTTCCAATAAGGAAAGAAACGTTTTTTCTTCGGATTCTTCGATGCTCCTCTGTTCAGTCTATCGGTATGCTTCTTCGACGCAATGTGCTGGAAAATAAAGCCCATCATTGAATATTATATTTTATTTATGCTTTTTGAATCTCAAATTACAGGTTATACGCCATTTTGTATTTACCACGTCGTATTGCGCCTTCGAATTGAAGAATTTATTGCACACGTCGCACGAGAAGGAGACGCCTTTGTTGCCGGTGGAATTGTTGGACTTTGCGTTACCGACCGAGCTCAAATTCTTCGTCGGAGGTGGCATCTTGATGCTCGTTATCATCGAGGTTGGGCCGAACGAGGAACCCTGCGATCCATCGCTTCCGGTCCATCCACCTAAGCATCAATGTGCAATCAACACTATCTATATCACAACCGCTAAATTCCGGCCATTGTGATAATAAATCAGCTTGAGCACTACATTCATGCTACACGAGAAAAAGAACGTCGACTGCGATGAGTTTGGGAGTCGGTGCGATGCCTCAAAATCGCGTGAGTCGTTTTTCTTTTTTTCTCTTTTTGATTTTCCCGCGTATTCGAGGAAAAAAAATTAATCCGCCACGAACAGGAATTCTACAAAGTTTCGTTGATATACAACGTGCAATTTGTCGTATTATCGTTACGATATTTTTGAATTGAAGAATAGTATTAAGTATGACTCTTTGAGCTCGTTTAATTTGTCGTGAAAGGTGCAGGGTTTTTCAGGATAAACAGGTCAAAGCAGTGTTGCCAGGTCCGCAAAATCAAATCCGATTTTGCAAGGATTCCTCAAATTTCTTCAAATTCTGATCAAATTTCTTCATCTTCAAAAAATCTTCAGTTTTTTTTCTTGATACTCAATGTTCGAGACTGATTTGGTGCTCTATTCGTTAATAACACATTATGCGTTGATACATTAATAAATGCAATGCTAAAAGGAAATGGTATTCAAAGAAACAAAAATGTATCCCAAACAAGTGCGATAATAAGAATACGTGTAAAATAATGTGATAATCGTAATATTTTCAGAATTTTCTCAAATTTTTATGTAATTTCTTCAAATCTTCAAAATTTCCTCAGATTTATATGCAATTTCTTCAAAATTTCCTCAGATTTTTATGTAATTTCTTTAAATCTTCAAAATTTCCCCAGATTTTTATGTAATTTCTTTAAATCTTCAAAATTTCCCCAGATTTTTATGTACCTTCTTGAAATCTTCAAAATATCCTCCGATTTTTATGCAATTTCTTCAACTCTTCAAAATTTCCTCAGTTTTTTATGTAATTTCTTCAGATTTTTATGTAATTTCTTCAAGTCTTCAATATTTCCTCAGATATAAATGCAATTTCTTCAAATCGTTAAAATTTCCTCAGATTTTTATGTAATTTCTTCAAATCTTCAAAAGATCCTCAGATTTGTATGTAATTTCTTTTTCAAAATTTCCTCAGATTATTATGCAATTTCTCCAAATCTTCAAAATATCCTCAGATTTGTATGCAATTTCTTTAAATCTTCAAAATTTCCTCAGATTTGTATGTAATTTCTTTAAATCTTCAAACATTCCTCAGGTTTTTATGCAATTTCTTCAAATCTTCAAAATTTCTTCAGATTTTTATTTAATTTCTTCAAGTCTTCAATATTTTCTCAGATTTGTATGTAATTTCTTCAAGTCTTCAAAATTTCCTCTGATTATTATGCAATTTCTCCAAATCTTCAAAATATCCTCAGATTTGTATGCAATTTCTTCAAATCTTCAAAATTTCCTCAGATTTTTATGTAATTTCTTTAAATCTTCAAAATTCCCTCAGATTATTATGCAATTTCTCCAAATCTTCAAAATTTCCTCAGACCTGGCAACACTGCGTCAGAGGCATGAAGAGAATGGCATGATTAAGTTCACATCTTTGAAGAGCAACGAAGATACATTCTTTAAGATAAAATTAATCTCCCGCACCAGTGAATTCCGATTAAAAAATAGTTTAAACAATCTTCAAGGTTACATTTGGGTTTGGATTTCTCAGGTCCTCAATGCGCATAAACGATACTGAAGATTGAAAATAAATAAATTTCCGTTGCGCTCCAGTAATGCAAATTTCAAGGTCATAGGAAAAATGCAAAGATGCATTAGAAAAACAAGAAGAAAAGATAATACCACGGATCTATTTGACAAACATATCTATATGGTTTATTTATTCAACATATATAAATCTAGAGAATTTTCGATGAGCTTTTAAAGCTATGGCGAAAAATATAGATAAACACTCTACAAAAAGTTAACACAAGTCGAAAAGCAAAGAGCAAATATAAATAAACGACAAAAAGCAAATATACAAACAAGCTAGGGAAGATTCGGCCGCCGGCGCACGAATTACAAATAAATAATTAAATTAGTCGATAAACGGTCATACAGGAGAAGCTGCGAGAAATGACATTGCGGGGATCGAGCAGATTGGCCAAAGCTTTTTTTTTCAAGCTCGGTCGTCTTGCAAAATTAACGCGAACGAAATATCTAGGGTACAGCAAAATTCACACGACGTAAAGATGAAATACGAATGTGAGAAGCAGTGTCAGACATGCAAAGGTGAATAGAATCAAACAGTAGACCAGTACCACGACATTTTTCTGAATCAAATTGTCCAGATATATCGTTCTTCTACATCTAAAACCGTACGGTATAGAATTCTTTACCACATTCTGCTTATTACCTTTCGTGGCTTTCTTCTTGTGACGGTTGCCTGCAAGAGAAAGAAAATTAACGTGTTGCAATGATTATCGAGCCTGTTATTGTGATTTTTTATTTCCATTGCCAGATTTTCAAAAATAATTCCTTCCATTTCCTATTTCAAGTAGCGATTCATCATAATCAAGATTCTATTTTTAAAAAATATACTTTGAACGTTCAGATGAGGAATCAGAAGAAGTTTTAGTCATAGAAAAATTAGAAGAGCTTTCTAGTATTTGTTAAATAAGAATTTAAAATATTCGAAGATATTTCAAAGATTTCCAAAGTATTAACAAAGTCTCAAAATTGTTCCGTAAAAGAATAAATTTGTCGATTATTCGTTCATCCGAACTTTCAGAACTTTAACTCCATTTTAAATAGATAAAGTGAAAGCAAAATTAAAATTCTTAAGGATCAAGTATTGAAGAAACAACCTTTCAAGTAACAATGTTTACAGAAAATTGTTTTTTTTTTTAAATTCAAGAATTATGTGACTTTTCATTCCCATTGCCAGATTTTTAAGAATAATTCCTTCCATTTCCTATTTCAAATAGCGATTCATCAGAATCAAGATTCTATCTTTAAAAAATATACTTTGAACGTTCGGATGAAGAATCAAAAGAAGTTTTAATCATAGAAAAATTAGAAGCACTTTCAAGTATTTGTTAAATAAGAATTTCAAAATTTCGAAGATATTTCAAGGATTTCCAAAGTATTAACAAAGTCTCAAAATTCTTCCGTAAAAGAATAAATTTGTCGATTATTCGTTCATCTGAACTTTCACAATTTCAAGTCCATTTTAAATAGATAAAGTGAAAGCAAAACTAAAATGATTAAGGATCAAGTACTGAAGAAACAACTTTTCAAGTAACAATGTTTACAGAAAATTGTTTTTTTTTACATTCAAGAATTATGTGACTTTTGATTCCCATTGCCATATTTTCAAGAATAATTCCTTCCATTTCCTATTTCAAATAGCGATTCATCATAATCAAGATTCTATCTTTAAAAAATATACTTTGAACGTTCGGATGAAGAATCAGAAGAAGTTTTAATCATAGAAAAATTAGAAGAGCTTCCAAGTATTTGTTGAATAAGAATTTTTTTTTTTAATTCGAAGATATTTCAAAGATTATTTCCAAAGTCTTAACAAGTCTCAAAATTGTTCTGTAAAAGAATAAATTTATCAATTATTCGTTCCTCTCAACTTTCAAAACTTCGAGTCCATTTCAAATAGTTAAAGTGAAAGCAAAATTGAAATTATTAAGGATCTAGTACCAAAAAACAACTTTTCAAGTAACAATCTTTACAAAAAATTGTTGTTTTTTTACTCCAAAATTCTTGGAATCTCAGTTTGGGTTCTTAGGTTCGTATTCAACTTTTTTTCAAGTTCTCAAAGTCCCGCAAGTGTATTCGGCGAATATTTCTTACCGTTGAGATGCGTCTGCAGTTGCTGTATAGAATTCAGACAGACGTTGCAGACATTGCACTTGAGGGCATTCGCTTCTTGATCCTTGGTGAATGCCACTTTTGTCTCCTCCAGCGACGCCATGATAGTTTTGGATCTTATCTTAAAGCAAAGTGAACGATTCGATAAATTGATCGTGTTTCATATAAAAAGGGAAATTAATGTATTTCTTCAATGAAAAAAAAATTAGGACACCGCCAAAACTTGACGATCGATTCATGGGGAATCGATCGTCGATCGCTTTTCCCCTATCCAGAATTATCCATCAAGCATCGGCTGGAGTCTTTAGTTTTCATTGATGAAAATTCGTCAACTTTTTTACAACCGCCGAGACTTTAATACTAAAAACAAGAATATGTAGGATAGGTCTTTACTTGTTTGGCGTGTCGGGCGCCCTGAAGATGACACTCAAGGACGGTTTGACTCGTGAAGCAGAGATCGCAGTCGACGCAATGAACGGGAGGCTTTTTCGTCGGTAAATTGCCCATTATATTATCGACAACGGCCTTCGTCACAGGATCGTTCAGGGATTGATTCATGACGTTTCTCGTTGTTCCAGCCATGCCTATTCCCACAAAAATGGAAAAATGGCAATTTAAAAAAATTTCATATTATTGCAAAATGTATATAATATAATTTCACATACCGGAGTCTTATCGCAACGCCGAAATAAATTGTTTCGCTTCAATTCTCGCTCTCTACGTACGCGTCTATTCGTATATATGGATTATTATTATTATTATTATTATCGCACTTTACGATTTATTATTTGTACTCTCATTCATGCCGTGTTTAAATATATATCGAGAGAAAATATCGTTGAGAGCTTCCGTGTACGATTGCCGCCGGATTATAGTGCCCTTGACATCTCTCTCTTTCTTTCGCGAGGATATTTCATCGACGTGTTATTTGTGGGGTCCTACCTCAAAAGCACAACACCGCGGAGCGAAGGAGCGCGCGCGAGCGACGACGATCGCGACGACGATGAAGAGAGGCGCGGCGTCTCTCCGAAACCCCCCCGGAGTGATAAGCGTTCCATATATAGCCGTAAGCTGGCAGTACACAGTGGCGCGTCGTCGCGAGCGTTGACGAGAGAGACATGCGGTCCTGCGGTCTCCGATTATCATGTATATTTATTTCGTTGATAAAAGAAAACGCTCATAATGAAAGACAATTGACATTGTGATAGAGGACGGGATCCTCGTGCGTGTATTAGTTTTGTCTGTGTTAAAACGTGACGAAGCGATTTTTATCGTGAAGTTTTTCGATACGAAAAACGCATGGCGGCGATTAGATAAGACAGAGCGAGAGAGAGAGAGAGAGGGAGGGACAGAGTGAGGGAGGGGTAAAGGGAGACAGAAATTTTGCGGTGTTCGAGGATACTCATCGGCGCGACGGAAAGCGGCGCGTGAAAAGTGAGAACGGGCGAAAGTGAACGCAGCTTTTTGCACGACGCTAAACGCGCGCGCGCGCGTTGCCGCCGCCGGAGAGTTTCTTCTCTCCGCCGCGCGAGTCCGAGTGGCGCTTCGATCGCGAGCGCCGTATACGTGTGTGCGTGTGTTTCGCGGGAGAACCAATGAAAATTCGTCTGCCTTTCGTCGCTCGTACTCGTCGTTAGGATCGCAGCTTAAGCCCGAACGGCCAATTATAAGCGTCCGTTCATATCGTCAATCAGTAAAGGTTTCGCTTCGGGGTTTTATACGTATACGTATATATATGTGTGTATATAAATCTTATGTATATATATATATGCGTGGGGCTGCTGTCGCGAAATATAGTAGCAGCCATCTTATATTTTGTGTTGAAGAAAAACATTATTTAAACAAATGTATCGGGTATCAACGTGATAACGATTGTAGCGTCGGTCGTGTGCTCGATGAGGCGTAACATTTTCAACACTAGACTGGACCACTACATTAGCAAAGGTTAGTAATTGCGAGAGAGGATTTTCTTTTTTTTTTTCTTCGTGGATTTTGTACGAAGCTACGCTCGAGACGGAGAGAGACGGAGGTTTCTCGAGAGGGAGAGAGTGAGTAGAGGAAGATTGGTGTGTGAGAGAGAGAGAAAAGCGCCCCCCACCCCTCTGCGCGCCGCGCACAGCAAACGCACACACGCACGAACGAATCCGGTTTTAGCGTCAAAATTATAATCGCCGCGACGGCCTTTTTGTCCCCTCGAGTTTTATTTTCATTTTTCCCTCAAAAATCGCTCGTGGAACCGCGTACGAGTCCTCGAAAGACATCGTTCTCTCTCGCTTCGATACACGCGAATAATAATAATAATACATATACGTGCAAGATCGAGTCGCGCGGGATGTAGATTTCTCTGTGTGTGTGTGACTCCGCTCCGAGGAAAGTACTATATATTCGTCGACGTCGACGTCGCCGTCGGGGTCGTCGTCGTCGTCGTCGTCGTCGTCGTCGTCGCCCTCGTCGCCGTCCGCGCCGCGGACCCGCGAAAAAGTTATGCAATCAGCTGATCGTGCATTTGCACTACTGTCACTTGTCAAATATGAATGTCAATGTACGTACGGTTATCGTTTTCGCGTCGCTCTCTGACCGCGGATGATAAAAGACTCGGTCGACCGGATGATAGTCCCATTGTAAAAAAAACCTTTTTTTTTTTTACATTTTTTTTGCCCCTCCCCTTAACGTGGAAATTCGCGCTGAATTCTTTTTCTTGACTTTCGGTATACCGTGCAAATTCGACGAGATTGATTGATTTGGTTTATCATGCCCAAAAGCGCAAAATGAGAACAGTGAGGTGATACGAGTAGACAAAGTTTCTTGAGATACAAACAAGAAAAAGCAAAAGATTGATTGATTGATTGATCGATTGATTTGGTTTATTATGCCCAAGCGTACGAAATGGCAAAATAAGAACAGTGAGGTGACAAAGTTTCTCAAGAAACAAGAAAATCCAAAAAGCGAGCGCCGTATAGTAGATATCGACTCTTGATTAAAATATTAAGAGAGAGAGAGGGAGAGGGAGCGTGAGAAACGAATAAAGAAAATATTCTCGTGTCATGCAGGTGGATTGGTACGCAGGATATGAGCAGTTTGTCAAGCGCAACCTGACTCTGCTCCCACCCCATCAGCAAGCGGCTGCGGCTGCGGTACAGCACCAGCATCATCAGCAGCTGGCGGCGCCGCATCCTCATCAGGTTGACATTATGACATCTATGTTTGAACAACAAATAAAAAGTGAGCCGATGGGATTCTACTCCGTTGCTTCTAGTCGATCAGACGGTTCAAACTCGATGGTTAATTTGTCGGACGACCGGGAGGATTTATCGCAGCAGGAAGGTCACTTGCAGTCGCAGCAGCAGCAGCAAACAATGCAGGCTCATCAGCAGCAGGCGCAGCAGCAACAGGTGCAGCAGGTACAGCAGCAGCAGCAGCAACAGCAGCAGCAGCAGCAACAACAACAGCAGCAGCAGCAGCAGTCTCAGGTGCAGCAGCAGCAGCAGCAACAGCAACAGCAGGCGCCGGCTCGCCAATCGACGGCCCAACAAACTGTGAAGGAGGGCACTCGCTCCAAGCCCCAGCCTTGCAAGGTATGCGGCAAGGTACTGTCATCGGCGTCTTCTTACTACGTTCACATGAAGCTACATTCTGGCAACAAGCCTTATCACTGCACGGTGTGCGAAGCCAGCTTCTGTCGCAAGCCCTATCTCGAGGTACACATGAGAACGCACACGGGCGAGAGACCGTTTCAGTGCGAATTGTGCCTGAAGCGTTTTACCCAAAAATCAAGCTTGAACACGCACAAACGGGTGCACACGGGCGAACGACCTTACGCCTGTGACATATGCCAGAAGCGTTTTGCCGTTAAATCGTACGTAACGGCGCATCGTTGGAGTCACGTTGCCGAAAAGCCTCTAGTTTGCGATCGTTGCTCGCTAACGTTCACCTCGAAGAGCCAATTTGCCATACACATTCGCACTCACACGGCGTCGACGACGTACGAGTGCAACATATGCGGGCGCACATTCGTTCGCGACAGTTATCTAATAAGACATCAGAATCGCGTTCATCGGGATTTGAATCAAACAACGACGAACAATCATAATCCACCGACGCCCCAGAGTACCGGCGGTGGTACGACTTCCGGTGGCTTTGAGAGTCCGGTTTGCGATCTTCGTTACAACGAGGGACCCTCCTCGTTGGATTCACTCGGCGGTACAAAGGGCGGCATCGCCGCTGAAATAGCAAGTTTAGCCAAACAAAACAGTCTACAGCTTCCTCTTCCGCTGCTTCATCCGCAGACTACCAACTAGTGTTTGGACGGCAGCGCGTCCGAGACTCTGCCGCCGTTACAACAAGAACCACCACAACAACAGCAACAACAACAACAACAACAACAACAACAACAACAGTCACCACAGCAGCAAGTAGTATGTTCGACAACGGCACCATCCTCGTCATCGCCGTACTCCCTAAATTCAACGAGCTCGGTGACTCATGATAATAACGAAAACAGCAACCACAATAGCAACAATAACAACAATACGACGACTACTACAGCGCAGAGTGTCTATGAATCAGCGAGCACTTCCGGTTCGACGCTGGACTCTACCGATACTCATTTGTATCATCATCTTTCCAACGTAAATACGTCGGAATCACACAGAAATTCTCATCCGATACACGGACATCATCATCACCATCATCATCATCATCGGGGCGTTGTACCGAGCGTTCATCCACCACCGCCGGGATTACATCCGGCGCTCTATCTTTACGCCCAATACGCCAGTGCGAATCCAACGATTACTTATCCCGAATACATCCAACGTAATAACTGATATGATCGTATTTTTTAGAGAGAACCGAGGATCTAAAAAGAAAGAAACGTGTACTTGAACGCTCGGAACGTTCGACTGAGGGACGAAAAATCTACGGATTTGCTGGATCAATGAAAGTCGAAGAAAGTCCCGTTGTTGAACAATTGTTTTTCAATTATGAAAAAAGTTTTGAGAATACTTTATCGAGTATTGGCGCGGGAAAATCGAGAGGTTTTTCCGTGAAAACGTAAATTTGGCGATTCCACGATCAATCGAACGTTCGGAGCATCAAGTACATCGATATTGAATTTTGCATCTTTGCGACACAGGGAAAATAGAGTTTTCTTTTTAATTTTTGTGCACAGAGTCCATTTCGATGATTCGAAAATTTTGGAAACTTCTTGAGAGAGAATTTTATCGGAAAATTGATTTTCGTTGCATTTTGAAGTTGCAAATTTCAACATCGCGAAATGAGGATTGTTGAGTGCGACACAGACGAAACAAACACGATTTACGAAAAACAGACGAGAATAATGAACTTGATGCTTGCGTCGTTGGAATGCAACGAAAATAGGATTTTTAAAAGTGTACTTTTGTCGGTTTTTCGTTTAACCGAACGTTCGAATCTTGAGGTACATTTTATTACGACAAATTTTATAAGTCGCGAGTTCCTCAAAGTGGAAAATCGTTGGAAGGATTTTACGTGGGATTTTCAATTTGGATGCTGGTATTCTGATTGCGCGTGAAAAGCATGAGCGATATTGAAAATAAATTTTTTAGAAACAACCGTTGCATTTCAACGATGCAAATTTCAACGTTATCGGAAATAATGATAATAAAGACACGAGAATGGGGAATGAACGAAAGATTTTTCGTGCTAGCGTCAAATTCAGACAATACGCGGCAGAGGTGACGACGATGCTCCGCGTTTTTTTAGAGCTTGAATGTTTTTTTCTTTTTTTGCTTTCTTATCATTCACGAATTCTTTGACGAATGGATAAATACAATGTAGAAATGCGTTTAGCTTTTTTTTTAAATTAATTAATTTCAACGAAGGAAAGAACGGGATTGAGAGAAAGAGACAGACAGAGAGAGAGAGAGAGAGAGAGAAAGAGAGATATAGATATATATTTGAAAATGAAGGAAACAATTAGACGACGACTCCTCGAGATCATCGCGTACGTTCAAAACGAAACTTCAGAGGAGCATCCGAGACTTTGTCCATTAAAATCGTTTCGGCGCGAAATTCGGTTTAGTCTTTTTTTTTCTTTTTATTTTTTTTTTGTTCGGCGTTCCTGCGAGAGGCACTAAACTCTTCCGTAACGATCCGAATGATCCTAGCAACGACGATCTAAATATTCAAAGCGCAAAGGGGAAATACGGCACACGAAGAAGAAGAAGAAGAAGAAGAAGAAGAAGAAACGAACGGACGGAAAAAAGAAATTCTCTGCACGTTTCCATTGTATCGGCAACCTTTTTTTTAATTTTTTTTTCTTTTAATTTCTCTTTTTGAACATAACGTATGCAAGTAGATGTATTACGCGATCATCACAACAAACATATTTATATTATATTTTTAAAGGAGTTTAGTCACTTGGATCTGTGATATAGATAGTAATTATTATCAGCAAGGGTTTGAAAAAAAGGAATATTGGTTTACCATTTTTCGCGATTATCAGACAAACAAAAAAAAACGAAACAAGAGGAACAAAAGAGAGAGAGAGAGAGAGAGAGAGAGAGAGAGACAGACAAACAGAGTGAGAAGCGAATAGAGCGGGGGAAAAAGCGGAATATCGGAAATAAAAAAACAAAAAAAAATGTCATTGTGAAGCGATTTAGCTGGTATCGGATTCGTAATAATCGGACAAGTTTGCGTAGGACGCGCTGCGACTTTTCTATCGAAAATTCGGAAACAATAGTGAGATCAAAACAGACAACAGTTTGAAAAAAATAATAATAATAGTCAACAATTGGGAAACGACACTGTTGCTGTTATTAAATTACTACTTCTACTTCCACCGCTAATTTCACTCATTAAAAGCGAAAAAGAAAACGGTCACGCGTGAAATAAAACGGCAAAAAACAAAATTAACAAAATGAAAAGAATAAAGTACATATATATATATATATATTTATATATATATATATCTACAACTCCCACGATCATCGTCATCGACATCTCGAGCATTAGTCCTATAATAATTGTAAACTTACTACTAGGGCTAATTACTAATACTGCTACTACTACTCCTACCGCTATTAATACTATTCTATCGCTAAACGAAAAAAAAAAGAAATACTATCACTTACTACTAATATTATTAGGCACACATGATTAAATACACAAACGACAATATAGACAAATACACAAACGAACAAGAGAACACAAACAAACAGACAAAATGTTGATTTGATTAAAAGCGTTTTATCCCTTTGTATACAATTTAAGGCCCAAAATATTATATAGGAGTCATGGTTTCTCTCGAGCTTGAACACAGCTTTTTTTTGCTAATACATATATATTAGGATGATTCAAAAGAAGCGACTATTTTTTTTTTTTCGAAATCCCCTGGGGGAGATTAAAGAAGATGCATGTTGAAAGCAGAACTCTTGATATTAATATTTGGCGGTTTCTCACGCGGAATTGAACGCTCTACAAAAAAGGTCTCTTATGATTTTTCGATAAACTCACTTCTTCAAAAGTTATTCAAGGTTAAAGTTAAATTTGGAGTAAATTTGCCCTTTTTTTTAGTTTCCGGCAAAATGTTAAAACTTATTACTAAATATCATAAAATCTTTCTTGGAACAAAAGTTTAAATTGCAAAAACACAAATTACCCAATTTTTAAATAAATGAGTAGTTCACACATATTCAGTTTAAATATATATATATATGAGGCATTCCATACCAATTCGACCTGGGTCTGACCCTCGACCCCCGAGTTTTCCGCTCATTACTCGCACTCTATCAAGCAATTACATTTTTTTTCAGATTTTTCAAAATAAATTTGAGCGCGTCATGAATTTTTGAATTTTTTTTTTTGAACACCTCGATAACCGTAATCGAAAAATCTGAAAAAATTCCCAAAAATACAGTGTTAGATATTAAAAATGTTGGTGTAAAATTTAAAATGTCTGGTCTTTTGATTCAACCCGTTTTTTAGCTTTTTGAGAGAAAAAAATGAAAAAAATAAGAAGCAGAGGTCAATTTACTGTAGACTTATATTACGCATAGACTTGTATTATGCATACAAAATTTCGAGCAACAGTCTACAGTAAATTGACCTCTGCTTCTTATTTTTTTCATTTCTTTTTGCTCAAAAAGCTAAAAAACGAGTTGAAGCAAAAGTCCGGACATTATGAATTTTACACCAACATTTTTTATATCTGACACTGTATTTTTGGGAATTTTTTCAGATTTTTCGATTACGGCCATCGAGGTGTTCGAGAAGAAAATTCAAAAATTCATAACGCGCTCAAATGTATTTTGAAAAATCTGAAAAAAATTGTAATTGCTTGATAGAGTGAGATTAATGATAGGAAAAATTGGGAACCAGATTTGAGGGGTCGAGGATCAGACCCAGGTCGAATTGGTATGGAATGCCCCATATATATATATATTAGACCGTGAATAACTTTTCAAGAAGTGAGTTTATCGAAAAATCATAAGAGATTTTTTTTCTAAAGCGTTCTTATTCCCTACAAAAATATGTATCGCTCATTTCGGTACATTTACTTGAAGCCGGGGTATAAAATTTCGAAGCTTGAAAGATTTTTTTTCCTTTGTTATTTAAATGGAAAATAGAAATATGCGATGAGAGACCGCTAAATATTAATATTAAGAACTCTGCTTTTAACAGGCATCTTTATTCACCTCCCCGAAAGTATTTAATAGGGGATTCCGAAAAAAAATAGTCGCTTTTTTGAATCAGTCTAATAATATATATAGACACAGGATTCTGGCTTCTCTCCCTTTTTCCTCTTTTCACGCCCTCGCACAGCTTTTCTTCGTGGTATTAATTTCTTCTTTTTTTAATTTTTTCGAGCGCGTATGCAAACTTCGGATCGCCGGAAGATAGAGATATGGGCCGAAGTTTTATGTGTTTTAAATATATATTATTATTATTATTATTATTACTAGGGTGTACTTACGTTCTTTTCTTTTTCTTCACATATCCAAAATACACCGTGAAACGAATGGGCGAGAGTGAGAGATGGCATTTTGTAAATATCGATTGAAAAGAATATTGAACAAAAGATGATAATTTTTCACGAACACTATTAGAAATTAGTTTTAAAAAAAATTAACATCGACGCGAGGGGAGACGGGAAATTAAAAAAAAAACAAAATTTATAATATGAATGCACAGCTTCAAAATCAAGGCGGGGAAACCATGACCACTGCGCGCGTAGCTACACTATATATATATATACTATATATAATATATATAGCGTATATATTATATATACATAAATAATGTAAATCGCTTAACTTTTTTTTTGCAACACTCGCGGTTTAATCAACAACAATATCTCGTTAATTGAGATTGCACACATCCGACCCGTTATAATTTGTACTATTGGAGATGTATTCTATTTTTTGCTCTTCTTTTTTTTTTTAACTGTATACGAGGACACACGAGATAATGGAAGAAGTTAAGAAAATAAATGAAGAAAAATAAACAATTGATAACTATATAGGAAATTTGTAATAAATAAATTTTAAAAAATCGCGGTAGAGTGCCTCGAACTACACTTTTTTTCTCAATTCTGTTATATATATATATATATATATATATATATATATATATATGACTATGTATGTGGCAATTTAGTTTGAAAACTGCGTGCGTATGCCCGAGGCTTTCGTTTCCATATTACGTGTACCGAGTCACCGGGTAAGACTGATTATCATAAAAGGAAATATGTGAGAAAGAGAGAGAGAGAGAAAGAGCGATAGAGTTGATTGGAAAAGTGAAAAATTCGTTGCGCTTCCAGCGAAGAAAAATAAGAAGAACGCACGTTTTTGTGACGGAAAATTTTTTGGGAGAAAAAGAAAATGAAGGGGAAAAAAAACAATGATCTTTATATTGGCTAGTCATTGTGCAGCTCTATGAGATATTGTACTACTAAGCTGTGATGTAAAGCCTACGAGCATATGCCCGCGCAGCTCCTAACTAGTTGATATGTTTAACAAAAGGAAAAATGATTTTTAAGAAATTTGCTTATAGCTTATTCTAGGAAAAAAAAGAAGAAATTAGTTCGCATTAAGAATTACGTATGAATGTCCAATTTTTATTTTTATTTTCTCGCCTCGATTCTCTCGAACAATTGGCGCCTTCACGTTAGCAAGATTTTTCAATAACATTTCTTCATTATTGAGAAACGGATTTAACGACATACGAGGCTCAAAATTTGAGCGCATTTTTCGCGAAAACGACTCTATGGAATGGGAAAAACCTTTCATTCAATCGATTACAGAGTATTTGAGGTTATGTTGACCAGCCTCGCTCTAATGGCGGCTTTATTTTTCACGATTCGCGACGCCATTAGCGCCATCTACCGTCGAATCCCTTTCTCAATGTGACTCGTGCCGAGTTGAGGAATTTTGTCTGCTTCTTTGAATCTTTTTCACGCGGCTCTTGTATCTTCACTTTTATTTCAACATCAACCGCGTTTATTTTACCAGCGAGCCTTCTCATATCTCAAATGTGACACTGAAGAAATAACGCAAAACGATAATTCGTTCGCAATATAGACGACGACGACGACCAAAGCGTAGGGAAAAAACAAATGAGTAAACAAAAAAACAGAAGAGGAACGAACGTAGCGCCTCTCGCGAGAGCGTCACCGAAGCTTCACAACGATGAATATTTGTACAATTTCATACGGATTTCTTTGATTTCTTGTTACTCATTCTCTCTTGCCTCGCGAAAAAAATGTTACGAGACAAGAGATAACGAGAATATTTTTTAGCCTCTGTACGTTGACGTTTGGAGGAAGCTCCTAGGACTTGTGTGGTAAAAATTATTGTTTTAGCAAAAAATAATTATTTCCCTCCCCGACTCGAGGACAATAGCAGAAGATACGTCGTACTTCCTGTTTCGCTTCATATTTTATTTCCAATTTGGCTGCAAATATCTCGACGACGAGGATTGTAAATAATTGCAACGCTATGAAAATATCCGATGAAATAACCGAGAAGAACAAAGAAGAAAAAAAACGAATGATCGGGGAGGGAAGAGATAGAGGAAAAACGATTCAAAGGCGCCAATTTTGACCCTCGCTGGTCACACCTCAAAATAATTCCAAGCTGGTCACTCTGGGTCAATTTGACCCGGATGGTTGTCAAACAAAAAAGTATCCGATTGACTGAAAAAAAATATAGGAATTATCTTCGAACATTTCAGTATATTAAACAATGGGTTTTTTTTATTTACATGGAAAAAATCAGGAAAAAAACTTTAAAAAATCCGGTGTTTTTTGGGAAAATTGGATATTTGAGCTGAAAGAGCTCGGGTCAATTTGACCCGCGGTGACCAGCGTGGATTAATCGTCGACACCGCAAGATAGGATAAATGATACTGAAACTGTCGAATAAGAAAACAGAAAAATGTAAAAAAAAAAAAAACGGATAAACTCGAAAATACTCGATCAAATCTCGTCTCTCGTTGAATGTAAACAAATTGTGACCTGGGAGAAGCCAGGATGAACGTTCGCGCACCGTTCCTTCGGATCTCGATGATTTCACTTGAAGAAAAAAAACCGATTGAACAAATAATATAATAAGCTGATTTTTCAAGAAGAAATTTTCTACGCCGAACGATTGTTGGATGAAGAAATCTCAAAGAACGGTGCACGAAAATGGACGCACATTCGACGTTGATTAACTCAAAAGAGAAGAGAAGCGTAGGAGGAAGAGGAAGAAAACACATTTTTTAACGGATCAATGCCATACGACGAATACACACAAATTCACAGACACACAAACACAAAAACAGACACAAACGCAGGAACAAATGTGATTCCCCCGTGTCGCTTCTCGCCAGAGTGCAATTGTGCAATTGAAGGACAAGCTCGATAACGAAATAATGATGGCAATAAGGAAACAAGATCGGTGATTGGTCGGGCTGATTGGAGAGATAGTTTGGAAAATCCATTGGAACGTTTGTCGCACGATTGTGTGCCTGAGATGAAGAATTGATGGGAAGAAGAAAAAAAAGGAAAACGGTACCGAGCCAAGAAGTTGAGGAGGAAATACCATTCTGAGGGAAAAAAACAAAAATTGAAACAAATTTACGAACGGTAACGAAACGGATGAAAAAAGAAAAAAACGGAAAAGGGGTGGAAGAGGAAAAACCTAAATAATTACAATGTCCGGGTCGCTCGACATTGCGCCTGTACCATTTTGCTTCGTTAGCAGAGTACGATGCCATTTATTTTTGTAATACGTTTACGTAGGGATAGTTCTTATTTTTATATAGAGGTTTACCGTGCTACCGTAAGTACCGTAAGTCTTAGAGGCCTGCGTAGGGTAGATTTTTTAGAAAGCCGCGATTACGACGCGCCTTGCAGTCGAGGATGAGAAGGAAAATATGAAAATTGAAGTTGGCTCGAATGAAGAGGAAATTGAATTGAAAAAAAAAAAAAAAATTAGGAAGGAAATTCGAATTACACACAGAGTACAGAAAAGACTACTCGCTTCCGCAGCGTCGTTATATACTAATTCAAAAAAAGCGACTGTTTTTTTGTTTTCGAAATCCCCCATTAAATAATTTCGGGGAGGTGAAAAAAGATGCCTGTTAAAAGCAGAGCTCTTGATACTAATATTTAGCGGTCAATCATCGCATATTTCTATTTCCCATTTAAATAGCACAAGAAAAAAAAATCAAATTTTGAAATTTTATTCCTCGGCTTCAAGTCAACCGGAATGAACGATACATATTCTGGTGGGGAATTGAACGCTCTACCAAAGAGTTTTCTTATGATTCTTCGATAAACTCACTTCTTCAAAGGTTATTCATGGTCCAATGTATACATTGTAAAAAAAGCTATTAAATTTAATATTATTGTTATTGAAGCTTCATATTCTTTTGTATATTAAATTTCAATAATAAGTATACTCAGTCGAAATTAATAGACATCGATTGGAATATTTTAACTTAAATTTTAACTCAAAATTTTTACTCAAATTCAATATTTGCATATTTAAATTAAGAGAGTAAACTCTGAAAATTAAAATTTATATTGGAATCAGGGTTGCGAATTTTTTAATTCAAAAAATTTAAATTAAAAATTAAAAAATTATTTTTGAATCCCAATCTGGGGATTAAAAAATAAAGAATAATGTTTCAATCCCAATGTCGGGATTAAAAATAAAAAATTATTTTTTTAATGCAATATTTACAACCCTGATTGGAACATTACTGCACACATGTATATAAAATTTATTATACCGTGTATGAAATTTACTAAACTGTATATGCATAAAAATTTCATATTTTCAAACTTCATAATTTTTTACAGTGTACGTAACTAAAAAAAAAGTTGAATTTACTCTAAATTGAACTTTAATCTTGAATAACTTTCCAAGGAATGAGTTTATCGAAAAATCATAAGAGACGTTTTTTGTAGAGCGTTCAATTCCCTACAAGAATATGTATGGGACATTTCGGTACATTGACTTGAGGCCGAGAAATAAAATTTCAAAGTTTGAACCTTCTTTTTCCCGCGTTATTTAAATGGGAAATAGAAATATGCGATGAGAGACCGATTAATATTAATATCAAGAGCTCTGGTTTTAACAGGCATCTTTTTTCACCTCCCTGAAAGTATTTAATAGGGGATTTCGAAAAAAAAAATAGTCGCTTTTTTTGAATCAGTCTAATACACACGTATATATAGAGCATAAATCACACGTGCGTTTGTAATTAGCGAGCCCCAGGTGCGCTTTTCAAATTGCTAACTATATTACCCGATATTCGCTAAATTTAAGGCTCTCGCGGAGAAAACTTTGATTTATCATTTTGTAATATGTTACTTTGTGTCTAGTCTATTTGGTAAAGAGAAAGGAATAGAGAGAGAGAGAGAGAGAGAGAGAGCGCGAGCGAGTTTGGGGTTGAAAAAAAATAATAATAAGTTCCTCCCTTGGGAAAGTCGAGAAAAGGATTTTCTTTTTTGACTCTCAAGGATCGAGAGGGACAGATGTGAAAAAATTCTAAGTGCGCTGCGGAAAGCGAGTTTGTGAAGAAAAATGAAATAAATGAATGAAGCGAAGGAAAAAATCTAAGAAAAAAAAATTAATCATGAAACTGAAGAATGTGACACGTTGTTGACGAGGATCATCGATCGAGGAGGATTTTTTTTTATGGGATAACTGCCATTCAAAAAGTGTAATAAAATGGTGTAAATCTTTCTCTCTCTCTCTCTCTCTCTCGCTTTGAGATGCAAGAGAGAAAGAGAGGGAGATAAATATTTGAGATTCATAAAAAAAAAAAAAAAAAACGGGACAGCAAGTATATATAAACGTGTAACGAGGCTGAGAGAATGAAAAAATAAATTAGAAATGAAATGAAAGGACGAGAAGAAAAAGTAAAAAAATACAAAAAGCCACGATGGCGGCACGAGTCGAACGTGAAAGAGAAAAATTAAAAAAAAAAAACAAAAGAGAAACAAAAGAAAGATCGATATTTTTCGAGTCGCGCCGAGTATCGCATTATACATAAATTATACATAACCGATTTGTAAACATTAACGAGGAAATAACAAACAAAAAAAAATACTTAGCAATGTAATAATGATTAAAGATTTAAAATAAAATAAAAAAAAGTAACTAAACGAGCAGACAAGCATCTAACTAAATGATATGTATAATTCACCGAGGTATAAAAAATTACAAAAAAAAATAAAACGCGAAAATATTTAAAGAAAAGTAACAGGACAATGAGAATTAAAAAAAATATACACAAAACGAAAAAAAAAAATTATACAACGTAGTTAGGGATATATAGGTCGAACACGCGATGTACGCATGTACCTATGTATTGAAGAAGTAAACAAGAAGAAAAAAACGAACAAAAAATTTTGAATTAACGAAAAAAATGAAAAAACGAGACGCCCCATTGGGTACTTTTTTGTAATAGCAGTTTGACGACGAGACAAACGAAAAAAAAAAACAGACACATTCATATGCAAACGAGCAAAAGATAAACAAACGTTGAGAAATTTTGTGACAAAATGGGGGAGATAAAGAGAAAAATCGAGAAATCGATTGAAGCTTGACTAAATAGTTCTCACCGACATATCCTGGCTAACACATCCTTTTACGTACATACCGCATACCTATAGTTGTAATATTACATGTTATACATAGGGTATTTTATGTGTAAACGATAATTATTAAAAGAAGAAGGAAAAAAAAAAGAACAGCAACAAAAATATTATACGAGATACTGAAAAATAGATTCATACTATATACATAAAAATGGTACAACTAAGGCAAGTATGTACTGTACATAGCTGTCATTTATTCCTATGCCCCAAAAATGCGAAGCTATATATATATATATATATGGATATTTATTTATTTATGAGGCATTCCACGTCAAGTCGGCCACCCCATTTTTTGGAATCACCAAAAATCACATACAAATTTTTATAAAGTAGTTCTAACTGTCAAGAAAATTTGTGATTTCTTTCAGATTTTTAAATTACATACTTTAGCCGGAAAAAAAAATACAAAAAAATTCCTTGTTCCTTTTTGTATCTCGAAAATTATTCATCGTACGAAAAAAAAGTGGAACATGAAATTTAGGATTTTCAACGTACTTTTCACTGAAATTTTTACAAACTCCTCCGAAAGCTCTATATGCCATTGTCGGAGCAAATAATGTTTTGATATTTTTTTTCTCATAATTAACATCTTCGATTTGTCTAGTTCTAACAGTTTTTTACATGATATATTTACAGACTACAAAAAAATTGGCTCAGTGGACGACCCATTCCTTCGCATGCGTTTTTCATCCCAAACGAATACACAAATATCTCTTGAACATTAACAGGGTTGAGGCTATTTATAGATATTTTCTACAGCCCGCATTTTTATTTATTTTTTGTACTTTTTCAATTTTTTAAACTTTTTCCATTTTTATTTGTTTAAATATCTTTTTGTACATTTTAATAAACTTATTTATCAATGGACCCCTGTACACCGATAAAGTCTATTCAAATTAGAGTCAAAGGCTAGTCACGTCTCTCGATTGCAAAAGAGAATTAATTTACCCTCTTTGGATACACTGACGTTCCTATGGCCAATGAATACTTTTTTAGTTCGATTTAGCCATGATTTTTGGGAATGAAGCAATGATACTGCTTTGTTCCTGGAATCGTCTTCGCAGTATCAAAACGAGATTGTTTTATTATTTTTCCCTGTCTACGATTAAGAATGATAAGATATCAATATCTACACTATTTCGTTAAATCACTCAATAATGATATATTATATCAATAAAAATGCATACGAAGGAATGGGTTGTCCACTAAGCCAATTTTTTTATAGTCTGTAAATATATCAAGTAAAAAACTGTTAAAACTACAGACAAATCGAAGATGTTAATTCTGAGAAAAAAAATAACAAATTATTATTTGCTTCGAAAATGGCATATAGAGTTTTCGGAGGAGTTTGTAAAAAATGTCAGTGAAAAGCACTTTGAAAATCCTAAATTTTATGTCCTACTTTTTTTTTCGTACGATGAATAATTTTCTAGTTACAAAATGGGACTAACAAAAATTTTGTATTTTTTTTCCGGCTAAAATATGTGATTTAAACATATGAAAAAAATCACGAATTTTCTTGATAGTTAGAACTACTTTCTAAAAATTTGTATGCAATTTTTGGCGATTTCAAAAAATGGGGTCGCCGACTTGACATGGAATGCCTCTTATATATATATATATATAGTCCCGTGATCCCTCCCTAAAACCCAGTGTATTGCGAGAGATTAACCACTGTTGTAATAATTATGGAGGATTTTATTATTATTATTATTATTATTATTATTATCGGCGAAAAAACCAAGTTAAAAAGCGATAAATTCTGCGTATATTATTTAAATCGTAGTCTAAGCTTACCGTTAGTGGAAGTAGACCCTCACTTTTTAGCACGTTCCGAGAGAAATTCTTCGAAAAATTGCGATTCTACCTCAAATCGACGATGAAGATTAAATGGAAAATTAAAGAAAAAAAAAATAATAAATGAGGATTATTAACTACCGCGCGCCCGTAGATCAAAATTCCCATCGGGGATTGTGAAATTCGACGGAAAAAATGAGAAAGAGAAAATTTTGAGAAAAGAGGAAAAATGAAAACGAGAGAACGTTTGGCCTGCAGCGACCTCAATCTGTGATAACATTTAGGGAATATTGTTCGAAGAGAAAGGATTAGAATTTTTTGTTTTTTTTTTTTCAAAATTTGTTTTCATTTTTTAGAATGATTTTTCGAAAGGCCCTGGCATAGTATATATATTACGTATAATATCGGCGACGTGGGAACGTAAAACATCCAGACGGAAGAATCCAGGGGGTCTTGCACTATTTTGGGATTGTGCCCGGTGCACAACGCCCTTTTTTTTTTATCTCTTGTACAAACATAAGGAGGTTCACGAGGAATGGAAAAAGTAGTGGGGTTTTTTAAATGGGAAGAGCATTGGAAGGAATATTGGTGGGCAAAAAAAACAGCATGGTTAAAGAAAAAATATCCCACACACAGTTTCTCTTCATGATTCTCTCTTCTACTTGGTCACGATAACCCGAAACGCACTCTTGGCGGATATTATATATAGAAAAATGTAACTTGAATACACCCCGTTCGTTTTGCAGAGTATTTTGTCAAGAGGAAACCCAGCCTGAGGCTGTTTTTCTGCTTGAGTGAAGATTTTTTAATTTTTTTCTCACTTCCCTTCTTTAAACGTCACCTATCAAAACCAGAGTTGTAAATAATGCATTATTTTGATAATGCATTACTGTAATCATTAATCATTACACTGCATAATGTGAAATGGACAAGTGTACCATTACAAAATACAAGAGTAATGTGTAATGAATGTGTGTTCCATTACAAATTAAAAAAAGTAATGTGTTATTGATGCATGTGCCATTACAAACAAAAAAAATTAATGTGTAATGGATGAGTGCTCCATTACAAATTACAATTGAAAAAAAAGTAATTGGCTGTGGAAAATATTCCATTACAAATTAGTGTGTTTCTACAACAATTTGGAGCAGATACTATTTTGCTCAAAGGTAAGTCTATTAATTTTTCAATGTAAATAATTTGTGTGTATCAAGTTTTTGTTAACTTTACTATCTTAGCGATAAATGTATAAGCAGTGATTTTTTGGAGTAATTTTTACTCCATTGTTGTAAAAATTACAATTCAAGAATGGAGTAAAAATTACTCCAATCATCACTGTTCATACATTCACCACTGCGATAGTAAAGTTAACAAAAACTTGATACACACAAATTATTTTTATTGAAAAATTAATAAACTTTGAGCAAAATATTACCTGCTCCAAATTGTCGGAGAAACACTATATAATTTGTAATCGAATATTCTCCACTGCGAATTACTTTTTTTTTTTCAATTGTAATTTGTAATGGAGCACTCATTCATTACACGTTATTTTTTATTTGCAATGGCACATGCAACCATTACACATTACTTTTATTATTTGTAATGGAACATGCGTACATTACACATTACTTTTTTTATTTGCAATGGAACACGCATCCATTACACATTACTATTTTCATTTGTAATAGAATATTCATTCATTACACGTTACTTTTGTAATTTGTAACGGAAAACGAATACAATACACATTGTTTAAAGTAATGGGTAATGCATTACTTTTACATTACTATTTTCACAACTCTGATCAAAACAACGGGGACCAAATTCAGAAACCATGCTCGGATCGTGGATAATTTTGAGAGAAAAAAATGCTAATCCATGTAATAATGGTCATAATGGTCTTTTAATCTACATTGGGATTTCATTTTAGCACGGCAAAGAAAAAAAATTAAGTACAAATGACTCGTGCAATAATATAAAACCCTGACGAAAACGTATTTGCAATAGGAAATTAGAAGGAAAAAAATGAATTCCATTCCGTGTCCCGTTTTTTCAAGATTTTAAAACGACATCAAAAGTTTAATAGACTATGTCAACTATATATTCTATTTTTTTTAAATGACACTCATAGACTCGCTTCTTCATCAAAGTTGAATTAATCCCAAACTTTTATTCTCTATTATGCAAGAGTCGCGAAAAGTCAAGTGACTCAAAAGTTCACCAATGAGAGATGTATTTTTTTTCTCCATTATATATTGCATTGTGATGTTAGGTTTAAGCAGTGAATTCGGTGAAGTGAGGTCGCTGTGAGAAAGGCTGAACGTTACATCAAATAGGAAACAAATTGTTTTTTAATACAAAAAAAAAAAAATTGTGAAGAGAGGGATAGCGCACTTTCATCAAAAACGTTCTATTTGCTTTCCTTTTCTTATTTTTTCGTATTTTAGACCCGAGCAGAACAAAAACTCTCATCGACATATTAGGGAGAAAAAAGAGAGTGAATGAAGAAACAAGAAATACAATATATATATAGATACAAGAAAATTTACACATACATCCAATTAACGACACTGTATATTGCGATCAGGAGACAAGCTATAAGTTTTGTTCGTACTGTCATGAACAAACGAAGATAAAAAAAAAAAGATTTTGAAAAAGGGTACACTCGTGTAATAAAGTAGATATCCATGGACCGAGAGTGAAAATTACCAATTTTATCCCTCCTTCCCTAAGTACTCATCATGAAATTTCCGTTGCTCATGAAATTTCCATTATTTTATTCTACTATATTTACACAAAATTTGCGATTTTGCGATTTTTCTTTTCCCTCATCATTATTCAATCTCAACGTCGACGATCGCATCCTCGAGGATAATTTGTTCCGAGGACACGGGAATTTGCATTATTGGCAGAGGATCCGGTGATCTCGTGTATGTGTTACTTGCCGAATGTTCTTTCAGGTACTCACCCCCTTTTTCCTCGTAATCGTTCCTCGTTACGAGATAATCGGACAAATTACCGCTGAGTCCGAAATCGCGAGCGCCGTACCAAGCATCGAGATTCGCATTTTTCGCAATGCTAACGCGATAATTCGTTCCAAAGGGACGAATCTCGCGCAATTCACGAGTGAGACGTTCCAATAGGCCGGGAAACATCGATGGTCCACCGGTGAGAAAAACATTGGCGACGAGACGATTTTGTACCTCCGGACTGTAAAGCTTTAGAACGAAATCGATGGTTTCGGCAATTCCGGCTTCGATCGAGCCGATCATCGACGGTTGAAATATCAGCTCGGTCGTTCTCAGACGCTCGACACCGACGTGCAACTGATGGGTCTCGCCCGGTATCAACGGCACGTTCGAGCCAACACCGTCGAATTCCGGATCATGATGACGAAGGACGTCCTCGAGCTCGAGCAATCTCTCCTGTTCCAGCTCAGAATCCGAATCTCCACCCTCACGATTTATCACCTTGTAAACGTCCCAGTCCTCGTCTCTCATACCAAAATCATCGTCGCGCTTTTCCTTCCTCGCTAAATGACTTATTATACGCATACGCTCCTGCGCTGCCGCTGTACGACGCTTTGCCATGTCCTGACGACGCTGACGCTTCGCCAAACGTTTGTCCAGGATCTCTTGGCTTAAAAAAAAAAAAGGTTTGAATGTGAAAAAATTCAGCAGGGTATCTTGAAAACAGGGTTGCGTAATTTTTAATGAAAAAGTAATGCATTGATCATTACTTTTTTAATGGCTAATGGAAATCATTTTCATTAACCATTAAATGTTAATGGTTAATATCCATTAATCAATAATATTAAATGATTAATGGAAATAATTCCCATTAATCAATAAATGTTAATCGTTAATGGAAGTTATTTTCCATTAATCAATAAATGTTAATGGTTAATGGAAGTTTTTTTCAATCATCAATAAGAGTTAATGGTTAATGGAAATTATCACCATTAACCATTACGTGTTGACGGTTAATGGAAATTATTTTCACTAATCAATAACAATAAATGATTAATGGAAATAATTTCCATTAATCAATAAATGTTAATGGTTAATGAAAGTTGTTTTCAATTATCAATAAGAGTTAATGGTTAATGAAAATTATCTCCATTAACAATTACGTGAGTATGGTTAATGAAAATTATTTTCACTGACCTATAACATTAAATGATTAATGGAAATAATTTCCATTAATCAATAAATGTTAATGGTTAATGGAAGTTATTTTCAATTATCAATAAGAGTTAATGGTTAATGAAAATTATCTGCATTAACCATTACGTGTTGATGGTTAATGGAAATTATTTTCTCTGACCTATAACATTAAATGATTAATGGAAATAATTTCCATTAATCAATAAATGTTAATCGTTGATTGAGTTATTTCCAATTATCAATAAGAGTTAATGGTTAATGAAAATTATCTCCATTAACTATTACGTGTTGGTGGTTAATGGAAATTATTTTCACTAACCAATAACATTAAATGATCAATGGAAATAATTCCCATTAATTAAGAAATGTGAATGGTTAATGGAAGTTATTTTCATTTATCAATAAGAATGAATGATTAATTGAAATGATCTCCATTAACCATTACGTGGCTATGGTTAATGAAAATTATTTTCACTAACCAATAACATTAAATGGTTAATGGAGATAATTTTCATTAACATTAAATGGTTGATGGAAACTATTTTCATTAACCATTAACATTCAATGGTTAATGGAAATTATTTAAATTAATCAATAAGAGTTAATGGTTATTGAAAATGTAAATGCAAAATTGGTCAAGTTAACAACAAGTTTGTAAATAAATTAACTCACCGTCTCTTTCTAACGCTCGCTATCCACTCGTCCGTGTCCTGTTGATCCTTCGGCTGGAGATTCGCTTTGATCTTTGGCTTTTGCTCCTCTATAACGATATTGTCCTCTTGGGAATTAGCAGCGACGATTTTTTGTCTCGTACGCTCGACCTTGGCCTGCAAATTGTTTATCATTTTGGCAAGATCTGACTCGCTCGTTAAGGAATACGATTTCATTGCCTCCTCGAATTCTTCGGTCTCTCCCTCGTCGAGAAGGTCCTGCATCGCCATCAATTGATTCAATTGTTCCTCGTCCTCGGCGAGCTGGATCAATGAAAAATGAGTATTTTTTTTCGGGAATCATTTGTAGAAGCGGGGATAATCGATTCTGCGGTATATGCCTTACTCGTTCTTCGCGCTTTCGCGCATTTATCTCCATCAATCTTCGCGCCAATTCCCGTTTACGCTCCTTTTGCTGTTCAACCGTTAAACCAGGTGTACTCACGGGTGCGACGTACGGTAATTGCACTCTCAATACGTTCACATCATAGTGATCCGGATCCGACCATTTTTTAACCTCATCCTGATAATTATAAGCTACGAAACAATGCTCGTGAATGAGCTCCTAAAACATCAAATGAATTTGTCAAAATTGTGCCAATTAAATACATTCACAGCATCTGAAAAATATGTAACGACACTACTGGAAAAAATTAGGGGATCAAAAATCATGATTACAATGAAGAAAAACAATTTTGAATGAAAAATTCAAATCATAATCATTATTACAATGAAAAAAAAAATTTTCAAGTTTTTTCCACATTTTTATCGCAGCGCTTAAATTTATGGAAAAAAATTGAAGCTAAATAAACAAGCTATCCGGTTCATGCAATGGTTTAGCAGGAAAAATGTTTTCCAAGTAACTGCCGAAAAAAAAAAATTGCCACATTTTTTTTTCTCGATATTTCTCATGATTACGTGAAACCTGTAGCTTCGAAAATTTTTTTGCTGGAAAATCTTAAAACTAGAAACTTGAAGCTTCAAAATGCTTTTTTTAGACCTAGATACGACCATTTTTTACTGAGATACAGCATTGTTAAAAACCACTAAAAATTTAGGAAATTTTTTGATCCCTTTATTTTTTCCAGTAGTGTATATCTGCGTTGGAAAAACCAAATTTCTCCTACGAAGAACTTAAGAGGATTGAAATTGTAGCTTGAAACAATTTTTAACTCGCCTCGGATCTGCTTGGAGTTATAGCATTAACGTGGACTGGATATTTCAACTGCAGAAGTCTGTGCATGTAAGATATCACGTGGAAACCACCGACGTTCAACCGTCTCGAATTTGCCGCATCAGCTTTACCATCGATAATCGGTATAACGTGAGTCGTGTGATATCCCATACTGACGATTAGTCCGTCCGAAGGGCAATTATTGTGATGATAGGAAAATAGACAATCGACGCCGTAAGCTATCGAAGAAACGTTGTAGCACTCGAAGAGCAGTTCCGCCATTACTGCAAGGAGAAAATAGAATTATGGTTTTTTTATTAAGGTACTATACTAGTCTACTTTAGAAGACAAAAAAAAACAAATTTTAAAGAATGTTTTTTTCTCAGCTCCTTTATCAGATATGGCTATAAAACTGTTTTTGCAACCTTGTTTTATCCTTCGAAAATACAAAAAAAGAATCTCAGAATTGGCAAGTCTGAAACAAAAAAATAAAAAAGCATTTTAAAGAGGAAGGTTTCTTACGCAACATTTTACCACCATTAATGAAAAATCAATTGAAAAAAAAAATGGCGCATGTATGAAATGAAAATGAACCATTGAATTTTTCACAATTTATTTCAAACATCCTCCATTTTTTTAAAAATCGATTCTTCATGAAAATTGTTGTGTAAGAAACCTTCCTCTTTAAAATGCTTTTTTATTTTTTTGTTTCAGACTTGCCAATCCTGAGATTAACTGTCGGTCATGGGACAAAACATTTTCGGACACTTGACTTTGGCGCCTTCTATAAATTATTCAAAGAATCAAAATAAAAAATAATTTTTTTTTTTTGTACTTTCGAAGGATGAAACAATGTTGTATAAACAATTTTATAGCCATATCTCAGAACTGGGCAGTACTTGAAAGTACTCGGTACTTGCAGGTACTTGAAGTACAGTACTTGCAAGTACAAAGTACTTCGAAAGTACTTCAAGTATTGTACTTAAATTTTTCAAGTACTTGATGTACTTGAAGTACTGTACTTAAAAATTTCAAGTACTTTTCTGTACTTGAAGTACTTTTTTCAAGTACACGTATCAAGTACTTTTGAATGTGTCTTGCTGATGGTTGCATGTGCAAAGCCTTTGAACATGGGTCATTCCATGTCAAATCGACCAATATTTGGAATCGACCCCTTTCAATTTCGATGGAATTTGGTCAGAAGTTTTCTTTTATCATAAAACAAAGTTCTAACCAAGGAAAAAAATTAAATTTTTTTTTCGAAAATTAAAAATTTCACCATTTTTTCGAGTTTATTTTTTAAATATTTCGAAAACTATTATAGTTACGACAAAATCGTTCTGGGTTCGTCTTGAAGAGGGGTACAAAAAAAATATTTAGAAACAAATTTAAAAAAAATGAATTTGGAGAATTTTTCAAAATCGTGAAAATCCACGATCAACATTAAATTTTTGGTTTTATTTTTTTATATAACACCTTGTACTGATATTAAAAGATGCTGAAATTTTCAGAAATGTGTTTTTTTGTTTGTTTCAAAAACATGAATTTTTGAATTTTGGTAAAACTTTTTGTTTACCTCTAAGTTAAGTAAAGTTGATCAATCATGTAATTTTGACTGCTGAAAATTACAAAATTACATGATTGCTCAACTTAAAAAAATTCATATTTTTGAAAAAAAAACACCTTTCTGAAAATCTTTCAAGATCTTTTCAAATCAGTACAAGGTATTATGTTTAAAAAATTGAACAAAAAATTCGATGTTAATTGTGGATTTTCACGATTTTAAAAAATTCAAAATTCTCCAAATTCATCATTTTTCAAACATTTTTGTCGGAATATTTTTTTTTCGTAGCCCGAAGTATACTCTTCAAGACGAAACAAACGATTTTTCATAACTATCATAGTTTTCAAGATATTTAGAAAAAAAATTTGGAAAATGGTTAAATTTTGAATTTTGCATAAATTTTGAAAAAGGAAATTAATTATTTTTCCTTGGTAGAACTTGGTTTTATGATAAAACAAAACTTCTGACCAAATTTCATCGAAAATGAAAGTGGTCGATTCCAACTCTTGGTCGATTTGACATGGAATGACCCAAGTACCAGAATTTACGAGACGTACTCGAAAACTAGAAAAGTATTTCATACTGGTACTTGATTTTTTCAAGTACTCGTTTCGACGAGTACTTGCAAGTAACAAGTACTTTGTACTTCATGTACCACCGGTACTTGATACTTCAAGTACCTACGGTATGTTGTCCTTGATACTTGAAGTACTTGCAAGTACTTTCCCCAACTCTGCCATATCTGATAAAGAGGCTGGGAAAAACAATCTCAAAGATCTGCTTTTTATTGGCCTTCTGAAGTAGACTGTCTTAAGCGTTCAATATAAAAAGAAGAAAATCATGAGAACAGACAGAAAAAACTTACAGTTTCTCGAATAATTTGGATTTAGAAAAGCCTCGGTAAGAATTATCGGATGATTTACACCCTCCGTGTTTATTCCCATATGAGTGAACGTATAATCGAATATTTGCTCTTGGGCCTCAAAGTGCGTCACGACGTTTCTGTCGAATTGAGTTTTCAACTGAAAGCGCACAGCTTCGATATTGGCAATGTCATTGCCGACTTGCAATTCGCCATCCTTCTTGCCTCTCTCTTTGCGCGGCTTTGCTATTAAATTCTTGAATATCAGCTGCGGCTCTTTCTCCGTCGCCCAGCCAACTCGACATTTGTAAGATCCTGAGACGGAAAAACCATTCTGATGATAAATTCTCTCAAAAATAAAAACTTTAAATATTCAGTGGGAATTTAAATATCGTATTAATTTTTATTAAAACTATACTTTGATTTTTTTTCTAAATTTTCTGTGATCATATCATTTTCTCATGTTCATGTAAAAATGTGTTTCAATGATTAATTAAAAAAGTGAGATTAAGGACAGACTCCCCCCCTCATGCCGCTCTTATGAGAGCGAGAGAGATGGAGCTAAAATTTTTAACACAGATTTCCCGAAAACGACTCGACGAAATAAAGAAAAAATAGAAGGGCCACCTCTACAAATTAATTACGCAGGCGACGGCACCCTTCTTTTTTCATTCCATCAAGCCATTTTCGAGAAAAATGGCTAACCAAAATTTGGAGGTTATGTTGACCTTTAGACTCCGCTTAAAAAGTGAGGTTAAAAACGAACCATTATCGATGACGAGTGGTGTCGATTCGTTTTTCGCGCGCTCCGGATACACGTGAATAATATCTGCCACAGCTTTGACGTCTTTTAATTCCAAAATTTCCATTTTCAACAAAACTCGATGAAAAACGGGCAATTACGAATCGTGACGAAACAGGGAGTGCTGGGAATATTTATATTGATGATTTATTATAATACATATATCGCTATAGTGTGCATATGTGTTGTTATTTATTTTTTGTTTCTTTTTACATGTCCGGTAAACCGGGCATACTATCGGTAAAGAAAACTATCGCGTTCGGTAACGACGGGAATTACTTTATCGAACTCGTGTTTAAAAAAAAAAATGGGCGGGTAGCCTCACCTTAAACGCATGCATTCGTTTTGGAAGATGTGAGCGCCACATCCTGTAGCATTTTATATATCGATGTATATCCATACATATGTCTTAAAGCGCGGAAGCGTCCAAAACGAATGCGGCTGTAGGCAACACACTCATTCGTCTTCGACGCTTACGCGCTCTAAGCACATGTGTATAGATATACATTGACGTATAAAACGCTATAGGATGTGGCGCTCACAAGCGCTTAAGGCTTTCAAAGCGAATGCAGGGACAGGCATATATCTATTCTTCGTGCCGCCGCCGCCGCAATATGGCCGATAAATTTTTTGATCAGGGTGTAGTAGCCGGGAAAGAACGATGTGCGTAATGTTTACAAGCGTATTTAATCGCGAAAGATGATAACGTCAGAGTGTCATAAGTGAAGATGAGCGAGAGAAAGTTCACGAGAGCTCTGGGAAAGCCCGGCATGGCCGCGCAACTCAGAGAAACTGTGTCGCAGGTTGTACGCGAGAGTACGGTGCAGGTAATATGTCCGAAAAGATTTATTATCATGCCAATATCATGCCTTATTTATATGCAGAAAAATGTTCCCCCACCTCTTGTGATGATCCAACGTACAAAAAACATTACACGTTTTTCCATCTCTTTTTTTATCCTCGTTAAACACGCGCATTGACGATCTCTTGATCGTTTTCAATTGATCGGTAATTTTGCGTCAATTACCCGCTCCTCCCTATTAAACCCTATCCCATTTCGTTATCGCTAATCTAAATATCAATGACCGCTTATTCAGACTCACGGACAATTTTTTCGTTTTTTCGCGTTTTCAGAACAAACCGTTTCTCGTGGAACCTCTGGATTTTGAGTCTTTCGTTTCTAAAAACAAGACTCTGTTGCAAAATGATCCTCAAAGAGAACTACTGCTCTATCCGCAGGATGACATTTCCGTAAGCTGAATAGAATTCTTGTTTCTCCGTCGTTTAGATAAGACCCCTGTGATTGCCTTGAAATTCTATCGTCAAGATAACCACTTTAACCCTTTAACAGCTGAGTTTTTTTGAAGCGTTCGGCAAAGTTTAGTCATGGTGAATCTGAATTCGTGGGTACCGGATTTGAGAAAAAAATTATTTGAGAATTTTTCTACCCTCAGAAACTACCCCCGAATAAAAAAAACCACCCCAATTACTTGAAAACATCTTAATTTTATTTCTCATCGTTCATTTCGACCAGAAATTGAGGAAAAGTCATTCCAGAACACGCTGAGGGATTTCGAAGAACTTACGAATCAATGAACCCTTATGAACTATCCCTCAATGGAGTGAAATTGACCCCTCAAGGGATAAAATGTTATTATCGCATTTTCTGTTATTTTGTTCTGATCTGAATCGAAATATAAGTATTTCGGAACTGAACATAAATGGAAGTGCACTTTTTGGCATATCGCCATTTGTAGGGGTGGATTTCGATGTTTCGTTACTGTTAGGGTAAGATAGGATGTTCTTAATACACATTTTCCATGCGTTTTCGAAAATATATATGAACCAAACATCAATGGAAGTTCACTTTTGGGTGTATCACCATTTGTAGGGGTGGTTTTCGATGTTTCGTTACTCTTAGGGATAGTTTTCCAATTGGATATTTTTACTACAAATTTTCGATGTTATTTCAAAGTGACTCTAAAAAAATGTTGCCTGAAAGTTATGGTCATTTCTCACTTTTTCGCAATTTTTGCCCTTTTTGATAGGGTGTTAGACTGAAGGGGTGCAACGCTTGTGTTTGTTGCATTTTTCATGATTAGAAGCATCTTTTATCTTTAAAATGCGACCTTAACAATGGCTTTGCCGTTTACAAAACTCTTGGATATTAAGATTAACGGGTTTGTTTTATTTTCCAATTTTTGCGAATAGCAAGTCGTTCTGCCAAAGAGACACAGAACTACGGCGCCGATCGTTCAGAATATACTGGAGGCATCCGAAGGAGGCGAAACTTTACTCACCAGAGAATGCCTCAAAAGTTATTCCTCCAATTGGAATCTCGTTCACTACAAGTATTCTGCCTATGGAGGAACGTATTTGGAATTGCCCAAGTATGATAATCTTTGGAATATTATGAAAGTTGGCATCATTGCTAAAATTTAATCATTCACAGCCCTCAAATTCTTGACGATTCTCTCACAAACTGCAGTTTATATTAACCAAAGTATATTTATTACAACAATGCTTTGTAAATTATAATAATTAGCATCAAGAAATACCATTCAAGTACGTTTTGCACTTTATTCAATTTTTTTAACATAAATATTGTAATTCTTAAATTAATTATTATCATTTACAAAGGACATATCTGAGAGAAGTTAAATTATTTATTTTAACATAATTGAAATTAACTATTGTAGTCATAGAAGGAAAAAAGATTAAAATTACGAAAAAAAATCGAAAAAAATGCCAATACTGATTTATGTCCGTAGATTGACAAAGGTCGATGCTCTGAAAGAAGAGATTTACGAGATAGACACCGAAGTGGATCAAGTCGACGAGGATCTGACGAGAAACGATGGTATAACGAAGGAGGGATATCTCCTGAAAGGGCCGGAAATTGGTAGCACGGACCGGATGTTCGTCAATATCGGTTCGAAATCGTTCAAAAGACGTTTTTGTCATCTCCGGCAAGAGGTCGATGGCACATACATCCTGGAGTTATTCAAGGATGAAAAAAAGGGCGAGGCCAAATTAACAATAGTCATGGATTTTTGTACCGAAGTGGTGAGAAATCCAAAACGCGGAAGATTCTGTTTTGAGCTTCGAATGAGCGGAACTCACAAATCTTACACACTTGCGGCCGATCAAGAGGCCGACATGCAGGATTGGTTATTGAAATTGAGTTCGGTGCTGCAGCATTACAAGCAACAGGAGGAAAAACGTGCTGCATCGTTGGAGCGAGCGTGCAACACACCGCCACCGTCGCCTTTGCCGCTGCAAGTTTATGGCACTCTCAAAGGTCTCGAGCAAAGTATGAATCCTCAATTGATTAAATATTCTCGTGAAACGGACACGAGTATATTATTGGCGCGCAGGGAGAATCGAAAACGTCTTTTCACCCTCTATCACAATTCGTCACACGCGAGAACGCCCGTTGGCAATCCACCGGATACAAACGTTGATCCGTACAAGGAACAATTCGGTCAGCGTATATTCGTTAAGTGCGAAGCACTGAAATTTCGTCTCCAAGCGCCGATCGACGAGAAGGAATCGCTCTGTCAGGTGATTGATTGATTGAATAGTACATTTGATAAAGATAGTAAGAGGTAATACATAGGATCAGGGTTGCAAATAATGCATTACTTTTTTTAGTGCATTTGCATTAATCATTAACTATTAACCATTCAAATTTAATGGTCAATGGAAATTATTTTCATTAACCATTAAAATTTAATGGTTAATGGAAATTATTTTCATTAACCATTGAAATGTAATGGTTAATAGAGATTATTTTCATTAACCATTAAAATTTAATGGTTGATGGAAATTATTTTCATTAACCATTAAAATTTAATGCTTAATGGAAATTATTTTCATTAACCATTAAAATTTAATGCTTAATGGAAATTGTTTTCATTAACCATTAAAATTTAATGCTTAATGGAAATTGTTTTCATTAACCATTAACCATTAAAATTTAATGGTTAATGGAGATTATTTTCATTATCCATTAAAATTTAATGGTTAATGGAAATTATTATCATTAACCATTAAAATTTAATGGTTAATGGAGATAATTTTCATTAAGCATTAAAATTCAATGGTTAATAGAAATTATTTCCATTAACCATTAAATGTTAATGGATAATGAAAATGCAATTGCTTTCAAAAAAGTAATGCATTCTTTGCAACCCTGCCAATTACAATGTAGTGTGTAATAGAAAAAATTTCCATTACCCACTGCAATGTAATGTGTAATGGACAAAACTTTGATTGCAATTTTGGGAATGGAAAAATATAGATGAATAAATTATTGCAGTTTTGCATTACATTTTATTGACTTAGGACTTAGATTTTTAGAATTATAATTAAGATGCTTTTTAGAATTTAAGGTGAAAATCTAAGTCCTCAGTCAATAAAATGTAATGCAAAATTGCAATAATTTATTCATTTATATTTTTCCATTGCCAAAAATGCAATCAAAGTTTTGTCTATTACACATTACATTGCAATGGGCAATGGTAATTTTTTCTATTACAAACTACATTGTAATGGGCAGGGTTGCAAATAATGCATTACTTTTTTTAATGCAATTGCATTTTCATTAGCCATTAAAAAAGTAGTGGTTAATGGATTACTTTTTCTTTAAAAAATTCGCAACCCTGCATAGGATATATAAAAATAATGGTACAGAATATAATAGGTTTTTAAAGTTAATAATAATAATAATAATAATAATAATAATAATAATAATAATACCGATCCATATAGGTGGAGCCTTATCACACGAGTCTCTGTCTCTTTGACGCCCGAAACGGTCGCAAACTCTCGGAAAACTTCCACTTTGACGTCAATCACGAATCCGTCCGCGATATTATCCGTGAAATGAGTCCATCCGGTATAATGACCGACGATGAAAAGGCTGATCTGCCCGATGATCTCAAGGGCATCAACGCTGATTGGCTGAGACAACCTAAGCAAGCTATATTCAGCATAAGCAATCCTCATCCGGATATATTTCTCGTCGTGCGCATCGAGAAGATTCTTCAGGGTAGCATTTATCAAACATCTGAACCTTATTTGCGTGCGACCAAGGATCCACGCTTGGGACTCAAAGTTCACAAACAAGTCCGAGCCTGTTGTCAGAGGTACGTTGCTTCGAGTTAAGAATTTTTGTCTTTCCTCTTTGATTCTTATCTCAGATGGACGATCGTCGCGAGGACCGTTATTGAATTTTTTTTTGCTTTCAGATTGGGCAATTATCGAATGCCTTTTGCTTGGGCAGCGAGGCCGCTTTTCAGACTTTACAGCAACGAGCTCGATACGTCCTCGGACTTTCCCGCCATATACAGACAAGAGGGGAATAAGATACGAGACGACGAGATACTGAAATTACTCTCCGAATATAGAAAGTGAGTGAATGAGTTTGAGCCTCGAAGCTGATGGGATTCAAAAGGGAAAAAAATGCCAATTCCAAATTTGCACATCACTTCCTCATTTAGCGAATTCTGTATTTTTTCAAACGAGACGAGAAATTTCTCGATCTCACCGTTTTAGAATAATTTGAACATACCGACATGGAAATTTAAAAAAAATCGCAGAATCTCAATTTGCATATGCTTTCAGACCCGAGAAGCTCAGCAAATTGACCGTCATTCCCGGATGGCTAAAAATACATATCGAACCACTGACCGACCTTCCGGAAAGTAAGCGTAGAAAGAATTCGTCTCAACCAGAGTTGTAAAAATAGTAATGTAAAAGTAATGCATTACCCATTACTTTAAACAATGTCTATTGGATAAGTTTTCCGTTACAATCTAGAAATGTAACGTCTCATGAATGAATGTTCCATTACAAATGAAAATGGTAATTTGTAGTGGATACGTGTTCCATTACAAATAAAAAAAGTAATGTGTAATGGATGCATGTTCCATTACCAATAATAAAAGTAATGTGTAATGGTTGGATGTGCGTTTACAAATAAAAAAAAATAACGTGTAATGAATGAGTGCTCCATTACAAATTACAATTGAACAAAAGTAATTTGTAGTGGAGAATATTCCATTACAAATTATATAGTGTGTTTTTACGACAATTTTGAATAGTTACTATTTTGCTCAAAGGTAAGACTTAATTTTTCAATGAAAATAGTTTGTGTATATCAAGTTTCTGTTAACTTTACTATTGTAGTGGTAAATGTATGGACAGTGATGTTTGGAGTAATTTTTACTACATTCTTGAATTGTAATTTTAACAACAATGGAGTAAAAATTCCTCCAAAAAAGAACTGTTCATAGGTGTCAATATATTAAGTTGAATTAACATCTACAAGTTTTTCTTGAACTATAATTTTTACAAGAATGGAGTAAAAATTACTCCAAAAAATCACAGTTCATACATTTACCACTACGATAGTAAAGTTAACAAAAACTTGATACACACAAATTATTTTAATTGAAAAATTAATAGACTTTTGAGCAAAATAATATCTGCTCCGAATTATCGTGGAAACACACTAATTTGTAATGAAATATTCTCCACTACCAGTTACTTTTTTTTTCAATTGTAATTTGTAATGGAGCACTCATCCATTACACATTACTTTTTTATTTGTAATGGCATATGCAACCATTACACATTATTTTTATTATTTGTAATGGAACATGCATGCATTACACATTACTTTTTTATTTGTAATGGAACCCTCATCCATTACACATTACTCTTTTTATATGTAATGGCACATGCATCCATTACACATTACTTTTTTTTATTTGTAATGGAACGCGCATTCATTACACATTACTCTTGTATTTTGTAATGGTACACTTGTCCATTTCACATTATGCAGTGTAATGGATAATGAATATAGTAATGCACCATCAAAATAATGCATTATTTACAACTCTGGTCTCGACATCGTCCTAAGACCATTTTCCATAACAATTTTCACTTGCTTTTAGATTGTCTAACAACGGCCTTGGTCCCATTGAAACCATTCTCTGTGCCGCCCATCATCAAGCCAACAATCGAGGTGGCCGAGTTCGAGAGTTCCTCGGAGAAGGACGTTCATCCTTATACGACCTATGTCAATCATCTCTACGTTTATCCGCAATCGTTGATATTCGATACGCAAAAGATATTCAGCAGAGCCAGGAATATAGCGTGCGTGGTTGAATTACGGGACGACGATAGCGAGGATGCTCAACCGCTACGGGTACGTTTCCATATCCAACGTGAAACACTGACGACGATAGGAGCTAATTTTTTTCTTTCCTGGCTCCTTATTTTCAGTGCATATATGGAAAACCAGGCTCGCAATTGTTGTGTGTCAGGGCAAATTGCGCTGTACTTCATCACAATGCTGTACCTTCCTGGTACGAGGAGATAAAAATGAGGTTACCCACGAAACTAAGTCCGAGACATCATCTTTTGTTCACTTTTTATCACATAAGTTGTGATATGAATAAAAAAAAGGAGAACGGAGTTGAAAATTGCGTCGGATACGCGTGGGCGGTGCTATTGCACAAAGGCCGGTGAGTTCGGACAACTGTTAACATAATTTTTTAGGGAATTTTTAGCGGATTCAAAAATGTTACACAGATAGTTTGAAGTGCCTACTTGTTTAGTATGGAATTTCGCAAAAATTGATAAAGTCTTTAAAAATTTTTTAAGTTTTTGAAAAAATCAAATAGCTTTCCGGAATTTTGCAACTAACCGCTTAAAAAAATATACCCAGATATTCTGGATTTAAATGAGATATAAAGTATTAAAAAAAATGCACATTGAAATTTTGTACATCGCTTCCTTTTCATTTTTCCCCTTTCCCAAAACTCTTGAATGGATTTGCGAATGCGCAAAAACAATTAATCGGTCATTTGGAAATTGTAAATTTATTTAACATATTTTCATAAAAATTATTTAACCAGATTGAATGTCGATATGGAAGCCAATGTTCAGACACTGCCTGTTGCTACTTATCTGCCAGCTGGATATCTCGCGATTCAACCTCTTGGACTGGGCAAAGGGGTAAGAAAAAAAATTGCTTCGTTCCTTGCACCTTCTTTATCAATAATCGATTAAAAAAGATAAAAAATAATTAAATTACAATCAAAATAAAAATTACAAATAAAAAAAGTAATGTGTAATGGATGCATGTCCCATTACAAATAAAAAAAGTAATGTGTGATGGATGCGTGTACCATTACAAATAAAAAAGTAATGTGTAATGTATGCACGTTCTATTACAAATTACAATTTTTAAAAAAAGTAATTTGCAGTGGAGAATATTCCATTACAAATAGAAAAATTGCCGTGCTCATATTAGCAACTTGCACATTGTTGTCTCATTATTTTATTTCGCTCACTTAAAGTTCATCCACAATTATCTCAAATGATCCATAAAGTTAAAAAATAGAAACAAAAAAAACAGACAGTTCATCGTTAAATATGAAGTACGAAAATGTACTCAACCCCAAAAATTATCCAACTTTATATTGACCTTGCTTTTACACGCTGTTACCCATAATTATAAGCAATCTAATAAAAATTACAAGTTACTGATACAAAATTTGTCGATTTATTGAATCCCTAAATAACGTGCATGTTCTTTTTTTTTAACTTTATGGATCATTTGTGATTATTGTGGATGAACTTTTAGTGAGCGAAATAAAATAATGAAACAGCAATGTGCAAGTTTCTAATACGAGCACGGCAATTTTTCCCTTTGTAATGGAGCACTCCATCCATTACACATTACTTTTTTTTTTTAATTGTAATTTGTAATGGAACGTGCATATATTACACATTACTTTTTTATTTATAATGGAACACGCATCCATTACACATTACTTTTTTTATTTATAATGGGGCACGCATCCATTACACATTACTTTTTTTATTTGTAATGGAACACGCATCCATTACACATTACTTTTTTTATTTGTCATGGAACACACATCCATTACATATTACTTTTTTATTTGTAATGGAGCACGCATCCATTACACATTACTTTTGTAATGTGTAATGCAAAACTTGTCCAATACACATTATTTTTAGTAATGGGTAATACATTACTTTTACATTACTATTTTCACGACTCTGCTTTCAATACATTAAACCAAATAAGAGCCTTATAAACAATCTTTAATACTTTTTAATATTAAATCCTGGTTAACTTTTAAATTTGATCTCTCCATCGTCACAATTGAAATGATAAGGGGACAGAACGGATTTCATCAAAAATAGATTGACAATAATTTATCTTTATTTTCGCAGAACGCTGGTCCTGATATTACGTGGATTGACGGACAGCGTCAGATATTCACCGTGTCTTTTCAGCTCATATCGACGGTATTCACGCGTGATCCGCATTTGCACAATTTTTTCGTCCACGCTGAAAGAATATTGGACATAAAACCGTCGGCGGTGCCGTCGGATCTCGAAACATGCAAAATACTGAAAGCCGCTCACGCTATACAATTAGTCACGGCAATAACATTCTTACCGACGATACTGAATCAATTATTTGCCCTATTGACGTGCAACACGAGCGAGGAAGTCAGTCTCTACATCATCAGGGTTCTCATTCACATAATAAATCTCGTGCATCAAGCAGGCAGAAAGGAGATACTTCAGGCTTATGTGAAGGTAAATTATCAGCGAGCAACGATTTTAGTTGAATTAATGAATTATTAACGAATTTCCTTATTTTTTCTGCCCGTCTTTGGGGTTCAAGAAATAATGATGAAATTGATTGTTGCAGTTCGTCTTCGTACCGCCAAAAACGCGAAATCATGGAGCAACGGTCCACGAACAATTGGCAAAATATTTGCCCTCGTTGTTGCAGCCGAGTAACACGGATTTTCTCGTTGTCAACAAATTCATGCATCATTCCAGTTTTTTCTTCGAAATAATGGTCAAGAGCATGGCTCAGTATATGCTGAGTACCGGAAGAATCAAAGTGAGTCGAGCTTTTTATTCACACTCATTCTCGATCAATGTAAAACCAGGGTTGCAAGTAATGCATTACTTTTTTCAATGTATTTACATTTTTAATAACCATTAACTCTTATTGATTAATTGAAATAATTTCCATTAACCATTGAATGTTAATAGTTAATGAAAACAATTTCCATGAACCATTTAATGTTAATGGTTAATGAAAATTATTACCATTAAACATAAACACGTAACGGTTAATAGAGATAATTTTCATTTACCATTAACTCTTATTGATAATTGAAAAAACTTCGATTAACCATTAACATTTATTGATTAATGGAAATTATTTCCATTAATCATTTAATTTTATTGGTTAGTGAAAATAATTTCCATCAACCATCAACACGTAATGGGTAATGGAGATAATTTTCATTAACCATTAACTCTTATTGATAATTGGAAATAACTTCCATTAACCATTAACATTTATTGATTAATGGAAATTATTCCCTTTAATCATTTAATGTTATTGGTTAGTGAAAATAATTTCCATTAACCATAAACACGTAATGGTTAATGGAGATAATTTTCATTTACCATTAACTCTTATTGATAATTGAAAAAAACTTCCATGAACCATCACCACGTAATAGTTAATGGAGATGATTTTCATTAACCATTAATTCTTATTGATAAATGGAAAAAACTTCCATTAACCATTAACATTTATTGATTAATGGAAATTATTTCCATTAATCATTTAATGTTATTGGTTAGTGAAAATAATTTCCATTAAGCATAAACACGTAATGGTTAATGGAGATAATTTTCATTAACCATTAACTCTTATTGATAATTAAAAATAACTTCCAGTAACGATTAACATTTATTGATTAATGGAAATTATTTCCCTTAATTATTTAATGCTATTGGTTAGTGGAAATTAGTTTCATTAACCATTAACATTGAATGGTCAATGGAAATCATTTCCAGTAGCCATTAAATTTTAATGGTTAATAGAAATTATTTCCATTAGCCATTAAAAAAGTAATGATTAATGCATTACTTTTTCACTAAAAATTTCGCAAATCTGTATAAAACCAGACAAATGAAGGTTTAACATTTTTGTTTAAAATCACAGATGCATCGAAATGAGCGATTTTCACAGCAGTATCACAGTGAAATAAGGACTCTATTGGAGGTGTTAACGCCATACCTCATGAACAAATACAAGGAAATGCCGGTCGAAACTCACGAATTGAACAAAAGTTTGGCACAATTTTTAAAGGTAATGATGAAATTTCAATGCCAAAACAACGAACGAAGCATTTCTATTGACTCGCTACCAATTTATATATTTTTAATTGCTCCTGTACAGAAATGTCTGACGTTCATGGATCGCGGTTTCGTTTTTCGTCTCATCAAGAGTTACATGGACAATTATTCACCCGGAGATCCGCGCACGTTGCAAGACTTCAAATTCACATTCCTGCAGATAATATGTTCCCACGAGCATTACGTTTCCTTCAATCTACCGATGATGCAGACGCGCATTACGAGCAAAGGTAAAGATACCGATCGCGATACATTTCTCGGACAAGAAAGATACACGAATTATAACGTAAAACAATTTTATGCCTTTGCCTCGAAGATACCGAGCAAGAGACAGAGTGTGATGGTACGTTGTGGCACGATGATAAACGATGTTCCCTTTTTCATTGTTTATACATGTTACATTAGCCATTGTAAATGGGAGTTTGGTGCAGAAAGACAAAACAGTTTTTCTTCATCGATTTACGTTTTTGCGACTAGAGAGAGAAACTAGAAAAATAGTTTGAACGATTTACGTAGCACTTTTTTGACGTTTATTAGCACTCTTTGTGTCTCACCAGTTTTTTATCACAAGCACAACGAATTTTCCGATATGAAGAGCTCGATATCTCGATAAAAAGTTAACTCGGTCGAAATCATGCTTTGCAGATTACATCAACGAATATTGCCTGTCGCAAGACTTCTGCAAGCATCACTTTCTCGTTGGTCTTCTTCTTCAAGAGGTCAAAACTTCACTGAACGAAGTCGTGCAGATTCGCAAAGTTGCGATCGTAACGTTGCGAGATTTGTTGGCGAAACACGAACTCGACGATCGATATCAGAACAAGGTTTTTGCCTTATTTATCAAGTTTTACATTCAACGATTTTTCGTAACGGGTCATTCACGCATTTATTCCATTTACAGGGACAACTCTGTCGAATAGCGTCGATTTACATTCCGTGGTTGGGAATCGCATTGGAAAATCTTCATCGTCTTCAATCCGTTCACGAAGTTAACAACGATCGTGCCGAGCAAGAGCAGAATCACGATAATAGAGTATCCAGCAGTAATTCATTTGTTGTTAACAAAGATTCTACCGCTACGGCGAGCGCTACGGAAACCCCAAAATCAATTCACAGGTGGAAAAAAAAACTCTGAATCCGAGGAATTGTCATTTAAGAACTATGCAATTTTAATCAGTGATCGGCAAAAAAAAATTTATATTTTTAATTAATCGTTATTTACAAAATTAATATTATCCATTATTTTTTTAGGTATTTCGATAATCAGTAATTTAAAGACCAATACTACGAATTATTTGGATATTGAATATGTGTATTCTTTGAATTATTCGTTATTATAAAAATTAGTAATCGTATTCTTTAAAATACTTATCATTAAATTATTTAGTAATTTAATTACTTTAGTTACTAACTATTAGAATAACTTATAATTGAATTATGTCAATTATTGATTATTTGAATAATTAGTACTGTATATATCTAAATTACTAATTATTCAAGTAATTATTGAACTATTTCAATTACCAATTATTTGAATGATTAATAATTTAGATATATAAATTACTAATTAATTATAAATTCCTTCACAATTTAAGTACAACTTGACTGCAAATAATTGTAGATGTTATTGGAGTGAACTTGTACAAAATTTGGAGTATATTTTGTGTACAAGTTTACCTACAACTTGTATTCAATTACCGGCCGTAGATTTCGATCAACTTGTATCCAAATGTTGCTCACCAAAAACTTACCGTAAACTTGACGTCAATTTGATTCCAAGCTACAGATGTCCAAGTTTTTATAGTACAAAACTGGCTATCAGGGTTCCTGCTTAACTTCACTAAACAAAACTCCAAGCATAAATATGTATTTCCAAATAATTAATAATTGCAAAGAATAATTAACTAATTTTTTGAAAAATTGGTAATTAGAAGAATTGATTATTTAATTATTTCGAATAATTAATAATTGCAAAGAATAATTAACAAATTTCATAAAAAAATAGTAAGTAGAGTAGTTAAGTATTTAATTACTTGGATAATTAATAATTAGAAGGACCAATTACCTAACTTTTAAAAAAATCAGAAATTCATAAGAACAAAATTTCAATTACTTGGTTATTGAGTAATTATTTGATCTAAATTACAAGTTATAGGTTTATTGGATAATAATCGATCATTATCGAATTTTCGAATATTAAAAATACCTTACTGCATAATTACTGAGTGCCTTAATAATGAGTAATATTTATTGGAACAATAATAAAATTTTCTAACACTGAGTAATTAGCGGTAATTAAATTGACGAAAATATCGATTTTGCCGATCACTGATTTTGATTGTGGTCTGGTGAATGATTTTTAATCAATTTTTTTCAGATTCACCCTTCATCTTGACTCTCAATCGCCGATAAGGGCATCGATGCAACTACGAGATTCGACGTATTTCGCCGCTATCGCCGGTCAAGGAATGGCAAACGGTTATTCATGCGCTAGCATAGAATCAAACGCCTCAACGATGTCGAGCGTTTCGCACTCTCACATTTCGCAGGAAACAACGATTATTCGTGAGCCCGTTGAGAATGGCACGGCCGAGAAGAAAGGACACTCAAGATCGTTGAGCGTTACGCAAACTTCACCGAGATGCGACAAGCTACAATCGTCCGAGATGAAAGATTTGCTCCTGTGCTTTTTATTCGTCATCAAGTATCTCGGCGATCATCAGATTATCGCCTGGTGGCAACAGTGCTCTGATGCTGAGATACTGAGCTTTTTTACGGTCATAGAGTAAGTATACAGAGTTTTATATAAAAATTTCCACAAAATCCGTATGTATTTACATATACATTAGGGACAAGGTTGTGAAAATAGTAATGTAAAAGTAATGCATTACACATTACTTTAAACAATGGATATTGGATAAGTTTTCCATTCCAAATTACAAAAGTAACGTGTAATAAATGAATGTTGCATTACAAATGAAAATAGCAATGTGTAATGAATGCGTGTTCCATTACAAATGAAAAAAACTTGCAAATCGGAAATTTGCACATCGTTTCATCAGTATTTTTTCGTATTTACAAATCCTGCTCTATGAGGAAATGTTAGCAAATTTTAGTAAATGTTAGCTGTCACAGTTTTGGCTTCCTCATAGAGGAAGCTTTGTAAATACGGAAAAATACTCTGGAAACGATGTGCAAATTTCCGATTTGCAAGTTTTTTTTAGTACCTCTGGTTATCGGTGTAATAAAACGGCAGCTTTGTATCGTACAATTTTCGATCAAGCTTTTTTTTGAAAATCTCAAAATTGCATAAAATTTGCATGATTCAAGCAATTCAAGCAAAAGTAATGCGTAATCTATGCATGTTCCATTACAAATTAAAAAAATAACGTATAATTAATGGGCGCTCCATTAAAAATTACAATTGCAGAAAAAGTAATTTGTAGTGGAGAATATTCCATTACAAATTAGTGTGTTTCTACGACAATTTGAAGCAGGTACAAAAGCAAATTATTTTCATTGAAAAATTAATATACTTACCTTTGAGCAAAATAATACCTGCTATAAATTGTCGTAGAAACACACTAATTTGTAATGGAATATTTTCCACTACCAATTACTTTTTTTTCAATTGTAATTTGTAATAGAGCACTCATCCATTACACATTTTTTTTTTTATTTGTAATGGCACATGCATCCATTACACATTACTTTTTTTTTATTTGTAATGGCACATGCATCCATTACTCATTACTTTTTTATTTGTAATGAATACACTCACCCATTATCAAAATAATGCATTATTTACAACTCTGATTAGGGAGGTTAAAAGAAAGTATTGTTTGCCTTTTCATTGATATTTTTTAAACTTTTTTGTACTAAAAAAATTGTGTGTGCGGAATTGCATATTTCGCAGTGAAAACCACGTTTTTCTCTGTGACGAGAACAACGTACATCCTAAAGAATTTAACAATATCCGAATTAGGACATTTCCAAAAACTCCAATTTTTACCAAATTTCAATGTTGATTCCAGTACTAAAAAAATTAAAATCTTGTGCGCGATTTTTTTTTTTGGGGAAGGCAACAAAAATCGGCTCGAATGTAAATATATGGGGCATTCCACACCGATTCGACCTGGGTAATGGTGAAGGTCAGCCTTCACTTCTCCGATTGTGTCCGTGATTTTTGTACTACCTCTGAAAAGCACTCTGGAATTTTTTTAGATTTTTTTAAAGCCGTTTGACTCAACTAAAGTTTTATGAACAAATTATTTTTAGTCCAAATCTAAAAATCTGAAAAAAATCACAAAAATCCCTTTTTTTGTATGAAAAATTTCAAGCGTTGAGCCAAAGTGGTCAAGCCTTTTCGAAAAAGAATTTTCAAAAAATAGAAAGAGAAACCTGAATTGAGTGGGCCTATATTTAAACATTTTTTCTAACATTTTCAATGCATCAAAAAATGTTTTTTTTTCGTCAAAGCTTATAAACAGAAGGAATCCCCTGTTCACTTTGGCTCAGCGCTTGAAATTTTTCATATAAAAAACGGGATTTTTGTGATTTTTTTCAGATTTTTGCATTTGGGTTAAAAATAATAGGTTTCTAAAATTACAGTCAAATCAAATCGCTCCAAAAAAATCTGATATGAAAAAAATCCTGACTGCTCTTCAGAGGTACTACAAAGGCATAAAAAATTGGGGTCAAAATCGGAGAGGTGAAGGGTCAGACCCAGGTCGAATCGGTGTGGAATGCCTCATATACTACAGATCGCAACGATTATAATTTCAGTAATCTCACTTGATTTTTGCAGAATGAGTCTACATCACTTCAAGTATATTGGTAAACGACAGGTCGCCGCAAACGCAATGAACGGTAGTGGAAAACCGCGAACAGTGAAAGCAATGACGTTACCCGCGAGAATGGCACCGCCTGATTTCTCATCGGAGAGTCCAGCAACGGGAACGCTTCAACCACACAATAGCGCCGCTCGTGAGAGTCTCGTCGAGGATGACAGTGGAAAATTTCATCAAGCTCTACTCGAGGCCAACATGGCCACGGAAATTGGTCTCATCACGCTCGACTGTCTTGGACTTTTTTGCATTCACTTCAAAGTGAGACGATAAATTAAGCGAATCCGGAGCAAATGAGTCGAGACACAATTACTATATACTAAAAAAAATTCTGTACTTTCTTTCGTTATAAAAAACCAGGAAATACTTCTCTCCGGCGATGGTGACAATCCGGTGATGCAAAAACTCTTCACGATTTATCTGTCGTTTCTTCAAGTCGGACAATCGGAGACGCTTTTGCGCCACGTCTTTGCCGGTCTTCGAGCGTTTCTCAATAATTATTCCATCGCATTGTTCCAAGGTACGTATACATATATGATCGTCCGTGTCGATTTTTGTTTTCTTTTTATGCATCAGTCATAACAAGAGTCGCGTTACATAACGATTCCTTTGGATGCGATAGGTAGCGCGGTTTTTTGCGGTCGTTTGTGTTACGAATTATTGCGCTGCTGCAACAGTAAATTGAGCTCAATCAGGCAGGAATCCTGCGCGCTGCTGTATCTTTTGATGCGAAGCAACTTTGAGTTTACCAGCCGAAAAGGACTGACGAGAGTGCATTTGCAGGTGAGCTTAAATTTTATATCTTGAACTTAGATGCAGGGTTGCGAAATTTGTAATGTAAAAGTAATGCATTATTCATTACCATTAGAATGTGTAATGGAAAAAATTCCCATTACCCATTACAATGTAATGTGTAGTGGAAAAAAATGTCATTACCCATTACAATGTAGTGTGTAATGGAACAAAAATTCATTACCCATTACAATGTAGTGTGTAATGGAACAAATTTACATTAACCATTACAATGTAGTGTGTAATGGAAAACATTTTTCTTGTTCATTACAACTTAATGTGTAATGGGAAACAAAATTCATTACCCATTACAATGTAGTGTGTAATCGACAAAATGTTGCTTGTTCATTAACTTAACTACATTGTAATGGGTAATGAAATTTTAACCCAGGCCAAAAAACAACTACGATATAATAAAAAATGTCCAAAATTTCCATTACACATTAAGTTGTAATGAAGAAGCAAAATTTTGTCAATTACACACGACATTGTAATGGGTAATGAATTTTTGTTTCCATTAAATACTACGATGTAATGGGTAATGGATTTTTTTTTCATTACACACTACATTGTAATGGGTAATGAATTTTTTTTCCATTACACACTACATTATAGTAGGTAGTGACATTTTTTTCCATTACACACTACATTGTAATGGGTAATGAATTTTTTTTCATTGCACACTACATTGTAATGGGTAATGGACATTTTTTCCAATACATACTACATTGTAATGGGTAATGAAATTTTTTTCCATTACACACTACATTGTAGTGGGTCATGGATTTTGTTTTTCATTACACACTACATTGTAATGGGTAATCGATTTTTTTCCATTACACACTACATTGTAATGAGTAATGGAATTTTTTTTCCATTACACACTACATTGTAATGGGTAATGGAAATTTTTTCCACTAAACACTACAATGTAATGGGTAATGAAAATGGCAATGCATTACAAAAAGTAATGCATTACTTGCAACCCTGCTTGATTGGAAAAAAATACTGAATAAGTAACGTTGGTTTTGTCCTTTTTTTTTCTCTACAACATTCTCTTTCCACAGGTGATAATCTCCGTGTCGCAAATGTTGGGCAACGTTATTGGCTTGAACAATTCAAGATTTCAAGAATCTCTTTCGCTGATAAATAGTTACGCCTCGTCCGACAAGGTCATGAAAGGCACGGGTTTTCCAGTCGAGGTCAAGGATCTTAACAAGAGAATACGAACGGTATTGATGGCGACAGCGCAAATGCGAGAGCACAACAACGATCCCGAGATGCTCGTTGACCTTCAGCACAGTTTGGCGAATTCTTACGCCAGTACACCGGAATTGCGTCACACGTGGCTCGAAACAATGGCGAGAAATCACGCGAGAGATGGTAATTTTTCTGAGGTAAATGATCATCGATGAATCTTCGAGTCGAAGCGAATCAGAGTTTTTTTCTCTCTTTGATCCTTTATTGATTATCTGTTTTTCTTCCAGGCTGCTTGTTGCCAATTGCACATCGCCGCACTCATGGCCGAATATTTGAAATTACGAAAAATGCACTCTTGGGGAGCCGAAGCATTCGACGATATATCCGTCAACATATCAAGAGACGAGAGAGGCCTTAAGCTTGACGCCGGTGAGATTTGTATGTTTTGCACAATTGTCACTCGTACATTTATGTACTAACCAACCAGAGTTGTAAAAATAGTAATGTAAAAGTATTGCATTACCCATTACTTTAAACAATGTGTATTGAATAAGCTTTCCGTTACAAATTACAAAAGTAACGCGTAATGAATGAACGTTCCATTACATATAAAAATAGTAATGTGTAATGGATGCGTGTTCCATTATAAATAAAAAAGTAATGTGTAATGTATGCATGTTCCATTACAAATAATAAAAGTAATGTGTAATGGTTGCGTGTGCATTAAAAAAACGTGTAATGAATGAGTGCTCCATCAAAAATTGCTATTGAAAAAAAAGTGATTTGTAGTGGAGAATATTCCATTACAAATTATATAGTGTGTTTCTACGACAATTTGGAGGAGGTACTACTTTGCTCAAAGGTAAGTTTATTAATTTTTCAATGAAAATAATTTGTGTGTATCAAGTTTTTGTTAACTTTACTATCGCAGTGGTAAATGTATGAACAGGGATTTTTTTTTAGGATTTTTACTCCATTCTTGTGAAAATTACAATTCAATATGTTAATATACATTGACACCTATAAGTTTTTCTTGAATTGTAATTTTTACAAGGATGGAGTAAAAATTACCCCAAAAAATCACTGTTTATACATTTACCACTACTATAGTAGTTAACAAAAACTTGATACACACAAATTATTTTCATTGAAAAATTCATAGACTGACCTTCGAGCAAAATAGTACCTGCTCCAAATTTTCGTAGAAACACTAATTTGTAATGGAACATTCTCCATTACCAATTACTTTTCTTTTCAATTGTAATTTGTGATGGAGCACTCATCCATTACACATTACTCTTTATACTTGTAATGGCACATGCATCCATTACACATTACTTTTTTTATTTGTAATGGAACACGCATTCATTACACATTACTCTTGTATTTTGTAATGGTACACTTGTCCATTTCACATTATTCAGTGTAATGGGTAATGAATACAGTAATGCATTATCAAAAGAATGCATTATTTACAACTCTGTAACCGACGCATGCACCGCACTTAACAAAAATGTTGACGCTTGTCGAGGTAGGGTTATTCGGAGAACCCGATTTTTTTTACATTTTACATGTATTTTTAAACGATTTGAAGACTGCGTCATAATGCAACGAAAATAGATTTTTTTAAATGAAAAATCAATTTTCCTTATAAATAAGTTGTCAACCGGGACACATTTTTTAAATTACTCTTCGGGATTGCCATTGAGGAATCTCTGAATGTATTTTGAATGCGTGAGCGTATCTGAAAAATTAAAAAAATATATTTTTTCGCTGCATTCCAACAACGCAACATTCAGCATCATTGTTTTTTCTGGTTGTATGTTTGTTGATATTCGGTAGGTATTTGTCGGAGGGGTTGAGCTTAGTTGAAATTTTTGAAAAAAATCTCTTTTTCTCTGCAGTGCAGAATATAACACGTTCCGTGAATATTCTGTGAAAATTATTTAATTTATCCATCAAATTATTAATATAATATAATTTGTCTTCAAATTATTTAATTCATTTTAAAAACTGCACAAATTTCTTGACGAAAAATTCCGGGAAATTCTATTTTCTTTCTGTCGCCAGCTAAGCATAACCCTTTAATTGTCGAACCACTGCCAGGGATAATAAATTACATAAATTGTTTTTTCAGGGGTTCAGGATATTCATTACAACGAGTGTCTTCTTCTCGAGCAACTGGAAACCTGCGCCGAGATGCTGGAAAAGGCTGAACGCTACGAACTTCTTGGACATCTCTATCGTCTGATTGTACCGATTTACGAGAACAAACGGGATTACGAGGCGTTGGCAACTTGTTACACGCATCTGTCGCAAGCGTGCAATAAAATCGTCGAAGTAACGAAGACTGGAAAACGTTTGCTCGGAAGATTTTACAGAGTGGCGTTTTTTGGCTCTGTGAGTACAGCAATCGTGAGATTCTATGAAATTCGATACATCCAAAAACGATATCATTTTCTTTGATATTTTTTAAACAGGCGTATTACGAAGAGGAACACGGACAGGAGTATATTTACAAAGAGCCAAAAGTCACGTCTCTTTCGGAAATATCCGAGCGTTTGTATCGTTTGTATTCGGAAAAATTTGGCTCGGAAAATGTCAAGATGATAATGGATTCCGTGCCAGTCGATGTCACAGAGTTGGATTCAAAAATGGCCTATATACAGGTCACTCACGTTGTACCGTATTTCGAGAAATACGAATTGGAAACGCGACAGACCGAGTTTGAGCTCAACCATGACGTTTCTTGCTTCATGTTTGAAACACCGTTCACGAAGGAGGGAAAAGCCCGGGGCAATCCCGAGGATCAGTGGAAGAGAAGAACGATACTTACCAGTCAGTTTAACGATATTTTCGAATTTATTTATACATTGCTTCTTTTCGTGAAGATCGTTGACGAGTTTCGGATTTTATAACGTTTTTAATACATTGCGCTCTATCGTTTAAAAACTATCATTAATTATTTTTACACAGATAATAACAAAGAACGATAGCAAAAAATAGTAGCAAAACAGATAGTGACAAAGAACGTGCAAAATCGAAACTATCCCACCGCTAGGTCATAATTTTTTCACATTTGCGAAAGTTACTCGAACATAGAGCAAGATTTGCGTAAAAATGATGAAGAAGCGATGTGAAAGTTTCGAATTAAAAAAAAAATTATTTTATACCGCCAAATGCATTCCGTCATTTCATCTCGCTTTCTCACAGAGTTGTGAAAACAGTAATGTAAAAGTAATGCATTACCCATTACTTTAAACAATGTGTATTGGATAAGTTTTCCATTACAAAAGTAACGTGTAATGAATGAATTTGCCATTACAAATAAAAAAGCAATGTGTAATGGATGCACGTTCTATTACAAATAATAAAAGTAATGTGTAATGGATGTATGTGCCATTACAAATACAAAAAAATAACGTCTAGTGAATTGGTGCTCCATTACAAACTACAATTGAAAAAAAAGTAATTTGTAGTGGAGAAAATTCCATCACAAATTAGTATATTTATACGACAATTTTGGAGCAGGTACTATCTTTAATTTTTCAATGAAAATAATTTGTGTGTATAAAGTTTTCGTTAACTTTATTAGGGCAGTGATAAATGTATGAACAATGATTTTTTTGAGTAATTTTTACTCCATTCTTGTAAAAATTACAATTTAAGGAAAACTTATAGGTGTCAGTGTATATTAACTTAATATACACTGACACCTATGAACAGTTATTTTTTCGAGTAATTTTTACTCTATTGTTGTAAAAATTACAATTCAAGAATGGAGTAATAATTACTCCAAACATCACTGTTCATACATTTACCACTACGATAGTAAAGTTAACAACAACTTGATACACACAAATTATTTTCATTGAAAAATTAATAGACTTACCTCTGAGCAAAATAGTACCTGCTCTAAATTGTCGTAGAAATCCACTATATAATTTGTAATGAAATATTCTCCACTACAAATTACTTTTTTTCAATTGTAATTTGTAATGGAGCACTCATTCATTACACGTTATTTTTTCAATTTGGCACATGCCACCATTATCCATTATTTTTATTATTTGTAATGGAACCTGCATCCATTACACATTACTTTTTCTTATTTGCAATGGAACACGCATCCATTACAGATTACTATTTTCATTTGTAATGAAACCGTCATTCATTACACGTTACTTTTGTAATTTGTAACGGAAAACTTATCCAATACACATTGTTTAAAGTAATGTGTAATGCATTACATTTACATTACTATTTTCATAACTCTGATCAAAACTACGGCGAACAATCTCAGAAATCGTGCTTGGATTGTGGATAACTTTGAAAGAAAATTTTTTAATCCATGTAATGATGTTCTCCACTATATATTCTCCACTACAAATTACTTTTTTTAAAATTGTAATTTGTAATGGAGCACTGATTCGTTACACGTTATTTTTTAAAATTGTAATAGCACATACATCCATTCCACATTACTTTTTTTCTTTGTAATGGCACATGCATCGATTACACATTACTTTTGTATTTTGTAATGGTAAACTTATCCATTTCACATTATGCAGTGTAATAGGTAATGAATACAGTAATGCATTATTAAAATAATGCATTATTTACAACTCTGCTCACAATAACCTGATTCGATTTTTTTTGCAGCAAAGTGTTCGTTTCCGTACATTAAGAAACGCATATCCGTGACAAAGAAGAGAATAACGGAGCTCAGCCCGATCGAGGTAGCTCTTGACGAGATGAGACAGCGAGTCCAAGAATTGGAAGACGTTGCTCTAATCGCACCGACTGACGCGAAAAAATTGCAACTTCGATTGCAAGGAAGTGTATGCGTCACAGTCAACGCAGGACCGCTCGCTTATGCGTCTGCCTTTTTGGATCCTGCCTCGTCGTCGAATTATCCGGACGACAAAGTCGATGAATTGAAGGACGTATTCAGGTACTGAAATAAAAAAAAATATTTTCGCTCTTTCATAAAATACGATCTGCGATAAATCGACGACTCATTCGTGAATATCAAATTCTTTTTGCTTTCAATTTCAGGGAGTTTGTCAAGATTTGCTATACGGCGCTACAGATAAACAGCAAATTAATAACGTCCGATCAGCACGAGTACCAGGAAGTATTGCGTGAAAATTATCAAAAGCTTTGTCAGAATTTGGCGTCGTTGCTGGGAGAATCTGTCTGGCCCGACGAACAAGTCGGAAGCTTCAAGAGAAACAGCGCAGCACTGTTCAGTGCGATCAGCGGCGCCAATAACCATACCAGTATAGCTTAGATATTTTTTTTTCTTTTTTTTTTATGAACACAAATACCCCGGGGCATTTTTTTACCTTCTCAGATCATTCGTTAGTTGCATAGAATTTATTTTGGGAAACGCAAACTTCACTGTTCACCAGTCAATAAATAGTTCAATTAAACGGGTGAAGAGCCACTCTAGCGAAGGGCCAAAAATGCTTTCGTGAATTCAAGGTCTGAAAAACGCTATTGTCGTGTCGCTGACTAACGGGCTCGGATCTGATAATTATTTGTATATTAACAATTAAATATTGATATATAGATCAGGATGATTGGTTTCAGGGCAACTTTTTTGTTGACCCATCGTGCCCGAAAACCTTTGTTGGTGCCCAAAAACGAAGTTTCGTGAAAGGGGGGTGTTGTCAAAAAATATTTAGAGGTCGCGAATCAAAATTGAAGGTTTCCCATTTGATTAACATTGAAAAAAAAAATTTCTCATTATTAGTGTTACCATTCCGCGAATTTTGATATTGCGATATTTTCCAAGTGGGTTTTCATAGGAAATATGATACTCTGCGATAAAGTTCATTGAGCCATGTCCGTAAATTCAACCGTTTCAGCGGTATCATTGTTTCAAGTGAATATTGTATGAAAAAATCTATTTAAACGGCTGTAACGCCTAAGCTGTTGGATATATCGAAAAAAATCAAATGAGACCTTTGTAGGAAAAGTAATTTGCTAAAAAAAAGTCTCATAAGCCGAGCCCGTAAATTCAACTCTTTCTCAGCTATAGGTGGATGAAGTAAAATAGATTTCTTGTTTTTGTTTTTTTGATTTATTTGCATAGAGAATTCTTAGTGACATTTGTTGAATGGTTTTTCTGATGATTTTTTACATGCTATCTCATAGAAAGTGGAGTTCGTTTGATTGAATAAAACAAAAAAATATCCATTCATTTTACTTCATACATCTATACCTGAGAAAGAGTTGAATTTACGGGCTCGACTTATAAGACTTTATTTGCAGAAAATTACTTTCTCTACAAAGTTCTCATTCGAATTTTTTCGATATATCCAATAGCTTAGGCGTTACAGCCGTTTAAATAGATTTTTTCATACAATATTCACTTGAAATAATGATACCGCTGAAACGGTTGAATTTACGGATATGGCTCAATGAACTTTATTATAGAGTATCATATTTCCTATGAGAACCCACTTGGAAAATATCGCGATATCAAAATTCGCGGAATGGTAACACTAATAATAAGAATTTTTTTTTTCCAATGTTAATCAAATGGGAAACCTTCAATTTTGATTGGCGAGCTCTAAATATTTTTTAACAACACCCCCCTTTCACGAAACTTCGTTTTTGGGTACCAACTAAAGGTTTTCGGGCACGATGGGTAAAAAAAAAAAATTACCCTGAAACGAATCACCCTAATATAGATGTATTTGATATACACGCGCACAAGAGAAATAAGCCGCTAGACATATGTATATATATAATAGGTACAGGTAACTAAAAGAAGAAAATCATAGAGGTGGTTATTTAACGATCGCGATGATCGTATAAGAAAGCAGCATACTATGACGAACTTTTGATAAATTTATATTGATTTTTACTGTGAACTCAGATAAGTTCGATCGCACTGATAGTCCAAATGCACAGTCCCAAAACGATCTTTCGCAAACTCCAAAAATTCGTTGGAACGGTTTCGTCATGGTTTGTTCACGTACCACTGGGTATAAATCAAAATTATCGGCATTATCTATGATTTGTACAAAAGATGTTAATTTTTATAAATATGTGATATATATATTTTTCTTTTGCGGGTACAAGTGTGCTCTGGTCGCGATTATAACATTTTTTTTTCTTTTTGTTTCTTTGATACAAAGATTTGTACATATCGAAATGCAAAAGCGTGTTTCTTTTTGTTGCTTTCGTGTCGTTGAACATATCTGTGGCGATATGTGTTGTTCGTTGTTGAAATGAAAATAAGGGTAAAAGCTCGCTTCGAATATTTCGTTTGATTAATTGACGAAAAAAATAATGATATACCGGAGACCAAGAAGTATAGATTTTAAATATTTAGATGATTATATAAACATTGAGCTCAACGGAAAATTTAATCGAGAGACTGATACATAAAAATCTGTGCCCCTTCCCCGAAAAAAATGCTTGAATTGCACTGAAATTGTGAATCATAAGGAAACGAAAAAAAAGCACATAAACGTCCAGTCATTTTTAACGCAAATTTATACAGAGACAAAAAAACAACCCCAGCATCAAATTCCTCTCGTCTGTCCTGTATGTCATACTAATTCGTATTTACTGAAAGTATTATATTTATTAATCTGCTGTCAAATCACGAAATATCCATGTAATAAATCCATACTCACTCATTATCGACGTCAAAGAAATAACGCTGATGTTTTGTTGCGATTTACCCCATTTCCCAAAATCACCGCTCCAGGGATTTAATTATTTATAATTTTTCATAAAAGCTTGAATTTATTCATATTAGACTTCATGAAAAAATACATGATAAATACGTGGTGTACGCCAATGATATATTGTGATAAACGAGTCGCACTTACAATTTTTCTGATTTTTTTTCGTTTTTTCAAACTTACACTAAGTTACTAATCTTATGACAACCATTCAATTTTCGTAATTACATTATACAATGTGCGTACTGCGACGTGAAAGTTTGATCGTAGATATTTATTTTCGAATCGTTGGAACGTGAACCTCTCGTGCATTTTCCATACGCATTATTAATAACGATTAATATTGTATAATAATATAAATACGGTATGGTTTTTCCACAACGGGTTCTCGCTCGTTCTTTTTTTTTTCTTTTTTTAATACTATGACGATCAAACTATGTGCTCGCGATCCGTAAATGCCGGCCCAAAACTTATCGCACTACATTCTGACGGAGTTGATATTGTACATTTTAATTTGCTCGCGCAAATCTTTCCCTTTCGTTTTTAATCGTTTTGTTTTTTGTTTCAGTTTTCAATTACTTTAACATAGTAGTGTATTGTCTTGGACACTTTTCCTTCGCTGGAGCTCCTCTTATTTGGGTGGCCGTTATTGGATGGACGTTTGCATATTGCTATTGTTTGAATTTCTTTTTCCTTTAAAAACTATGAATTCAGCGAGTTTGTGGCATATACGCTTCGAATCGGGATCGCACACGTTACAGGTACAGATTAATCCCGCTTACATCATTTTTCTCTCTGACTCTCTCTCTCTCTCTCTTTCTCTCTCTCTCTCTTATCTTCCAATCAATGTTCAACCGTTATTTTTATCAAAGCAGTTATAATATTAATTCGCTGTATTCTTGAAGAGAAATTTCTAATTAATCAACTATGCGCAATTTTTACAACACGATATACGAAAATCAATCGTCCTTATCGATTAGGTCAACGATGGAATTATTATCACCGAAAAGAGTTTTAACACGATTAAACGCCAAGGGCAGTAAAAGATTAAAGTTACATATATATATATAATAATATCAACATCCGACTTCTCTGCTACACGTCCTACACGTGTTTTTTACTCCTTTTCTTTTGACTCTATAAAACAAGCAAATTTTTTCTTCTTGTTCTCGTAAAATCATAGTGATAAAAATTATGGCAATTAGCAGTCTTAATTCTTGAAAGAGAAAAAAAATATTTCATCGTCTGGAAATCAAGAATCTGTGAAGGTGAGGCCGTGATTTTTTCAGTGATCGGCAAAAAAAATCTATTTTCATTATTCAATTTTTTCGAAAAATTAATAATTAGCAAAAAAATATTACTAATTTTTCTAAAAAATTAGTAATTAGTGACAAAATTTTACTAATTCTTCTAATATACAAGTAATTAGTGATAAAACATTTCTAATTTTTCCAAAAAATGAGTAATTAACGATAAAATATTACTAATTTTTTCCAAGAATTAGTAATTATCGAGAAAGATATTGCTAAATAATCCAAAGAATCAATAATTTGTGGAGAAATGTTGTATTAATTGTGGAAAAAGTAATAAATAAATAAAAAATTACTAATGCATTTCTTAATGGGTACTGATTAAATATTCGTGTTAATAATAACTCATGTGATATCGTATGACATTCGATACAATAAATACTAATGTGTGAAATATTCAAAAGATCTAGTTATTATAAAAATTACACAACTTTTTCAAGAGTTGTGTGAGCTTATAACCATGACTCAATCCGTACACACAAATACGTAAATATACACAATACTTTTGTACAAATTACTGTTTTTTTAAAAAATTAATTAGTAATATCTTCCTTACCAATTACTATATTTAGAAAAAAAATTGGTAATATTTTTTCGCTAATTACTAATTTTTTTGGAAAAATTAGAAATATTTTGTTGCTAGATACTAATTTTTTCGAAAAGTTAGAAATATTTTGTCACTAAATACTAATTTTTCGAAAAAGGGATTAATAAAATCAATATCGTCGACGAAAAAATCGATACTGCCGATCACTGGATTTTTTTCCGTGTGTATGTGTGTGTGTTTTTTTTTTGGTGTCGTTATCCGATCTCGGAGGGACGTAATCTCTGTGATCGCAAAAATCTTAGTTACTATAATAAATTTTATTAAACTAATAGTCATGTCATAATTGCAGATCTTCCTCCTGCTCGGGCAACGATGAGCCGCGGCCGAAATTTGCCAACGTACCGACATCGGTCTCATCCTGTTCAGCTAGAAGAGGCACGAATTGCTGACCGTAACTGCCTTCAGTGTCGGAAGGCCTTCTGCTCTGTCCGGGAAACAGCGACATCGGTATCGTTCCCGATGGCGTCGTCGGCGCCGAACGCGATAACCAGCGTTTCGCTTTACTCCGGGAACTCGAGATACCAAGAGGCATGTACATTTTTCCACGTGCTCTTCGAGTCGTCCGCGTGGATACGAATTCACCAGGACTGACCGGACGCTGTTGGCCGAACGTTGAATTCCCATTCAACGATTGCAAATTTCTCGGTCGATTCTGATGATTGTTCTGAAGATGAGCTATCGATGGAAAATTATGCTCACTTGGCACTTGCGGAAGTTGTTGGATTTTGTCGAGCAACTCTCGTAACTGAAAAATATACAAGACCATGAGTATTCGCGCTAGACAACATGAATTTTTGCTTCCTCATAAAGGAAACTTTGTTTTCGTGAGAAATCTTTTCGAGATGCCAATGTATTCAAAATGTCCCAAAACATAGAGAAATCATGTTTAAAAAAAATGTCCGGATGGATGTGTGTGTATTTTTTTTATTTTTTTTCGAAGTTATATTAAAAAAGTAAGAGAAATGACCGCTGCGGGGTTGGCTTGGGTTGAGACCGGGACATGTCTTGTAAAAATGTCTCTTAAAAAGTGATGAATTTTTTCAAAAAAATCAAAATGTTCCAAGTTAAAAATTTTGAGTTTAAAATTGAAAAAAAAAACATGAAAATTAATATCGATATTTCTTTTTGTATTGTTTTTTATAAAACTACAAATCAAGATGAAGAAAAATGATTTCTTGTTTTATTTTCATATATCTCCGTTTTTGCTTCCTCATAAAGGAAGCTTTGTTTTCGTGGAAAAATTTTTTTACGATTTTTATGCCAATATGTTCAAAATGTCCTAAAAAATCGAGAAATCATATTGAGAAAAAATGTTCGGATGTGTGTGTGTGTGTGTGTATCCTGAGTTTCAGATGTAAATAATTAATAACTCGAAAACGCTTCGAGATATCGAGATAAAATTTGGCACACTTGTCGAGCACGAATTGCTCTTCATTATGAAAAATATTTTGTTTTAATTCTAACGGCTGTTCGGATTTTATCGACTTTTTTCGTTTTCGCAGCAATGCCATAAGACTCTAACTTCTGCAATTTTCAAGACATTGCACTCACACTTTGTACAGAATTAGTATAGCCATTAAGGTTATTTGGTATTGAAGTGGCCAAAAATCGATCGAAAAATTACATTTTTATCAAATTTTGAATTTTTCGAAAAATAGCGTAAACGCTCTAACTTGCACAATTTTCAAGATATTGCAGTGAAACTTTGCACAGAGCTAATATAGCTATTGAAGATGTTCGTTATTAAATTTGGCGAAAATCGATCGAAGGATTATAATTTTATGAAATTTTTTTTTTTTTTTATTTAAACAGCGTACTCTAACTTCGGCTATTTGCGAGATATTGTATTGAAATTTTGTACACATTCAAAATAGTGTTCAAGGTTGTTCGCTATCGAATTTGAATCGAATTTGGCAAGAAGCTTCCAAATGTGCAAATGTCCAATTTGCAGGGTTTTTTTTCAAATTGCGCTGATGAACATTTTTCATTTTTACCTCTATAGTTGGACTAGTGGCTCTTGGAGGCGAGCACGGTGATTGAGCTGCTAGACTCGATATGTCAGAGGCTGTTCGGTTATTGGCTAGCGACGCGATTGATTCGGCATCGATTATTTCACCTCTCTGCTCGCATCCCATCGTCGATAATTCATCGAGACTATTGTTGGACGAATACGGCGGTGGTATTATCGTATTCGCCTCGTTAACGACATTGCACATGAAACTCGAGCTCAGAGAATCCAGTGTACTCGCGTGCGACAATGTACGAAAATAACGCATCACGAAACCGGATGTACCCTTGCCCATTCCCTCGTCGTAGCCAATCACCAGAGGATACAGATCGGGCTTCGCCGTCACCTGTTGGTGAATATAATTTTTTTCATCGTGAGATTTGTTCAGGCAAAAATTGAATAAACAAAAAATTCCTTTTTTTTGCAGATTCAGTTTTGTAATCTGATATGGCAATTGATGTACCTCGTTGTAAGGTGGTGGAAGAGTCTGTATGAACGAACTACATCTACTGTAATGAGGAGGCGGAAAAAAAGAACTCGATGATGCTCTGTCGGACGTGCTTCCGTCATCGGACGTTCCTTCTCTTCGACGATGCCACAACCAACAGCCACAAATTGTTGCAAGGACCAGCCCTGCTAAAATAGCAGCCCTGAAAAATAAATTCATTTCTTTTGCAAAGGATTTCTTTGGATGAAGGATTTTACACGATAACAATTTAACTCTAAAAATTAAATTTATCTCTAAAAATTGGTTCTCGCTCAGAATTAGGTCTGCAAATTTTTGTTTATTTTTTAAGTCTTCGCAAATCCAATTTCTGTGAAAGTTCATCTGATATTTTTCGTGAGTTTACACGATTTTTTGTGGATTATTTGAAATTTTTAAATTGACCCAATTAAAAGATACTCCATTATCTTCCTTGTTGTGAAATAATGCTTCATATATTTTCAAATATATTGTACGAACCATAGAGGCCAGTAGGTCCAAATCAGGAACGAAAACATCTCCAAGACTGTTTTACTTGGCTGTGAGTAAACGTAACAACAGCCAAGTGTACAGCACTCTTTGGGTGGAGAGCAGCTGAAAGACGAGCATACAATAAATACATAAATATATATATTAGGGTGAATCGAAAAAATTAAAAACCGTTGGCTACCCTTAAAAATCAAAGATGTAGTTGAAACAAAGGTCTCCGTGCAACGGTTCGATTTTTTGAATTTTTTTAGAGGGCGCGCGGGACGTTCAAAAACGCCATTTTTAGCGTTATATTTACTATATCACTGATAAACGGAAACAGATCGTTAAAAAAATTCTGAATTGAAAAAAATCTCTGAAAATCAATATTTTCACTATTTTTTAATTCGTTATATCATTAAATATTGATTTTTGTCTTCTAAAATGTTTTTGTATTTCTTCCATCTTTTTTATTGTAAAACTAAGTATCAGTATTGCTTACAATGCGAAAATATTAATTTACAGAGATTTTTTTTTCTAATATATGAACCATTTGTTAATGTTCAGTAAATATGGGTTTGAAAGAGTACATATCTGGGCACCTAATATATACAAAATTCAGAATTTTTTTGAATGATCTGTTTTCGTTTATCAGTGATATAGTAAATTTAATGCTAAAAATGGCGTTTTTGAACGTCCCAGTGCGTCTTCTAAAAAAATTCAAAAAATCGAACCGTTGCACAAAGACCTTTATTTCAACGATATCTTTGATTTTTTGGGGTAGCCAACAGTTTTCAATTTTTTCGATTCACCCTAATATTTATATATTAACGTGAATATTTCCTCGTGACTGCACGAACAAAATTCAAAAATATCTAAAAAATTGGAAAATTGGAAATTTTCACATTACTTCCTCATCAATTTCCATTCACAGATCTTTGTGAGAAGGTACAGAGAATAATCTTAGCTTCCACTGAAAAGAAGCTCTATGAACCGTGGAAAAAGATGAGGAAGCAATGTGCGAATCTCAAATTTGCAGGCTTTGCAATGCAACTGACAAAAAAATATTGGTGCAATATCTGGAGTAAGTTACGGGACATACAACATTTTTAAAAGAATTAAAAATTCAATACGCATTCATCTCTCAATTTGATTTTTGCTAAATTAGCGCACACTATCTTGGTGACCGCATCGATCGAGCAAAAAATTTGGAGCAAAATAAATTACGCAAAACATATTGCATCGCTCGTCAAGCGATCCACCATCCTCAAATATTGAAAGAGCAAATATTGTGCATCATACATGTGTAAAAAGATATATATATATATATATATAATGACCAGATGCAGTCATAAATATATACATGCAGAATGCGAACTCCACTGATACTCACACATGTCCTCCATTGCAGAATTTGGCAGAGACCTTGAAACGAACAGGCGAAAAAAGACTCATGTTATTAAAAAAAAAAAGGTTATTCTAAAAAAAAAACATGATATTCTATGTTTAGAGGAAGAAATGAGAGAAATGATTTCTTCCATACGTCAGTGTATTGCTTGTAAGAATGGATTGAAAAAAAATTATTAAAAAAAAACGCAATGTTCGAAATTACATCCTCCTGCGATTAACAAAAATATAGACTGAAATACGGTGATTTTATCGCAGGTAAATGAGCCTGTGACAGGCAGAGCGAGAGAGAGAGAGAGGGATGCTCGTTTATTGATCGACTGCTGTCGGCGAAGACAGCGAGAAAGAGAGAGTAACAAAAACACTTGCACTGCTGAAACTGACAGCAGTTAAAATTAAGGAAAGGCGTTTTGATTTCACTTAAAAATAATCCAAATACGTACAGAAGGGAATAAACAAAAGAGGGAAGAAACGTCAGAGGGTGAATTTATTATGAATTATGGATTCTTACACGTCCGGCAAAAAAAATGGTCGGGACGGCAGAAACAATTAGTTGCAACCGACGATACACTTGCACCATATTCTACGATTTAGCACGTTACTCAATTTACGACGTTTCTAAATATATATATATGTTCATATATCTATATATATACAGACGTAGAAAATTATACACTTTTACTGTTTTTCGTATAGATATGTATTATCGTTTATAGTTACGTTACCATGTAGTCTGCATCCCTCGTTCTTTGCCAAGGAGATTGACAATGCGGGATTCTGCGCTATAGAGATGACGCGCGCTTTCTCCCTCACTCGTGCCACATATGGGTCATTCCATGTCAAATCGACCACTTCAAACCCCGAGCCCTTTCGATTCGGCTGAAACTTTTTTTATCTTTTTCTACTCTATCGAAAACATTTTTCAGAATTTTTTAAAATTTTTTTACGCAACCTATAAAAAGTTATAATTTTTCGAAAAAATTGGCTTTTTATTTTTCAAATATCTATAACTTTTTCAAAAATTTACTTATCGGGACGTTTATTTCTTCAAAATTTTTATTTTTAAATGTACTTTTCAGAAAAATATATAAAAAAATTATTTAGACTGATCTTCAACGTTTTTTTGAATTTTCGGAAAAAAACGAAGATTTCTCGATTATCGCCGTTTTTATTTTTTTGTTTTTTCTATAGAAACTTTGACATTTTCTGCGAATTATTTGAAATTTTCAGAGAGGGGACTTTTTGATATTTTTTTTCAATTCAAAAAAATTGTTGAGGATGTGAAAGAACCTCAAAGTTTGAATAAAAGATAATAATTAATGAAATTGAAAGTGGTAATCATCGAAAAAATTCCAATGTTTTTCGAAAAAGTAAGAAAAAAAATAGAAGGTAGTTCTGTATAATTTTTTAATATTTTTTTTGAAAACTACATTTAAAAACAAAGAAAATGAAGAAAAAATTGTTATTTGGTTAATTATTGGAAAAACAACAGGCTTTGAAAAATTCTAAAAAATAAAAAGCCAATTTTTCTGAAAAATTATAACTTTTTATCGGTTGGGTAAAAAAATTTGAAAAAATTCGAAAAAATGTTTTTGATGGAGTAGAAAAAGATCAAAAAGTTTCAGCCAAATCGAAAGGGGTTGGGGTCAAAAGTGGTTGATTTTACGTGGAATGCCCCATATATATGTATAGGGGATGAAATGCATTTCGCGGGCAAATTTGTAATTCTCTCGCGATATACTTATTTCATTTCCGTTAGCGAGACAATTAAATTGTAAAGAGATTCGTCATGATCTGTTTTATATATATCAGGGAGTAGGGAATGACAGGCTTTTTTTTCAAATTATTGGAGCGTCAAGTATCGCGAAATCGTTAAATCGAGGAAAAAAAGTGAAAACCGTGACAAAATCACAGCGCCCGCGTGGCGACTGCTAGAACGTTATGCAGCGACATATACAGGGTGTCAAAAAAGTTACGGAACGGCTGAATATTTATACTCGCGTAAGATATTTTTCAAAAAAGTCAAGGTCATTCTTGTAGTAACAAGGAATTCAATGGTGACCTTGATTTTGATCTTGACGATGACCTTCAAGGTTATTTCAAGGTCGACTTTCTTAATTTTTTACAATGGAAACATGTATTTTTGAGTTCTGAAATCAAACTTATTCCGAAAAAAATTAATTGATCTTTTCCGAATCTTTAAATATTTAAACTGTTTGTTCTATTTCATATCACAACTCAAAAATACAGATTTCCATTGAAAAAAAGTTAACCTCAAAATAATCTTGAAGGTCATCGTCAAGGTCAACATTGAATTCCTCGTTAAAAGTTACTACGAGGAATTACCTTTTTGAAAAATATCTTGCCAGTCTTTACCTTATTCAGTCGTTCCATGACTTTTGTGACACCCTGTATATATAGCGAAGAGAAAAAAGCTTCGGTGAGGTGACAGCCGGAAAGTATAGAGCTGTGTGTGTGGCAGAGATGTGGCACGTAGCGGACGTAACCTCGTGGAAAACGTCCTCTTTTTTTTCGGTTCTCGTAAACCCCCGCTTTATTTATCTCGTGTTTCTTCATACGCGAACAATGTTTCGTTTGCGTTTAAGATAAATAAAATAACGACAAAAGGAAAACATAGCACGAGCGGGTTAAAATAATAAGGACCGCCGCGTGCTTATATACATATAATATAATATATCGAGGAAAACTCAGTTCAAGTCCGATGTTCGATGACAAAACATCAAAATGAGGATAATTCTCGCGATATTGGGTGTGTTGGAATTTTTAAGCATATGCAGGCTCACGGAAGCGTGGGATAACGAGGAATTGGAGGTTTTTGATGTCGTCGAGGAAGTCAATCAGAATTTCTACGAACTTTTGGGCATTCCACAGGTAATGGACCAAAATATGGGCCTCCAAAATTCGATCAATGTTGGATCAATATTGTTAGAACCACACAAGTCTTGAATAGTCGTTTTTGTTCGTCTTAATTAATTTTTAGAATTTTTCCTCTCCATTTTTCAGAATGCAAATTCGTCCGATATCAAAAAAGCATTCAGGAGACTCTCTCTCCAGCTGCATCCTGATAAAAACGATGCGGACGACGCGGAGATACAATTCAGGAAGGTAAGTTGACGAACCGAATGTACGGATTTTGAATGTGATTGAAATTCTTTTATATTCGCTTCCAGCTAGTGGCAGTTTACGATGTTCTGAAAGACGCTGGAAAACGAGAACGCTACGACAATGTTCTTGTCAATGGATTGCCGAATTGGCGATCCGCCGTTTATTACTATCGTCATGTACGCAAAATGGGACTTCTGGAGATGAGCATAATTCTCTTCATAGTAATAACCATAGGACAATATTTAGTTGCTTGGGCGGCTTACTTCGAAAAGAGATACACTTATGTGAGTTTTGAAGAATCTTATTTCTTTGTGATTTCTTTGAAACACTCAAAAGCTAGAATATATGCGAGCAACCTTTGGAATCTTGAAATTTTTATCGAATCTGAATTGATTGAGCAATTTTTTCAATTTTTAACTCAATTTCAATGAATCTAATATCAAATTACAGAGGAGGCCTCTATTATACACATTATTATTCTACACATGACACTTTCTACACAAAAGTTTCAACACACATTATTTTTCTACAAATTACAGCCTTTGGCAAAAATTAGTACTGAAATGGATAATCATGCTGCAAAGTTTTTGTCGTTTTTTGGGTTAGATAAAACACATCGCATGAAGTTTTGCTACAGGCTGTAATGTGTAGGCAAATAATGTGTAGAATATACTTTTTTATTTTATTTCTTACCACCTTTTCTTGTGTAGAAACCTTTGTCTAGAAAGTGTTATGTTTGGAATAGTAATTTGTAGAATAGAGGTCTTCTCGAAATTAAATACTAATCGTTAAACTGTTTAAAAAAAATGACTATTTTTTTTTTTTTAAAGTAGATTGACAAATCGTCGGAGTATCCCTAAAAAAAGACCCTCCCCAAATATGTGCCTGTAATATTAATACTTAAAGGTGGTGCTTTTCAATTTTCTTTTTCCATTTAAATATCGCTGTGCAGTAATAAGAAACATAGATTTTTTTAGGAAACTGAACACTCTATAAAAAAGGTCTGAATGAAGATTTGCATGAGGCGAGCCGTTTCGGAGTTATCAAGCCTTCACCATTGAACTGTTTAAAATGATGATGTTATTTACTTATAAATGCGACAAATTCGACTCATAGCACTTAAATACCCAATGTTATCATCTTTGAAACAAATATCTGCAAATTTTCAATAGAACTTTGATCAAAAAATTTTATTAATCAACGATGAATGATTAATTTTATTGTTCATTAATAAAAAATACGGGTATATCAAAAATATATGTATGATGAAATTCATCATAAATTTTATATATTATAAATCAATAATTTATTTTAATTCTTTATAAATTTGTTGAGTTTTTTAAGAATGAGTTATAACGATGAAAAGTTTTTTTTCTTAATTCTTCAAGTAATCATAAGTTTTAGGTTATTTAACTTAGAGTTACATAATTCATCCAAAACATTTATTAAGAATTAAAATAAATTGATTTATAATATAAAAAAATTTGGAAAGAAATTTCATGATATGTTTGTGATATACCCGTATTTTTTATTAATGAACAATAAAATTAATCATTCATCGTTGATTAATAAAATTTGTTGATCAACATTCTACTGAACATTTGCAGATATTTGTTTTAAAGATGATAATATTGGGTATTTAAGTGATATGAGTCGATTTTCTCGCGTTTATAAGTAAATAATGTTTCTTATGTTTCAGAATTTTTTTTTCCCATGTTATTTAAATGGAAAAAGAAAATTGAAAAGCGCCACCTCTAAATATTAATACTAAGGGCTCATATTTGGACATGGACTTTGTTTAGGGATACTCTGACGATTTATCAATGTTCTTTGAAAAAAAAATAGGCATTTTTTTTTAAACAGTCTACTAATCATCCTTGTTACCTACTTTTTAAATTTTTGTAGAACATTTTAACGCTATAGCTACAAATTTATGAAAATTAGAGCAAACGCACGAATTTCGCCGGGTACATACCCAATACATAAAGATAATTTAAAAAAATATGATTTCGCGAACAATATGGAATTATAGTAGCATCAATGTTAATTAACATCAATAAAAATTACGATTCTTGGTCATCTCAAAAAAGATGAAAATTAATCTTGAACTCTCTCTGAAACTAGGAACAAGTACTCGGTAGCAAATTACAAAAGATGCAGAAGAAAAACAGAAAAGGAAAGATAGGTGAGGTGCCGGATTTAGCTGAAATATTAGAAAAAATTCCATCTCCGAGTGTATGGAATACCCTGCCGTTTCAATTACCCAGATGGACATATTTATCGATAGTGGGAATACCATCGACCATCCGCGCTTTCAAGGATATGTTGGAAGAGAATAAACGCAGAAAACAAGAAGAGATAGACGCTCTGTGAGTGATTGGTTTTTTTCATAAAAAAAAATACATTCCATTTTCACTGTAATAACGTTGAATACATTTTGTCAAACTTTCAGTGCCCTCGAACAGGAAGAATCCGAAGTAGAGCCCGTGGTACGAGGCCCTAGAAGACGAAGAACGGGTTTCGCGCCTCAGGAACACTCCGGTGACGCCGTAAACGGAGGATTGAAGAGAGTCACTAAACGTTCGAATAACGTTTACGAGAAGCCGAAGATAGTCGGTAGTTTGTGGACCGACGACGATATTTTGGAGCTAATAAAGCTCGTCAAGAAGTATCCCGGTGGTATTCCTGATCGTTGGGAAAAAATAGCCGATGCTATGAGTCGAACAGTCAGCGAAGTTACTCACATGGCTAAAAAGGTCATTAGCACGTTTTTCATAGGTCGATAAACGTGGAAAATTTTGTTTGACGAGCGGAAATTTGATTTTTTTAAAATCCTACAGGTGAAAGACGAGGGTCTTAAGCCCGGTCAGCCGAGCGATGAGCTACCAACTGAAGAGCAACCAAAGAAAGTGAAGACACGCGCCGAATGCCTGGAAAATGGGTCAGAATGGAGTCAGGAGCAGCAAAAAGCTCTGGAATCGGCGCTTCTCAAGCATCCAAAAGGGACTTCCGTCGACAGATGGGAAAAAATAGCAAGTTGCATCGAAGGAAAGACGAAGGAGGAGTGCCAAGTTCGTTATCGACAATTGGTCGAACTTGTGAAGAAGAAACAACAACCGCAGTAGATGTATCAGATTGATACGTCATATTGTTTTCTGGTTGAAAATTGTTGAGGGAGAGTGAGGAAAAACGTCATAAAGATGTTTCGCAAAAAATGTAAAACGTTCACTTTTGATTACTATGATGGTGCGCGTTACAAGTCGAAACAGTATTATCGACGACAATATAGTTTTAATTCAAATGGCCAACTGACGCTCCGTCAATCAACGTGCGTCGCGTAATTACTCTGCCATGAAATTCAGGAACGAAAAAAAAAAAAAAAACAATCTTATTATTATGTAAATAGGAAATTACGACCCTATCAATATCGACGTATATCATTGTTGAAAGTTGGCTCGTCCTCTTCTTTTCCATCGATTGACGCCAGGAATGAAAGAATTTGCAAATGTTTAGCATAGCATCGTGTGGGAGAGAAAGAGAGAGAGAGAGAGAGAACGATGAAGTCTGCGAAGCTACAGCAAATTCTAAAATCTAGCAGAATTATACAACTAAAAATTTATAATGTAATTTTGTTATGAAATATCTACTGGGTATGTATTTATTTAAAGAATCTATTATAATTACAACATCAGGAACAGTTTATTTACTCTTACCACTCGATAAATATTGAAATACATGAAGTTTTAAACTTTAAATCGCGTTTTTAAAAGTGAGTGTATATTTTGATTTTTTTTTAATTTTTTGTTTTAAACATCTATCTATGCATCAACTTTTATGACCAGTCCGAACGTGGGCCTTCCATAACTACTATTTTTGTTCGATTTTTGAAAATAATTTTTTTTTTCTATTAACTATTATGAATACCAATTTTCGTTACTGTATAATATTTTTTTCATTATTTAGAATTTATTTTGACACTTTTTTGTAAAACTTTTTTAATGAAAAAAAAATTTTTTGTTTTCAAAAATCGACAAAAAGTAGTAGTTATGGAAGGCCCACGATCAGACTAGTCTTAAAAATTGTTCAATAGATAAATGTTTGAAACAAGAAAATTAAAAAAAATATATATATATATACAGTCACTTTTAAAGACGCGATTTAAAGTTCAAAATTAAAAAAACTCATTCAAAAACACGTCGCATTTTTTTGTTATATTTTGTTCTGAAAAGGCCATGAAAAAACAAAAATTAAAAAAAAAACTTTTAATTTTGGACCATTATTAAAGAAGTTATGACCAAAATCCCGAAAAACAGAGATTTTTAAAAAATTTGATGTCTTTTGAACGGGTAATCAAAAAAATCTAAAAATTTACCAGCAAGGGTCTTTTGATGGGTACTAAAAAATATAAAAAAATTGAGGAAATTAAAAAAAAAAGTTTTTCAAACTACCCGATTCGGGATGGAACGCCCTATATATATCCATATGTATATATCAAAATAGTTTTATTTTATTGTTGTTTTCGTTGATTCTTTTGAGTCGGTAATGTAGGGTTTCAGTAATAATGTCGGTTTTAGCCTCCCCATATAAAAGCAAGAAGAAAAAAAGAAGAAATATTCCCGGGGAAGGGAGTTCAGTCTAGGGAAAAACCGCAAAATGTTCCTAGTCGATCGTTTCCGGTCTCATTGCTGAAATAATTGACCCGGCTGATTGCGTGATTGTCAGTCAGAGCGACGTCAGCGTTGTTCGCATCGCTCGTTTGCACTCGTTTCGAGCTTTTTCCTGGCTTCTCCTTCGACGCTTCAATGCGGCAAAGATAAATATTTCGCTCTTGGATATATTTTTAGTTCTAACTCTACTATTTTCCCGACAAAATTCGTCGTGATTATTTTCGGTGTGGATGTAACGTACGGAAAGGAAAAAAAACGTGAAACTGACACTGACGAAGTTTTTAGTGTTTCATTTGCATACCGATTTTGGACACCTGTACACTTCTATATATAAGCACGATTCGCAATGTGATTTATTACGCGATTGTGCCGCATGCAGTGTGCATATATATATGTATATATATACATATATATCGTACGTTAATTCCTTACGACCTCTCGTATTCTCAAACCTTGTACACTGAAAATTCTAATCGCTCATTTGCCGCTCCGAAAATTGCGGAATTTGCGAATTGCGAGTGATTGAAAAAATTATTATGGATGACGAACTCGAGGACAAAGTCTTGTACCAGGTGATGGCAAAGACGTTTTCGTACGTTTGTGTTCTCTTTCACATAAATGTTTAAAAATATAAATCCTCATGACTATTCCGCTGTCACTCACTCACTCATATCTGGAACGTGTCCAAATATCTTCCGTTTCTTCCTTTTTCTTGTTCATGCTTTTTCCCTATTTTCTTGTTTTTTTTTCATCATTTTTTCCTCCTCGCCTTCCACCAATTGCGCAACTAAATAAAACAACATTATTACACAGGCATATTGTTTCAACGTAAATGTTTCGCTCGTCGATTGTTCGCAGACTTACGTATCGCACATGAAGCTAGTGTCAAAGTTTGCGGTGGGCATACCCACTGGTTTGACCGCAGGGGTCAACACGCCTTTCGGCTATTTTTGGCGTATGATGAGAGCTTATGCCCTCAAACCTGAGATATTAGTCTGCGGCGCGGTTGTCATCGTGATGCTCTTCTATCTTCAGGCCGTTGACGTTTGGAGCAGGACGTTACTCACGCGAATTCAGTATACTTTTGGAAGAACAGGTTCCAAGGTAAAACGTTGGAAAATGCTCTTCGGCTCGACATCCATCCGGGTTGGCTCTCGAAGCGATTTTCCCTGGCTATATTTCAGGTGTCCAAACTTCAGTTTTTAGTAAACAATGCTGCCGGCGGCGGTGACAAAATCAGCTGGGAACTCAAACAGGGATACATAGCCGCTTACGCTGTTCAGGGACACAGAGCTCACATGGAAGATCGTTTTGTCGTTAACGACGACATCAATCACACCGGAGTATCCCTTTTTGCCGTTTTCGACGGACACGGCGGAGAGGTGAGACACAATATTGAAACAAATAAATACTGATATCTATGGGGCATTCCATCCCAAATCGGACAGTTTGAAAAACTTTTTTTTTTATTTCCTCAATTTTTTTTATATTTTTGAGTACCCATCAAAAGACCCTTCCTGTTAAATTTTAAGATTTTTCTGATTACCCGTTCAAAAGATATTAAATTAACAAAAGATCCCTCTTTTTTTGGTATTCTGGTCATAACTTCTTTAATAATGGTCCAAATTGAAAGTTTTTTTCTTCAAAATTTTTGTTTTTTTATCGCCTTTTCAGAAAAAAATACAACAAAAATATTCGACGTGTTTTTGAATGAGTTTTTTGAGTTTTAAATGTTAAATCGAGTTTTTAAAAGTGAATGTCATTTTTGATTTTTTTTTAAATTTTGTTTTTCAAACATCTACCTATTCAACAATTTTTAAGACTAGTCCGATCGTGGGATCTCAATAACTGCTATTTTTTTTCGATTTTTGAAAATTAAATTTTTTTTTTTAATTTATAAATTATTATGAATACCAATATTTGTTACTGTATAGTATTTTTTAAAATCATTTTGAATTATTTTGGACACTTTTTCATTGTTAACAATTTTTTTAAATTAATAATTAATCGATGAGCAAATGACAACAGTTCAAGAATTGTATGAGTGGACATTGAACCTAAATAGTCTACCGAATATTGCTGTCAAATTTTCACATGAGTAACATTATTCAGATGCAAAAGAAAGATTTTATTTGCGATAAAATGCTGCGAAGTCAATCACAGGAGGACACAAAAATTTCATTCAATTATTCCAATGAGCAACGGAAACGTATTGGTAAAGGAATATTCTAATTTAGGAAATAATCGTATATGTAAGGTTTTCAAAAAAATACGCGAATAAATAAAAACTGTTGTTATCATTGTTCATAAACAGACTTAACGATTAATTATTAATTTTAAGAACCTGTTAACAATAAAAAAGTCTCAAAATAAATTCTAAATATTGAAAAAAATACTATACAGTAACAAAAATTGGTATTTATAATAATTTAGAAAATTTTTCCATTTTCAAAAATTGAAAAAAATAGTAGGTATTGAGATCCCACGATCGGACTGGTCTTAAAAATTGTTGAATAGATAGATGTTTGAAACAAAAAATTTTTAAAAAAATAAATGACATTCACTTTTAAAAACGCGATTTAACGTTTAAAACTCAAAAAACTGATTCAAAAACACGTCGGATATCTTTTTTGTATTTTTTTCTGGAAAGGCCATAAAAAAACAAAAAATTAAAAAAAAAAACTTTTAATTTGGAGTATTATTAAAGAAGTTGTGAGCAAAATACCAAAAAAAGGGTTTTTTTTTGTTAATTTGGTATCTTTTGAACGGGTAATCAAAAAAATCTTAAAATTTAACAGCAAGGGTCTTTAGATGGGTACTCAAAAATATGAAAAAATTGAGGAGATAAAAAAAAAGTTTTTCAAACCGTCCGATTTGGGATGGAATGCCTCCCATACATTGTCTCTTTTCTATGTACTTAAAATCCGAACGTTCAATTCAACGAAAAAAAATTACTAATTACGTTAACTGAAAATTAAAGAATAATTATTCAAGAATAATTTGCCAAGAATTTTCGGAAACTTTCAATTTTTTATCGTCGTCTTTTCGTTGAAATGAACGTTCGAAATTTCAAGTACATTCTTTTCTCTATTATCGATATTGTAAAGTTGTAATTTATATAACCGCATGTTTTTAATCTCATAATGCTCTGAAAATTCCAGATACGATATCAAACTGGAGGTGAACTCGTGCATTCATTATAATTATCAATTTATATAGCGAGTCACTGAAATTTATTTGCAAGAATGAGTACATGTATCTGTATAATGATAAAAATTAGATTTTTTTGCTGGATTAGAAATGAAAGAAAGTACAGATCGAAAAAGATTCGTAGTATGAAATAAGTTCGTTACTTAGTTGGGTCTGTATTGGTTTGAATTTGTTTTCGGATCTTTTTCATCAGATAGATTCTGTATTCCAATATATATCTATATACATAGATCACTGTTCGTGAAGAAAGCACAAAACATCATTAACGAAATATCGGGATAACACCGTAGATTTATCGAATGATCCATGTTATTATCAGAATCACATGAATTAATTTTTTAGATGCTTTCGTTTTTCTAAAAAATGTTGTTTCTAAATGCACTACTACAACGCAAATTTTTTCTGATTTTCTCAATGAAAATTTGAACGGATATTTTGACAATCAGCTGTTATGTGAATGTGGCAAATGTGTTACAATAATAGTGAAAGAGTTAAGAAGTTCTGAGCGCTTATTCGCACTTGTGAAATAATTGCTACATTTTTTTAAAAATTTCTGGAAATATTCGCACATGAATGGCCAATAATGAAAAATAATCTCTATTCAACATGTGTCCTTAGTCTTAAAATACAACGGTTTTTTGTTTTTTGTTCTTTTTTTCTCAGAATACTCGACAATTTTCTTTCCATCTCGGTGATTTTGGGTTCATTATGTTTTTAAAAAAATGTTTTAAAGATTTTCTACTGACTGACCTCTTGGATTGCTGTTACCATTGAAAATGATAATCTGATTTTTTTCGACACTGATTTAGCATTGATTAGAGTAGCGTAAAGTGTACCGAGCTTCTTAATCAGCAAATAGTGTTCGGCAAAAAAAAAATCATTTCCTCTAAACATTTTTTCAGTACATTATTAGTGTTCTCGAATTAACATAATAAAATAGAATAACTGAACAAAGTTTTCGACAAAAGTGTATGCATATCACCTTTTTGCATTTTTCCCTTCATTGCCTATTTTTGCAGTTTGCAGCAAACTATGCACGTGACATGCTCATTCCTAATCTCAACAAAAAGGTCATTGAGTTGAAAGACATCATAGCGGGTAAAGCACCGTCACAATCGGCGACGACGCCAAATGAGGAGGAAAGTGGAGAATCAGGAGCGACAAAGGAAACAAAAAACAGCGGATCATTTACGGACAGAAAAAAATCTTTTCGCAAAACAGTCAGCACATCCGACGATTATGTGAAAAAGAATCAAGCTGTTACCGATCCCGAGCTCTTGAACAAATTGGATAGCCTTCCACGACCGATAACGAGAGAGGTATGGAGAACGATATTTTATCAGCGATTTTATTTCTTCCGCTCGTTTCCTGATAAATAAAAATATTACACCAGGTGAGGCCGAGCAGACCCGATGAAAAGGTGACGCGAAAAATCGACATGTCGGCTTACATAGATGGGCAAAAAATAAATTACGGAAGGCTTTTGACTGACGAGGTCCTCGCCGTCGATAGTCTTTTGGTCGAAGCAGCCAAGAAGAATATGGATGTTGCTGGTAACAATATGATACATGAATCCCCATAAGCGTGTTTGTCAATTTATCCGAAAAGGTTAATCGGTAGGAAAAACGTTCTTTTATCAGCACAATGCCATGTTTTATTGTTGCTTTCTTGAATAGCAGAAAGCTAAGGCCTGGAGATCTGGAACGTTTTTTTATGCCATTTCGTCGAAAGTCAACGTAAACTAATTTGACAAAAGGCGAAAGGGGAAGAATTCGGCTACATTTCCTGTTTTTTAAATTATTTTCACAATTTTTTTTGTACATTTGGACTCTATTTTGAAAACCACTATTTTTCGTCTTTTTCCCCTCTCTTCAGGTGCTCCCATCTTCGAGAATTTTTTTTTTATTACCTTCTTACAATTGGATTCATGAAGGGGAAAGTTTGAGCTTCAATTTCATTTTTTTTTTAAGTTTGAGCGATTTTTTTTCCGCAGCTATTTTGTTTTTTGTGAAAAAAGAGGACATTTGAAAAATCCCGTATAACACGAAAACAAAGAGGATTCATGAAAAACTTCAAGATAGCAAAAAGTTGCGTCTGTTTTTCAGGGTGGCCACTGTCAGCGAAAACCGGGAAATGCCAGGGAATTTTTGGTGTCAGGAAAATCAGCGAAATGTCAGGGAAATTAAATATTAGTCAGGGAAAATACGAAATATCAAATTGAGAAAAAAAAAGTGTATGGGTGAACATTTTTTTTTCTGCGCAGCGCTGAAAAAAAATTATGGGTGAACATTTTTTTCTGTTTTTTTTTCCATGCAAAATGCAATGTTTCTACCTTGTCATTTTTTTCACAAATCCGTCAGGGAAATTTTCGAAAGTGTCACGGAAATTTTCGAAAATGTCAGGGAAATGTCAGGGAATTTTTTTCGTTTGATTTAGAATTTTGTTGAGTGCAGAGGAATTTATTCAGATTTTTTTTTCCAATTTTTTTTTCTTATTTTCTGGATCGTAGCTTATTAGATTATTCAATTACCATAACTCGAGAACTATGGGATTATGGATAAAATTTCAAGACGGGAAAATACTTTATTTTACCACTTTCAACACATTGGAATTTTCTTTCAAATTTTTTTCCCAATTTTTTATTCAGCCTCAACATGAGAAAAAAAAAATTTTGGAAAAAAAATCTAAAAAAATTCTTCTAAACTCAACGAAAACAAACGCATCTTTTTGCTATCTTGAAGTTTTTTATGAATCCCCTTTTTTCGTGTTATACGGGATTTTTCAAAGTTCCTCTTTTTTCAAAAAAAACAGAATAACTTTGGAAAAAAAATCGCTCAAAATTTTTTAAAAACGGAAATTGAAGCTCAAATTTTCCCCTTTATGAATCCAATGGTCAAAATGTATTTAAAAAAATTCCTCTAGAAGATAAGTGCACCTCAAGAGAGGGAAAAAAATGCGAAAAACAGTTGTTTTCAAAAGAGTCCAAATCTAGAAACAAATTCTAATAATAATTTATAAAACAGGAAATGAAGCCGAATTCTTCCTCTTTAAAATGCCGTTTGTTAAATTAGTCTACGTTGACTTACGGCGAAATGGCATAAAAAAACGTTCTGAACCTTTTTTGAAGTCTTGTCCGCAAACTTTTCGCCGATAGTGTAAATGTCGCGAAAAAACGATCTTAGGGTCGACAACATTTTGATAATTCTGTTTTTTTCTTTGACGGGATTTCAAACGCTTTTTTATCCAAAAATTGATCGGCCAATACGAAAAACGTACTAGTTTCTCGAAATTTCGCTTCTATTTATCGTTAAAGTTTTGATCAGAGACATTTAGATATTTGATAGGAGACATTTATCTTCAAGGTTTAATTCCTACCCTTGAATAAAATAGTAAATACATTACAGATTTACCAGAGTCTCGGATGTAGTCAGAGATTGGAAGATGATACCGAACACGTTCACTGAAATACTTCAAATTATAAAAGTGTGAAAATATAATCTAAGAAAACGCGTTTGTCAATGTCTTTTTTCGACTTACAGGCACGACAGCTCTGATCGCTCTTCTCGAGGACAATAAATTGATCGTCGCGAATGTCGGTGATTCGAGGGGTGTAATGTGCGACAACAAGGGCAACGCGATACCTCTGTCCTTCGATCACAAGCCCCAACAGCAGAGAGAACGACAGCGAATAAACAAGGCCGGTGGTCTCGTTACGTTCAACGGCGTTTGGCGAGTAGCGGGAATTCTCGCGACCTCGCGAGCCCTCGGTGATTATCCATTGAAGGATAAAAAACTCGTGATCGCTGATCCTGACATATTGACCTTCGATTTGAGCGATCATAATCCGATGTTCCTGATCCTCGCCTCCGACGGTCTTTGGGACACTTTCAGCAACGAGGAAGCTGTCGCCTTCATCAAAGAACGCATCAACGAGCCCTATTATGGAGCGAAGAGCATTACACTTCAGAGTTATTACAGGTAAATGCGGTTCGAGCCTGATTGTCGTGCAATTCGTACAAAATCGACCAGAGTAATGCTAAAATGTATTTTTTCTTTCTTTCTGATTTCTAGAGGATCTTTGGACAATATCACTGTAGTGGTGATAAATCTGAAAGACCGCAAATACAGCATATCAACGATGGAGAAAAACAGCGCGTAAGAGTCTTGACTCGAGCGCGAAAACTTAGGCTTATTCATCGTCAACATTGTTTTTTTTTATCTTTGGAACTGTGATCAAAGGGATTTTCTTCTAGTCACGCGATTCTCGGTGGAGAACTCGCGGAACATTGAGATCAGAGTACATGATGTCATGATAGATTTTTGCAATATCTATATTACGCCTGATATTCTTCACACGTGATAAAAGAAGCGATATAGAGGCTTCTCATATGTAAAACATGCTGAAAGGTTTTTCTATCGTTCGATCGGACGACAAATTCCCTTCTATAACGTCAGATACGAATGTAAATAATGTGACAATTTGCGCACTGGCTTTTGGTTCCTCGATGAAGCATCAAATATCGTGATTGATGCGGAACCAACACGCCAGTGCACGATATATTTATTGCCGCGATTATTGGCTTCTACGAATGAAGATTTTCGAAGTTCCTGATCATCGTGTATACGTGCAATGTCGCAATGTAAGATTGCAATAATGTAACTCGACGCGATTTATTAAACTAATGAATTTATTCCGCGATTCAGTAATTTTCATGTCGTTATGTTCATTTGCCAAAACGTCGAGAAGTCGCTTTTTGAAAAAAAATGTCCTGGAACGTAATTGCCGAAAAAATCATCCAAATTGATAATTTGCCCATACCTTCTTAATTTGTTCTTTGAATCCTGATGAAGGAATCTTTGTGATAAGGAAACAAGATTTCGCGTTTTTTTGCTGAATTCTATAACATGAATGGACGGTCACCAAAGGGTTCAATGCTTTGCGTGAATATCGATCAAGCAAGTTTTCCTCTATCCAAAATATACTTTCAAATCCAATTCAAACTTTCCCGCCACGTCATCCATGGCGGCGTCGCGCACGAAACAAAATTCCCCAGACAATATGCGCGCGCACATCCCGTGTCGTCACTTCCGCTCTACAGATGGCGCAAGCGTCGAGCTCGAAGAGATCCGCATCCGCATACGTACACCGCAACGCGCTCCATTTTCTTTTCTTCGTCACTTCGTCGATTGCGGGCCGTTGATAAGATTGTCCATTATTCCTTTTCGTTCTTCTCTCACGATTCAATCTTTGCCGTTTACGAAGACGCGACAGTGAAACAGGAGAGCGGCGGATTTCTTTTTTCTAGTCGTTGGTAAAAACTGCTGATACGCAAAAGGAATAAAGTCGAAACGTTTTGTCTAGCTGTACGTTGAAACATTTACACACACATATGTATATATGTATATAAATATATATACGTCGACGATTGAACATCCATAAGTCAACCTGAATAAATAATAAATTCCGATAGTTCTCTAATGCGTGGCGTTTCAGAAGTCTCACCAAGTCGCACGATGGCGGAGGACTTGGATGTCGAGGCGATGCTGGAGGCGCCGTACAGAAAGGGGGTAAGCGATAGCTCTCACGTTTAGCATTAACGCGCGTTTTCATTTTTTTTTTTATTTCCATTTGCGATCCGCAAAAAGAAAAACAATAAGCAAAGAAATTGAAAAAAAAAAAGTATCTTCGCTCTATTTTGATTGCACGCTACACGAGGCCACACACGATGCCCCGCAGAGTGGCCACATATATATCTATGTTATATATGCTATATATACATATTACATATATACGTTGAAAAAAAAACTGAGCGCTAATGTGTATTCTTTTCGCACATGATGCTTCCGCGCGATAATCGAGTCTGGCGGTATTGCGCAACCGAGCGCATACGGGATTAAAAATTGAGAAAAAAAAAAAATTACTCATCTTTCTGAAGAAAAAATTTCATTAATAGAATTGAAAAAAAAAAGATATTGAAAAAAACGAAAAGTAGAACGTTAATCTCTAGATACCTCCTATTGATCAATACCTCCATTTTCTGTACTTATAGATGGTACGTAAACATGTACCCTCGCGCTCGTACGATGTTCTACAGCGAGTTCCTAGAATGCACTTGAACACGAGGTACTAAGAACAGCCATCACTATCATCATTTATAATTTTTTTTTCTCTTTTTTTTTTTTTTACATAATTTATATTAATATATTGATAAATGTATTCGTCGATCCGTCCTTGACTATAAAGGAAAAGATCGTAAAGTTCAAACGTTAGGGATAATTCATCGACAAGCATCGGATTTTGAAGGAAAACAAATTCTAGAGCGGAGATCTCGAGGATTCTCGATTGAGATATTACCTTTACTCTTACGGATCTTTCTGCCTCTGTTCTCGTTCGACAAACGTTACTGTCAGAATGAATTTTTGCACAAGGTTTTTGTTACCTTGTCATAGGGCCTACATATAATCGGGAAATAGAGTTGCGGGCGTTACAAATTAAATCTGTAATTCTGCAAATTTTTTTTTTTTTTTTGATACTTAATCAAGGATTTTTCGCTGTTAAGATTGCACGGAATTGCAATATTATCTTGAAAGTATTTAGCTTATACATATATTTGGGGCATTCCACGTCAAATCACACGGTCATTTCGTTTGGTCCAAAATATGACCTCAACTTTTTAGAAATTTTTATTTCATTTTTTAGGGGTTGCCTGAGCTAAAAAATCGTTAAACTGAGGAAAAATATAAAGAAGGCCTTTTTTCAAATTAATGAAATTTTTTTCACAGGAACTAGGGCCCAAAACTGATATTTTTGTCATAGTTCGATAATGGACCAAAAATAATTACTGTGCCTTTTTTAATTATAATTACTATTTTTAATTTTTTTTTTTCAATTATCCGTTTTATTTCAGGCCATCAAGGTTGATAAATTTTTGAAAAATGTTGTCCTTTCACTCTTGAGCAGGGTTGCAAAATTTGTAATGAAAAAGTAAAGCATTAACCATTACTTTTTTAATGGCTAATGAAATTAACATTTAATGGTTAATGAAAATTGAATGGATGCAAATGCATTAAAAAAAGTAATGCATTATTTGCAACCCTGCTCTTGAGACAAGAAAAAGAAATCAAGTTTCACTAAAAAAATATTTGTATTGCTGTTATTCTCACCACAAGAAACAATAAAAATAAGAATTTATAAAAAAAAAATAGTAATTATTTTTGGCCCATTATGAAACTATGACGAAAATATCTGTTTTCGGCCCTAGTTTCTGTGGAAAAAAATTCATTTGGAAAAAGGCCCCTGTTTATGTTTTCCCATAATCCAATGGCTTTTTAGCTCGGGCAACCCCTAAAAAATGAAATTAAAATTTATAAAAATTTGAGGTCATATTTTGGGCCAAACGAGACCCATAATTCATTGGACATCAAAATCCAAGGGGGTCAGGCCAATGAGCACGTGATTCGACGTGGAATGCCCCATATACATATATGATCTTAGCGACTACAGATTTTCACAAGCCAAGGGATTATGTCAGTATTTTTTTTTCTTGTAAAACGAAAGGTTTTATACTCATTCTAACACTTCTATCGCAGGCCTTGCACACTCGTAATTTCACAATTAGTTTTGGTTTAACGGTTTTTCTCTGGATCGATTGTATCGATTCCAATAACAACAAGTTGCATCAGAAAATCAATGAAATGTTTCTGCATGGCAAAGCAAAGAGTTCAATCGTATTATCAGGGGTATTCACTAGTATATCGCTAAACGGGAAAAAAAATATTTTAAAAAATAAAAATTTCGAGAGGGATGCAACCTCGATTATTCATGAAAATATATCAACGGTAATTTTTTTTTATGTATACATATTTTTCTTAGGACGACGTTAACTTAGCGTTAGGGCCATCACGTGTTTATTTGAAAACGTACTGTCTTTGACGAGGGCTCTCTTTTACAGAAGAAAAAGGATGTGTGGTTGGCCATTGGTAGTTTAAGACCAAGGCATGCTCAACCCAAGATTGCAATGCTTTCCTAAAACCCGATAAACAATTGGTAAGTTTGAGCGAGGTGCGTTGCGATCAATCGCCGCGCTAAGCTCAGCCCGTCTCACCCCTCATCAACAAAAATGGGAACAAAAAAAAAGAACAACCCCCCTCAAGACTGTAAATTGTATCTAGAGCTGAGACGAGAAGCTCGCGCCACCAGCGTTGCCGATTAAATGACCGAGGACATTTTTAATCGTTCGGTTAAAAAAAAAAAAAAAAGAAACTGATTTTCTTACAAAGTCAACTTTTGCCTTGAAAAAAAAAAGTAAAAAAAAAAATAAATGAATAAAAACGTCAATTGGGAACGCCGCACGAACAACAACGTCTTTACCGATATTAACTAACGTCAAATGATTTGCTTTTTGTCCCCTTGTTCGCGCGTCCCTGCCAACCTTGGTCTGGCTGGCATGGCATTCAACTGTTTGCTGTTCGTAGGAGCAGGACTCCTCGTCGAAAGACAAGTCATCCAAGGAGAATGGGTCCGGCAGAAAATCATCCGGGTGAGTCGAATAATAGTAAAGCACGTTTTTAAATTGTACGTTTTACCGTTAAATTTCCATCAAATTCGTTTCGAGTTTTGAAAGATTCTTAGAAAAAAAAAAATAGAATAATAAAAAATAAAGGAACAATTGGGTTTTTGAACAATTTTTTTTTTGCCATAAATCGAAAGATCATATATAAGTTGTAAGATCATATATGAGTTCGTTGTAATTAAAAAGTTATAACAAGTTGAAAATAAATTTTTGGACTCGGTACCGAAAACGTGCCGACAGTTCCCGAGCCGACCCGAGCGCGAGTGACGTCATAATGTTCATGTCTACTCCATCATTACATGCAGTTGAATCGGCGTTTCAACGTTACATCAATTAAATCTTGTTATTATCGTCCATATATATATGAATTTATTAGAAATGTCAAATCTTAAAAGTTATCGTGCTTGTTTCGTATCATTGTGTACGAATAATACAAAAACAACTCACCAAAAAATGTTTGAGCGGTAGCGCGGGGGAAAGCACAAAATGAGAAACGTCGAAACCAATGGATTCAAGTAGTGCGCCGAATAAATCCCGAAACGCCATCAAATCTATTTACTTGATAAAATTAGTTGTCGCAAACAATTTTTGGCACTAAAAGACCGTGTACTATCGTGGAATTATTTTACGGGGAGTGCAAAGGTCAACATAACCTCAAAATTTGTTTAACCCATTTTTCTCAGAGTTGGCTTAATGGAATAAAAAAAGAAGAGTAGGGGCGCCTGTGTAATTAATGCGTACAGGTGGCCCAACTGTTCTTTTTTTATTTTATCAAGCTATCTCTGAGAAAAATGTGTTAAAAGTTCTAGCTCTGTCTCTCTCGAACTTGCGAGAACGGAAAGGCGGGGGGTAGGAGTTTAGCCGGGCCTTAAGGGCAGGCTAAAGACCCTCTCTCTCGCTCTCACACGACCCCTATCATCCTTTCTCTCTCGCACTCGCATGAAAAATGTCGGTATTTAGCCTCCTCTTAACATTATGACCTCACATACAAGACGACCAATCATGGCGCGTGTGGAGTCACGTGATTATTTTTAAAATTGTATCACTTTTAAATGGTTTATAATTAAATGAAAAACAAATTTTTTCAAATTTTTTGCGTCGTCTATCAAACTTATTTATAATAAAGTTTTAAAATACATTAAAAAAATCGATAATTTTTTTTTTTTTTTCAAAAACCCAATTTAAAAAAAACGATACTACAACAGCCACTCTCAAGATACATTCTCTTTGTTATAGACACGATACTGTTAGTCTAAATGCCGCTTATTTTGATAATTCCAAAGGTTTATCCTGAACATATGGTGAGTATAACCGAAGCATCGTATTTTAATACAAAGTTGGAATGTTACTGTGAGAGGTGGTGATTCGAGGCATTTTCTTTCGCTTTTTTTTTTTGTATTTTTTTAAAATCAAAATTCTGTCGAAAAAAAAGTTTTTCATTGTTATTGCTGAGAAACGAATTGAAATCATCTCGACATGAGATCGCATACAATCGTACTATCGAAGCAATTATTTATTGGAGAATTAATATCTTGAATAATTTTCTAGGAAGAGCAAGCATCGTTCGCGCACGCGTTCGCGATCTCGAGAACGTCGTGACAAGAGCGGACGCGATCGTACCGAGCGAGGTGATCGTGATCGTGATCGTGATCGTGATCGCGACCGGGATCGTGATCGTGATCGCGACAGGGATCGCAAATCTCGTAAATCGCGGTCGCGGGAGCGACGAGATCGTGGCGAAAAGGACGCCGGTGGCGATAAGGATCGTGATAGACGCGAAAGAGATCGCGATCGTGACAGAAGAAGAAAACGTTCACTCACACCGATCATTCTTTCACGGTCTCGACCGCCATTTGGCAAAGGCGTTAGCCCACTTGGACTGTAAGTATTCGAGGATTTTTTTTTCTCGAAATTAATCCGACTAATACGTTATTATAATGAAAAACCGAGAGAGGTTTTGAATTTTTGTCAAGCCTGGAATTGGGAAATTCTGCAAATTTTCAAAGAAACCCAAAGATTTGACTGAGGGCTGAATAAATAAAAGAAGCAGTGCATTTTAAAAACATTGTATTCATGAAAGAATATTTGAAGTTTCTAGATTTCGTGGATATTAAAAATTCATGAAAAATATTTATTTTTGTCAAAGGTGCTTTTACAAGAATCATCCAAAATTATTTGAAATGCTGTCTTAAAAACAGAGTTGTGAAAATAGTAATGTAATAGTAATGCATTACCCATTACTTTGAGCAATGTGTAATGGATAAGTTTTCCATTGCAAATTACAAAAATAACGTGTAATGAATGAATGTTTCATTACCAATGAAAATAGTAATGTGTAATGGATGCGTGTTCCATTACAAATTAAAAAAAGTAATGTGTAATGTATGCATGTTCCATTACAAATAATAAAAGTAATGTGTAATGGTTGCATGTGCCATTGCAGATAAAAAAAATTACGTGAAATGAATGAGTGCTCCATTACAAATTACAGTTGAAAAAAAAGTAATTTGTAGTGGAGAATATTCCATTATAAATTAGTTTTTCTACGACAATTTGGAGCAGGTACTATTTTGCTCAAAGGCAAGTCTTAATTTTTCAATGAAAATAATCTGTGTGAATCAAGTTTTTGTTAACTTTACTATCATAGTGGTAAATGTACGAACAGTGATTTTTTGGAGTAATTTTTACTCCATTGTTGTAAAAATTACAATTAAAGAAAAACTCATAGGTGTCTGTATATTACTTAATATACATTTACCACTGCGATAGTAAAATTAGGACAAAACTTGGTACATACAAATTATTTTCATTGAAAAATTAATAGACTTACCTGCGAGCAAAATAGTACCTGCTCCACATTGACGTAAAAACCCACTGTATAATTGGTAATGGAATATTCTCCACTACAAATTACTTTTTTTTTTCAATTGTAATTTGTAATGGAGCAGTCATTCATTACACGTTATTTTTTTTATTTGTAATGGCACATGAATCCATTACACATTACTATTTTCATTTGTAATAGAACATTCATTCATTACACGTTACTTTTGTAATTTGTAACGGAAAATTTATTCAATACACATTGTTTAAAGTAATGGGTAATGCATTACATTTACATTATTACTTTCACAACTCTGATCAAAACCACGGGGAACAAATTCAGAAATCATGCTCGGATCGTGGATAACTTTGAAAGAAATTTTTTTTAATCCATGTAATAATGTTCTCCACTGTATGTTCTCCACTATAAATTACTTTTATTTCAATTGTACATTGTAATGGAGTACTCATTCATTACACGTTATTTTTTTTATTTGTAATGGCACATGCAGTCATTAGACATTACTTATTTATTTGTAATGGCGCATGCATCCATTACACATTACTTTTTTTTATCTGTAACAGAACACGCATTCATTACACGTTATTTTTATACTTTGTAATGGTACACTTATCCATTTCACATTATGCAGTGTAATATGTAATGAATACAGTAATGCATTATTTACAACTCTGGTTGAAAATCGTTTTTTCGCTCAGGTCAAATCCTCTTTTTTTTTCTCTGACGCATAATTTTGACTAGACCCGAACCAAGAATTTGAATCTTAGAATCGGGGGATATGTTTATGCAAAATAAATTATTGTACGAATGAGTTGGTCACCGATTGGTAATATCTTTGACTTTGGATTCGTACCGGACAGGAAAGAAAGTTTTTTTTTTAATTACCATTCTTTCGAGTCGTCCATATAAAAAAAACATTTTTTCATCATCGTATAGCTTCCTTGATGAAAAAGCTTGCCTCTGATAATCCTACTCTCAGTCTGATTGTCGATTAAAAAGCTCTTTATTCCTATCAACAGTAGGAGCGACGAACTCACACCCGAGGAACGTGATGCACGAACGGTATTCTGTATGCAACTGAGTCAGCGTATAAGGGCGCGCGATTTGGAAGAATTTTTCTCGAGCGTCGGCAAGGTCCAAGATGTGAGACTCATAACATGCAACAAGACGAGACGATTCAAGGGCATCGCGTACGTCGAGTTCAAAGATCCGGAGAGCGTGACACTCGTGAGTCATCGACGAATAATCATCGTACAGAATTTTACTCCACACTCCAATGAAATTATGAGTTTTTAAACTATCTCACACGTGCTTTCAGGGTCTCGGATTGTCCGGTCAAAAATTATTGGGCATACCGATCGTTGTTCAGCATACTCAGGCAGAAAAGAATCGAATGGGAAATTCGATGCCCAATCTCATGCCAAAAGGTCAAACGGGTCCTATGAGGCTCTACGTCGGTTCCCTTCACTTTAATATAACGGAGGACATGTTACGCGGTATATTCGAGCCTTTCGGCAAAATCGATAATATTCAATTGATCATGGATCCGGAAAATGGTCGTAGCAAAGGCTACGGTTTTTTAACGGTCAGTTCTTTTTTGTTTTATGTTCACCAGCAAAGTTTCGTTTTTAAAGCCGTTTTTATTTTGAAAAAAATCAGCATTTCTATTAATTTGCAGTTTTGTTACGGCGTATTTCAATTTTTCAAATTCGTTTCAATCAATATGCTGCGTTGTAATGTATTTAGTTTTTTTTTTTTTCAAATCCGTATTTCCATTAATTTGCAGTTTCGTAACGCCGATGACGCGAAAAAAGCTCTTGAACAGTTGAACGGTTTTGAGCTCGCCGGTCGACCCATGAAAGTCGGTAATGTTACCGAGCGAACGGATCTTATCCAGGGACCTTCGCTTCTCGACACCGACGAGCTCGATCGCAGCGGCATAGATCTCGGTGCTACTGGACGTCTTCAGCTTATGTTCAAACTCGCCGAGGGAACCGGACTCGAGATTCCACAAGCAGCGGCGAACGCTTTGAACATAACGCCAACTGTCGCAGCTCCACAACCACCACCACAGCCAGCACCACCGATCGCCACACAATGCTTCATGCTCTCGAACATGTTCGATCCAACAAAGTAAGACATTCAATTGAACAAATTTTTCCTTACGAAAGAAATTTAGCTTTTCTGATATTTTAGAAAAAAACTTTTGAACACTAAGTTTCCTAATTTAACAGCTATCTAGTTCACTTTTTTAGCACCAATAGAATGGATGACAAAAACAATATTGTAATTGGACGGAATTGGTAAAAAATCATGCAAATTAGAAATTTGCATGATTTTTTATTTACACTCCCGCTCAAAAGTTTGAAAACACCAGTCACTATTTCTTGTCGCACTACAAGTTGCATAATTCCGTGAAAAAAAAAGATAATAGAATTTTTTAAAAAGCGTTTTGACCGGAAGGAATTCAGCTTTATTTTTCTTTTTTCTTTCGGCCTTTTTTCGACCATCGCAAATTAGGCGCATAACTTGAGGATATTTTTTTGTCTATTTTTATCTACGGTACGTTTGAAAGCGTTAACAGACGCTCCATTTTCGTTTTTTAAAAGTTTTCGTACGATTTTTTCTCGCAAAGTTAGTTCTCTTTTGGCTAAAAAAGACAAATTTTTAAAGATGCAACTTAACTCAAAAACGATAGAGTTTAAGAGGAAAAATTTGAGTATAAAAAAAGTAGCGTAGGTATACACGGAATCGCCTGGAATCATTTCAGAATTTTCATATGATTTTTTTTTTACTATTTTCACTTGACACTGTGATGATGACGTCCCAACGAAAAATTGTATCCGATTGAAATTTCCGTACTTCGTGATACAATAAAAATCGGCAAAGATTCAGTAACATTTGGTATGCTACAAACAACAATTATCAATAATAATATTGCCCAAAAGCCATTAACCAACTGTCTAAACAATTTATCAAGCAATGATGAATAATTATCAATAATTATTATTGATCATTGTTGCTTATAGCATGCCAAATGTTGCTGAATTTTTTCAGATTTTTATTGTATCAGAAGAATGGAAATTTCAATCAGAAACAATTTTTCGCTGGGACATCATCAGTATAAAAAAAAAATTTCATAGAAAAATTCTGAAATAATTCCAAGCGATTCCGTGTATATCTACGCTATTTTTTTCATACTTGACATTTTCTCTTAAACTCTAGAGTCTTTAAGTTACATTGCATCTTTCAAAATTTGTCTTTATATCACTCAGTACAATAATGGACGCTTTTACGTCCGCAAGCGGACGTGAAAACGTCCATATTGCACCTCGTGATATAAAATATCGTATATCATAATGTACAATTTTTAGCCAAAAGTGAACTAACTTTGCGAGAAAAAAACGTACAAAAACTTAGAAAAAACGAAAATGGAGCGTCTGCCAACCCTTTCAAACGTACCGTAGATAAAAAAGACAAAAAAAAATGTCCTTCAGTTATGCGCCCAATTCGCGATGGTCGAAAAAAATAAAAAAAAAAAACGGTCGGGTACAAAAATGCGTACCAGATCGAAAAAAAATCTTAAAAAATATTTGACATAAGCAAAATAAATTCCTTCCTATGAAAACGCTCTTTTTAAAATTCGATTTCCCTTTTTTTTTTTGACGGAGTTATGCAACTTCTAGTGCGGCAAAAAATATTGACTGGTGTTTACAAACTTTTGAGCGGGAGTGTATGAGATTGAAAACATTTCTGAAGGATTGACATGAATCTCCGCATATTCTAGTAGACCTGGTTAGATTCGAAATTAATCCTCTAGCCAGGGGGAATACATATGCGAAAGAAAATGGCATTATCGTTTTTCAAAGTCGTAAAAGACGTTTTGTTTTTTACGCGTTAACGCTAACGCTACAAATTATTAAAGAGAAACCGCTATCTCAACTATATTGTCTCGCGGTATTTTAATCTCGAATATTTCGTTTTTTTCTTCACAGCGAGTCGAATCCAACATGGTCGAAGGAAATTCGCGACGACGTCATCGAGGAGTGTAACAAGCACGGTGGTGTATTACACGTTTACGTCGATCAGAACTCGCCCCAGGGCAACGTTTACGTCAAATGTCCGTCGATCGCGACGGCGGTCGCCGCGGTCAATTCCTTGCACGGACGTTGGTTCGCCGGTCGTGTAATAACCGCAGCTTACGTACCGCTCGTTAATTATCACTCACTTTTCCCGGATGCCATGACGGCACTTCAATTATTAGCACCAAGCGCTCCACGACGAGGACTGTGATAAATATCCCCGAAATGGTAACTTCAAAAAGAACTCTTTGGTTTGTAAGTTTCGCGCGCGCGAGACAGAGAGAGAGAGAGAGATCAAAGTGAAATCAATTTTCGCGAATTCATTTGTTTCGCAATTCGCATTTTTTCCCGCTCACGTTTACGAGAGGGAAAATCCGACGAATCTTTTCTTCCTCAGTTCACCGTTATCATTGCTCTTGAAGAAACTTGGAACTTGAAACATGGGGAAAAAAAAATAATCATCCGCAAGATTTTTTCGTAACTATCTTTCGAGGAACACCGAGTTCACTTGGATTGATTTTTTAATTCTCTGTTCGAAGTGCGAAGAAAAATAATCGGTGCACTGATCGAGTATGATGAATCACAAACGGTTGAAAGTGAATATGAATAATTTCAACGAGGGTTTGTATTGATTTAACGCCAGTGAGAGAAACGATAGGTTTGTTACAATTTTTACAAGTCGTTTATCGGATAAGAAAGAGAGAGGAAGAGAAAGTGAGGGGTCTGCAGAGATAATATCGTCCGATAAAATGTGCTCGTCCCTTGTGGCTCAAAACTTTCACGGGAATTCAAATTTCTCGTTTATTAATCGTCGTGTAGATCCGATATTTTTGTATCGTATTATAACGTAATAACGATTTATCGTAGTATTGTGCGTGCCTCAGAAAGAAAAAAGAAGAAGAAACGAAACCAAAAGTAAACTTTACAAAAGGAAACAGGTAAAGTTTCAGTAGAGACGAATATTGAATGTTCTCGTAGCTCTTTTTACATCTCTCAATATTAACGCTTCGAACGTTTGATCCAATTAATTACGGTGCTAAGCTCGCGAGACACCAAATCGAATTGTATTATTTGAAAATTACTCCAAGTCTGCAGCGAAAAATGTGGAAACACTGTAAATCGATGTGCGCGATTAAAAACGTATATTTCGCTCTACCGACAGAAAAAAAAAACTAATTTATTGTAAATTCAGACTAAGCGGAAACACTTGACCATTTCGCATAAATTGTTCATTAGGTATTTTGGATCTTTATTTCACGTGCTAGTTTCACGAAGTATGCTAAATGTTAGCGTAACTGAGACGTTACATTCGCACGTTCAAAAATGAATTTTTGAAAAATCAGAGAGCAGAAACTGAAACTAACGAATTCTGCTTTCGCACATCTGCAGACCTCGAAAATTTAAAACGAGACACAATGGGGAACGAGCCCCTTTGCCCTCTACCTAAAATCCCCTTCGCCACCGCCACCTCTGTATATAAGTTTTGTAAATTAACTCGAGTTGGGTCGTATCATTTAAATCATAATAAACCGTAAACGTAAATTACGTATTAAGAAAACATGTGGATGTAAAACTTTACGACGAACGTCATAAATGAACCTAACGTGATAAAACATAAAACAGATAAAAATCAATATCTTTTTTCTTTGTAATGTTTATTTGAATCTCCTTTTATCACCCAGATTTTTACCTCGTCCATTTGAAATCGGCGCACAGAGCTACGTGATCACTCGGAAACACGATCGAGGGTATCGCCGAGTTAAATGACAATTCTTCTTTACTCGGTAGCGGCACTACTTGAACCACTTCCAGTGATTTTGTTTCGTAAAAGATATAATCCAGACAATCTGCAAACACGACGGTGAAATTTGTGTACTGCGGTGTACCGCATGCGCTTGCGAATGAAGATTCGTGAGAGAGAGAAACGTTCCTCACAATTTGTTCGTTATCTGCGGAAGAAAGAAAAATGATCAATGAGAAAAAAAATTCATATTTTTCGGAAATTTCGTTATATACTTCATATGACTCTTGATTTATTATAGTTTATATGCCTTTTTTAAGGGCAGGCTAAACACCCTCCCCCCCGCCTTTCCGCTCTTGCGAGTGCGAGAGAGAGCGCCTATAGGGGTCCTGTGAGAGCGAGAGAGAGGGTCTTTAGCCTGCCCTTAAAAGAGGTTCTACTTGAAATTTTGGAATCGGCCAATCTGAAGTAAAGTTATGAACATTTGAAATTTAGCGATTTTTAGATTTTTTTAAATCGACCAAAAATTGAATGAAAAAGGTTTTTGATGAAATTTCTTAGCAATTTTGATTTTTTGGGAACTATTGGTAAATTCGTGTTCAGGGGGAAAAAATACATCGATATAAGGTTTAAAAAGAACAAAATTGTTTTTTCGCATTTTGGCCAAAATTGGATGTGTTCACCAAAATGGTTGTGGCTTTTTTTATAGATGGAATTCCGGTTTCGACTTGAACTCATTCTTTTTGGGATCGTTGAAGCTTCAAAATGCCGCTTGGTTCATCCAATTCGGATAATGTACCAATTTTTGGCAGATTTTTACGGTTCGACCATCGATTTTTACAAATTTTTTAACCCCTTTCCATTTTTTTCACCCATTTTCAAAGTGCTCTCATTTCTACAAAAATTAAGTTATCGGAATGAACCGAACGTCATTCTCTAAGTTTAGTGGCAGCCTTTAAGTACGAAAAAGAAATTTTTGAATTGGTCAAACCAAAATAAAATTATGAGCACTTGAAATTTCGCTATTTGGAGATTTCCGAAAAGTCGCCCAAAAATGAGTAAAAAAAAATGTTTTATATTTATCGTTTTCAAATGTTAATTCGATGGGAAATTCACCGCTGATTGCAAATCACGCAAAGTTTTTGTCGAAAAAAAATGTATTCGTGAGAGAAAGCAAGGAAAAACTAAAAAAAATATATTTCAATACACCGTGTTCTTTTTGATTTGCCTTTTTTTTTTTAAAGAGGAACAACTTTTTCTATGGGGACTCCTCTGAAATCGTGAACAAAGTTGTTCGAATTGATGGGTAGAACCACCTCTTAAAAAAAGGCATATGAAGAAGAAAAAAAATCTATGGTAAATGTGTCGTCCACTAAATTTTCTTTCATATGGTTTCACAAAAATGACAAATTTGAAGGAAAAAGAAAAAAAAAGTGACTTTTAAGTTTGTCTTGTCCTTCACTTACTTCCCATATCCTACAAATTTCTCATAGAAATAGTGCAAATGAGCTCTGAAATGGTGAACAAAAATACGACTAGCTTTCACAAAAGTTCTTATCAAATTGGTTGGGAAAATATCACAATTTCGTAACTATTTAGACGAAAAAGTCACTGTTACGTCACTATTTTTGTGAAACAAAGTCACTATTCTACTATTTTTGACCCTCTTAATAATTTAGAATTTTTTTTTTTTATTCTATCAGAAATCTATTGGGCATTGCAAGAACAAACTCTTGTACGAAAAAATTAAAAGTGAATACTTGGTAAATAATTCGTCAAAAAATGAAACAGTTTCGAGAATTATTGACCAAATATTAGCGGAGTCTGAATTTTTTCAAAATTGAAATTTTTGCTAAAAATAATAATTGTATATAATTACTGGAGCTCCAATCCTTGTGATTATCCGGAACGTGATTTTTCGTCATCAGTTGATAAATACCGCAATCGGGCGTACTGTTAAAATCACCGCAGATTAAGACGCTGACATTTGCCTCGTCCTTGTAATTCTCGCGTGTTTCTCGCGCTATATCCTGACAATAAGTAAGCGTGTAATATCCCTGTAGAAGCCTGATGTGATCGGCGTCAGGTTGAAAGTAAAGATGAGTGTTACCAACGACGAGAATTTCACGAGGATTGTCTCTCGACCGTAAAACGGTAACTTGAACGGTCGTGTTGCGCGCGAGAAATCGTTCCTTCACCGTTTCATTCTCGATGCTCTTCCAAACACCGGAAAAACCGGCGGATTCGACATTGTGACTCATGACGCGCGATTCCGATCGCAATTTTTCGAATCTTCGCTCGTCGTAAAAAGTCGCTATTCCCTCGCTAAGATCGTCGCCCTTGCGATTGAAAATTCCATCGTAATGAAGAAGCGAAAAGATCGGTTGAAGATCGGCCTGGAAAATTTTACTATCGACTTCCTGGAGGCAAATCACATCGGAATTGTAACCGATGAGTTCTTTCATGATCAATTGCTTGCGATAATCTATGGCGAGAGCGTACGGCGGACAATATGGAAAAAGAAAGTTTTTCGAGTATTCCGTACTTGCGTAAGTATCAGCCAGTATATTGTACGATGTAACGCGAAAATTTCTTCCCAGCAATCTTTCGTGCGTGAAAGAATGGCGAATTTCAAATGGGCATTCGCCGGGACCGGCTTCGATACGCGTTATCGATTCCACCTCTATCGTCGGACCGGATTCGTTGTCTCTGACGGGCGTGCATTGCAATTTCAAACGGCAATTTACATCGGCCGCCGCAGGCGTGTATAGAAAATCGTGGCAGATTTCTTCCCAAGACGATTTGTAAACGAGGGAATTGTTAGTCGCTTCCGAGCGATTTATGTACCAAACGAATTTTGATTTTTTCCTGTCCGTATTCAGCGTTTCGAATTCCATCGGATAAGTCGGGAAACCGGCGAGAATACTGTCGGGCAGCGACATGCTGGTTACCCACGGTACGTTGTGTCTCATTTTGTACGGAGTTTCGAAAATTCGCAATATTATCTCCGACTCATCTTCGACGAGAGTGCGACAACTTTCGTCGAGATTGATTTTTTCGTTGTTCCTCATGAGCATTATATTTCCGTTCTCCACGTTATCCTCTTTCATCGTTTCTTCCACGGTCTCTTTCGTTTTCTTTACTTTTCTCTTCTTTTTCTTAGTCAGAATTTTCTCGAGATTCCCATCCAGACGTTTGAGAAACGCCGCCACGCTTTCGCTGAACCTTCGCTCCAGATTGAATTGTCGATCAATGTTGAGTTCCGGATCTGTGTAACGAAACGTGAATTTGAACGTCTCGTCGCCGTTCTCGTACCGCAAATAAGCCTCGTTCATGTTGTAGCGATAAGTGGGAAGCGAATGATTGTTGCGTAGATGAGTTTTCAAAGTTCCGGCTAGAGAGAAAAATGGTCTTCGTAGATTCTTTATATTCTTGAAAATGCCTCCTGACATTATTATCAAGAGCTCTGATCGATCGAATTCTGTATTCGTTCGCTGTTGATAATGGAAACGCACATTCAACGTTTTAAAAGTTAATGTGAAGATTGTTCGTTCATCGCGCCGCGGCAAGATCGAAAATGTGAGGCTATGTGTCACTGAATTGCGGGTTACTCGCGATTTACATTTGATAACGAGAAATTGTTAAAGTAAAGAGGTGCAAAAAGTACCTTGGCAATATCGATGATTGTTCGTAATGGTATTAATTCATAATTGCGAGCAATATCAGTGGGAAATTGGTCTTGCGGAGACTTTTTTCTGCGTGTTTGCTCCGAAAATCAGCTGCTCCCATCCAGATGAACTTGCCCTCTCCGCCCTCTTTCGATCGCGCTGTGGGAAAGAGGGGGGAGAGGGAGGATCGAACGATGATAGTGAACCGAATATTTCATCACGACGTTTTCCTTTTTTTTGACAATTTAATGTTAAATTCGAATGTTATATTCATATCGTAAATGAAACGACAAAGTAAGGTTAATCGTTTGGAAATATTCGTGCCAAATCGATGAAAGTGCATACATAACCATTTTTTTAGGTTATCCTCACGTTTTGACATTGTTGCTGTTCATTTTTGCATATGACATAAAAATATGAACGGTATACGTTATGTCTCCGGCTGTTTTGGTCTCGGAGGACCGAACAAATTTTTACGTGACATATCGAGAAGTTGGTGTCAAAAAACACGAATAATCCGGGACAACCTAAATTCCAAGGGTTCACGAAACTTGCACGATTCAACGATACGTTTGCTCGATGTTGAAAGAGGTCATGAAAAACTTGAAGGAAGGAAAAAATACGATATCTCCGATGGTCCTGATCTCGCCGATTTCATCCTGGCGCACAAAAAGGACAATACAAAGATGGTCGTTCCTCAGGCGGAATCGATTCCCTATCTCAAAAATCCCAATGGCGGTCACCGCAAAGGTTACAATTGCATCTCAAGGTCAATCTATCATTGAAAAATGGATATTTTATCGTTACCTCTTTTTTCTTTAGTATACTTTGACATTTACGGCTGTCAAATGAACGTAAATGACACCGATGTAGTTTGGGCAATTCTCAAGAAGAACGGCTACAGAAAGACCAAGGATATGGAATTGGCCGACATTGTTTTGGTGGTAACTTGCGCCATCAGAGACGGAGCCGAGGAAAAAGTTTGGAACAAGTTGGACTATCTGAAATCCATAAAAGCAAAAAGATCTGGAAAGAACAGAAATCCTATGAAGATCGGTATACTTGGTGAGTTACTATTTTGCAGTCTTTATGCATCCCAAGAACTGAGAAAAGATAGGTCATCGTTTGAATTGTTGAAGAAATTTGTAACTTTTACTAAAAATTTGGGAAAAATCATTATATCTTAAAAAACTCAACAGATTTGGCAGAGCTTAAAATTTATTTCAATATGTATTCTCAACATGCGTATTCGTGGTAATTAAATATAGTTGTATATCTTGCTAGTAAAAAATTATATTTATTCCCAGTATTTAAATATATGGGGCATTCCATCCCAAATCGGACAGTTTGAAAAACTTTTTTTTTTTATTTCCTCAATTTTTTTATATTTGTGAGTACCCGTCAAAAGACCCTTCCTGTTAAATTTTGAGATTTTTTTCATTATCCCTTCAAAAGATATTAAATTAACAAAAAACCGCTCTTTTTTTGGTATTTTGGTCATAACTTCTTTAATAATGGTCCAAATTGAAAGTTTTTTTTTCAAAATTTTTCGTTTTTTTATGGCCTTTTCAGAAAAAAATACGACAAAAATATTCGACGTGTTTTTGAATGAGTTTTTTGTGTTTTAAACGTTAAATCGCGTTTTTAAAAGTGAATGTCATTTTTGATTTTTTAAAATAATTTTTTGTTTCAAACATCTATCTATTCAACAATTTTTAAGACTAGCCCGATCGTGGGATCTCAATAATTACTATTTTTTTCGAATTTGAAAATTAAATTTTTTTTTTTAAATAAATTATTATGAATACCAATTTTGATTACTGTATAGTATTTTTTTCAATATTTAGAATTTATTTTGACACTTTTTTATTGTTAACAGATTCTTCAAATTAATAATTAATCGTTAAGGCTGTTTATGAACAATAATAACAACAGTTTTTATTTATTCACGTATTTTTTTTTTAAACTTACATATACGATTATTTCCTGAATTAGAATATTCTAATTAATTCAAAATGATTAAAAAAATACTATACAGTAACAAAAATTGGTATTCATAATAATTTATAAGAAATTTTTTTTTTTTAATTTTCAAAAATCGAAAAAAATAGTAGTTATTGAGATCCCACGATCGGACTAGTCTTAAAAATTGTTGAATAGATGCATTTTTTTCTGAAAAGGCCATAAAAAATAAAAATTTTGAAAAAAAACTTTTAATTTGGACTATTATTAAAGAAGTTATGACCAAAATACCATAAAAGAGCGGTTTTTCGATCCGATTTGGGATGGAATGCCCCATATGTATTGTTGGAAAGATATTTTTGCAAAAATATTTTCCTCAAAAGTTTTCCTTCCAAAGACACATTATTCTCTATAAGGAATTAAGAAGGAAGAACATTTTTTTAATACATCTTCCTTTTTGATTCCTCATTGAAGATGATTTATCGTAGAAAAAAATAATGGCACTATGAAGAAAAAGTTGATGGAGGAATATTCAAAGAATTTAGATCTGTATATGAAATTGGGTAAGATTTATGAGACGTAGTTTTTGGTTCAAAAAATTCATTCACAATAATTATATGATATTATATACTGATGTAAAAAATTTATTTTTATTTCACTAAGTAATATGGATTTTGGAGTAATTTTCTGCGAGATTTAGATATTTTTACAAGGATATTCCTTTTATCTCCTGAATAACTTTCTTATTCTTCTTCATAAATATTTTGCTGCAAAGCCCGAAAAAATTAGGCAATTTGTAACTGAACGATGATTCTGATTATTTCATTAAAATTCGTAGCAATCGTATACTCACATAGTCTTGAAAAAAACTTCTTTTCCAAATATTGCTGGTACTTTACTTTGAATGTTTTTGCAGGATGCATGGCCGAGCGCTTGAAGGACAAAATTCTCGAGAGAAACAAGGCGGTCGATGTAATAGCGGGCCCCGACAGTTACAAGGATCTCCCACGACTTTTGGCTCTGACGGAGAAGAATGAAACAGCGATAAACGTTATTTTATCGTTTGACGAGACTTACGCGGATATCACGCCAGTCAGGATCAACGAAGATTCCCTCAGTGCCTTTGTGTGAGTGTAATTCCACAACGATCGATAATCTCACTTTTTTTTGGAAATCCTTTTCATTGGTTAGATTCATTAAATTGATTAAATTAACGATCAATGATTTCTTTTTTTACGCAGTACTATTATGAGAGGCTGTGACAATATGTGCACTTACTGCATAGTCCCGTTTACTCGTGGAAGAGAGAGATCGAGGCCAATATCGAGTATCCTCGACGAAATACGACAACTCTCCGATCAGGGTGTCAAGGAAGTCACGTTACTCGGTCAAAATGTAAATAGCTATCGTGATTTATCGAAATCCGATTTTTACACAGGGACAAAGACACCAACGAACATGTCGAAAGGCTTCAACACCGTTTACAAGAATAAAATTGGTGGCGTTAGATTCAGTGATCTTTTGGATCAAGTTTCGCTCGTGAATCCGGAAATGCGAATCAGGTGAGAGGCTTCTTTCCCCCTAAAGTATTCAATGTTCGGTAAAGTTTGAATGAATGACGAAAATTCAACAAAAACGATATTGCAACTATTTTTTGAATAAGAGCGGTTCTTATCCGAACATTTTTCCTAAAAATGATTCGTTGACTATGATGTCCACTTTGACAACAATTCATATTTTCATTTTTCATCATTGCAAACAGGGTTGCAAATAATGCATTACTTTTTTAATGCATTTACATTTTCAATAACTATTAACTCTTATTCCGATTAACCTTCAAATGTTAATGGCTAATGGAAATTATTTCTATTAAACATTAAATGTTGATGGTTAATGGAAATTATTTCCATTAACGTATGAGAGTTGACGTTTAATGAAAATTATCTCCATTAACGATTTAATGTTAATAGTTTATGAAAAAAAATTTCATTAATCGTTAAATATTAATGGCTAATGGAAATTATTTTTATTAACCATTAAATGTTGATGGTTAATGGAAATTATTTCAATTAATGTATAAAAGTTAACGTTTAATGAAAATTATCTCCATGAACCATTTAATGTTAATAGTTAATGAAAATAATTTCCATGAACCATTTAATGTTATTGTTTAGTGAAAATAATTTCTATTAACCATAAACACGTAATAGTTAATGGAGATAATTTTCATTAACCATTAATTCTTATTGATAATTGAAAATAACTTCCATTAACCATTAACATCAATTGATTAATGGAAATTTTTTTCATTAATCATTTAATGTTATTGGTTAGTGGAAATTATTTTCATGAACCATTAATATTTAATGGTTAATAGAAATCATTTCCATTAGCCATTAAATTTTAATGGTTAATGGAAATTATGTCCATTAGCCATAAAAAAAGTAATGATTAATGCATTACTTTTTCATTAAAAATTTCGCAAACCTTCTTTGAACGAATTCTCATGTAATTTCTCGTAGATTCACGTCTCCTCATCCGAAAGACTTTCCGGACGAGGTGCTGCATCTGATCGCCGAAAGACCAAACATATGTCAGCAGCTTCATTTGCCAGCGCAAAGTGGAAATTCTTTGGTACTCGAAAGAATGCGCAGAGGTTACACGCGTGAGGCTTACCTCGAGCTCGTTGATCACGCGAGAAGCATCATACCAAATGTTTCACTGTCCAGTGATTTTATCGCTGGTTTTTGCGGCGAAACCGACGAAGAATTTGAGGAAACGTTGACTCTCATTGACCTCGTGCAGTACAACAAAGCATTTTTGTTTGCTTACAGCATGCGAGAGGTAATTCGTTTCGCTTCTATTCTGGATTTTCGTTCGAAAAACAAAAGTGCGTTCATTGTTTTTTTTTTTTTTTTTTTTTTCATTCTCTTAGAAAACCACAGCCCATCGACGCTTCGAGGACAACGTTCATGAAGACGTGAAGAAGGAACGATTACAGAGGATGATAGAAATCTGTAGAATACAAGCGGAAAAAATGAATCGACAACAGATAGGAACCCAACAGATGGTACTTGTTGAGGGTGTAAGTGGAAAAAAAAAATAACGCAATATGATTGGCTCACGATCAGGGTTGCAAATAATGCATTACTTTTTTTTAATGCATTTGCATTTTCGTCAACCATTAACGTTTAATGGTTATTGGAAATAATTTTCATTAACCATTAAAATTTAATGGTTAATGGTTAATGGCAATTATTTTCATTAACCATTAAAATTAAATGGTTAATGGAAATTATTTTCATTAACCATTAAATTTTAATGGCTAATGGAAATTATTTTAATGGTTAATGGAAATTATTTTCATTAACCATTGAATTTCAATGGTTAATGAAAATGCAATTGCATTAAAAAAAGTAGTGCATTATTTGCAACCCTGCCCATTACACTGTAGTGTGTGATAGAAAAAATTTCCATTACCCATTTTGCAATTTGATTGCAATTTTGGGAATGGAAAAATATAGATGAATAAATTATTGCAGTTTTGTATTACATTTTATTGACTTAGGACTTAGATTTTTAGAATTATAATATAGATGTTTTTTCGAATTTAAGGTGAAAATCTAAGTCCTAAGTCAATAAAATGTAATACAAAATTGCAATAATTTATTTATCTATATTTTTCCATTCCCAAAATTGCAATCAAAGTTTTGCCCATTACACATTACATTGCAATAATAATATAGATGCTTTTTAGAATTTAAGGTGAAAATCTAAGTCTTAAGTCAATAAAATGTAATGCAACATTGCAATCAAAGTTTTGTCCATGACACATTACATTGCAATGGGTAATGGAAATTTTTTCTATTACACACTACATTGTAATGGGCAGGGTTGCAAATAATGCATTACTTTTTTTAATGCAATTGCATTTTCATTAACCATTAACATTTAATGGTTAATAAAAATAATATCCATTAACCATTAAATTTCATTAGCCATTAAAAAAGTAATGGTTAATGCATTACTTTTTCATTAAAAATTTCGCAACCCTGCTAACGATTGATTTTTGTCACATTGACCGATACTTTGTGGGTTTTTGACATTGACAGAGGAGTCGAAGATCGGAAGAGGCGCTCGTTGGACGAAACGATGGTAACACGCGGGTCGTTATACCGAGCGGCGCCATACCTGCGAATAGCGAAACCGATGCTCCGCAACCGATAAAGCCAGGCGATTACGTCGTCGTACAGATTTACGACTCAAATTGTAATACACTGTCGGGAATTCCTCTTTATCACTCGACGCTATCGAGCTACGTTCCACAATTGGAGGATCATCGGCAGCGTCTCGCCGAGACAAAATGAAGCGTAACGTGCGAAGAGGTGAAAAAAAAGATGAAAAAAAAATGCAATATATATTTCATAAAATATTGCCGAGCTAGAAGAGTTACGACGATCATTGTACATAAAGAGGAGGAAAATCGAGGTATTCGTAACGTATATAATGTATTATTCACAGGAAATAAATAGTTCTCCTTTACATAGTTTTTTTTCCTTTCTCTTCTATTCTCTTCTTCTATTCTCTTCTTCTCCTCTTCTCTTTGATCATCTTTGTCTCTTATCTATGGCAACGAGGGACGGAATTTGTCATATTTTTTTTTTTTCTTTTCGTTGCGTGAGAACGTTATTTACAAATTTTGCGATTACTATCAAACGAGACTAGCCGTGCCGATGTTGATAACCACGTTGTCGGCTCCGCGCTCGTAAACTTGAAGATCGTGAACTCTCGGCTGTTCGAGAAGAGCCGCGAGTTGCTCGCCGCTTGGAAAATTTCCCTGCGATGATGGTAAAATCACGTCGCACTCCAATTGACCTGCGATCAGAGATAAACAATATTTCCTTTTTCATTTCATTTCTCATCCATTCTGACAGCATTTCTGAACAAAATATGCAACGAAATATCATTTTTTCTTCTCTTTCGCTGAATTTGGTACTAACTATCAACGATGCTCATCCAGAGTGTTGCGATTCACAAAATTTCTGAGATCAAACTCAAACTGTTTAAAAATTATTCTATCATGAAAAGATCATTTACAGAGTTGTAAATAATGCATTATTTTGATAATGCATTACTGAATTCATTATCCATTACACTCTATAATGTGGAATCGACAAGTGGACCGTTACAAAATACAAGAGTAATGTGTAATGAAGCGCGGTCCATTACAAATAAAAAAGGAATGTGTAATGGATGCACTTGCCATTAAAAATTAAAAAAATAATGTGCAATGGATGCACGGGCCATTACAAATGAAAAAGTAATGTATAATGCATGGATGTGTAATGTGTAATTTAAAAATTATCCTATCATGAAAACATCACTTACAAACAGAGTTGTAAATAATACATTATTTTGATAATGCATTTCTGTATTCATTACCCATTATAGTTCATAATGTAAAATGGACAAGTGTACCATTACAATATACAAGAGTAATGTGTAATGAATGCGTGTTCCATTACAAATAAAAAAGTAATGTGTAATGGATGCATGTGCCATTACAAATAAAAATGTAATGTGTAATAGAAGAATGCCACATTGCAAATTACAATTGAAAAAAAAGTATTTGATAGTGTTTGAAGTAAATTAGTATGTTTCTACGACAATTTGGAGCAGGTACTATTGTGCTCAAAGTCAAGTCCTTTAATTTTTCATTGAAAATAATTCGCGTGTATCAAGTTTTTTTTAACTTTACTATCATAGTGGTAAATGTATGAACAGTGATTTTTTGGAGTAATTTTTACGCCATTCTTGTAAAAATTAAAATTCAAGAAAAACTTATAGATGTCAGTGTATATTAACTCAATATACACTGACACCTATGAACAGTTATTTTTTGGAGTAATTTTTACTGCATTGTTGTAAAAATTACAATTCAAGAATGGAGTAAAAATTACTCCAAACAATCACTATTCATACATTTACCACTATGATAGTAAAGTTAACAAAAATTTGATACACACAAATTATTTTCATTACAAAATTAATAGACTTACCTTTGAGCAAAATAGTACCAGCTCCAAATTGTCGTAGAAACACACTAATTTGTAATGGAATATTCTCCACTATAAATTTTCAATAGTCATTTGTAATGGAGCACTCATTCATTACACGTTAGTCTTTTCATCTGCAATGGCACATACAACCATTACACATTACTTTTATTATTTGTAATGGAACATTCATTCATTACACGTTAATTGTGTAATTTGTAACGGAAAACTTATCCAATACACATTGTTTAAAGTAATGGGTAATGCATTACATCACTATTTTCACAACTCTGCTTACAAAGTAACGCTCTGGACAACAGTACTGTCTCGATTCAATGTAATTATGATTCTATTCATTATAATATTAAATATTCAACGAGTCATTGATCTTTGATTTTTTCAGCACCTGACAACGAGGGCGATGCTCCTTTGCTCGAGCCGTACATTCGTGTACTGTAGCCCGAATCATTGTGCGTATCGTGGGGCGGTGATGTTGGACTGTAAACTGCGCTTCGTGATCTGTAAGGCATCTTTGCGATCGAATCGTAATGATCGTTCTCACCGTCGACTCGCTGATGATGTTTCACGGCGACTCCGTTTATCTGCTTTATCTGAGACTCCTCGGCGTCGTCCTCGCCCTCGCTACTCTCGCTCTCGTTATCTTGGGAAAACAATCAAGCATACACTGTTAAAATTTTTAACAAGTGAAATTTTTTGAAAATAATTTTTGTAAACGGAAAAAGAAACGAGTTTTTTTCGGTTTTTTTTCTCTTGATGAACATCCCTAAACAAAATATGCAACGAAATATCATTTTTTTTTCGCTGAATTTGGTACCAATTATCAATGATGCTCATCCAGAGTGTTGTGATTCACAAAATTTCTGAGATAAGACTCAAAAAGTTTTGAAAATTATTCTATCATGAAAACATCACTTACAGAGTTGTAAATAATGCATTATTTTGATAATGCATTACTGAATTCATTATCCATTACACTTCATAATGTGAAATCGACAAGTGGACCATTACAAAATACAAGAGTAATGTGTAATAAATGCGTGTTCAATCACAAATAAAAAAGTAATATGTCATGGATGCGTGTGCCATTAAAAATTACAAAATAATGTGTAATGGATGGATGTGTAATGGGTAATTTAATAGTTATTCCATCATGAAAACATCACTTACACAGAGTTGTAATGCATTACTTTGATAATGCATTTCTGTATTCATTAGCCATTACACTTCACAATGTCAAATGGACAAGTGTATCATTACAAAATACAAGAGTAATGTGTAATGAATGCCCGTTCCATTACAAATAAAAAAAGTAATGTGTAATGGATGTATGTGCCATTACAAATTAAAAAAAAAATAATGTGGAATGGATAAGAAACGAGTTTTTTTCTGTTTTTTTTTCTCTTGTTTATGAAAATGTCACCTTGATGACCCTCGGGATGCCAACCGTTGGTCGCGATACCCTGAGGCTGTACTCTCTGTCCCTGCGAGCACTGGCTATGATCCGGACTCGTCGTTGGCTCGCTGCTCACCGATCGAGGTCCGCGCCAGCCATTGTGCATTCCGGGTACTTGTTGAAAACGCTTTATCATCTCGTGAACGCTACGACGACTCGGTGTACCGCTCCAAGACTCTGCATTCTCGCCGTGACTCTTTCGTGAATTTTCACGCTCCTCCTGACTATTACCGGACACTATCTCGTGGCTCATGGATATCTGTTGAAGAAAAAAAAAAATTTATTAAGTTTCAATGATTCAACGCATTTTTCAAATTTTACGTTGTTTTGTTTGATTTATTTTTCCGTATAACGTCGGAATTGTTCAATCATTGTCCAGGTTTGACAATTGATTTTAATCGTGGTCCCCATCAATTATTTTGTCAAAAAAATCTTTTCGCAAATGGATCCGCCAAAATGATTTTTGTGATTTTTAAACATGACCCATAAGGAATGTATATTAGACTGTGAATATGGGTGAAACTTTTGTTTCAAGAAACATTTTGCGATATTTAGTAACAAGTTTCAACATTTTGCCGAAAACTAAAAAACAAAAGTGAAATTTACTCTAAATTTAACTTTAACCTCGAATAACTTTTGAAGGAGTAAGTTTAATATGTGTCGTTCATTTGGTACATTGACTCGAAGCCGAGATATAAAATTTCAAAGTTTGAACATTTTGTTTCCTGTGTTATTCAAATGGGAAATAGAAATTAGCGATGAGACATATCTAAATATTTATATTAAGAGTTCTGCTTTCAACAGGCATCTTTTTTCACTTCCCAGAAAGTATTTAATTTTTTCGAAAAACAAAAAATAGTCGCTTTTTTTGAATCAGTCTAACGTACCTGTTGCTGAAGAACTTGCTGTCTGAGACTGACAGTAGGAGACGCTGCAGCGCCCAACGGTGAGGTTCTATCGCGTCCTATGACCCCGTCGAACGTTTCATTGAGTCTCGGTGCATCGATGACCCGCAGATGCTGCCTGGACGTGCCGGAACAAGGTAAATCTCTCATGGATTCACTGAGCCGTGGAATAGCCGGTATGTCAAGGTCATCGAGACTGCCACGATGACCGGATGTCTCACCGGGTATTTCGAAGCTGCGATCATGCGGTCTGTCGTCCAAAAGATCCTCGAGCGATCTCGCACGCGTTGGCATACCATTTTGATGCTCGTTCATCGAATTTATCGTTTGTCTATTGGGTCTCTCGGAATGTCGTCCCTGTCCACCGCGTGAAATCCAACGACGGAGATGTGTGTGTCTATCGTCGCATTTTGTTCTCTCAGCAGCGACGCATCTCGTCAATTCGGTGATTTGACCTCTGGTTCGTCTCTCGAGATTCGCCACTTTCAAATCGAGTCTCTCGTGGGCCTGATCGATGTGGGCCTTTAGCTCGGCCTTGTCGCGCTCCAGTTTTGCCTCCATGTGACGGAAAAATGGGGCGCAATAACAGGTGTAACCCACGCCAACGGGACCCTTTCGAATGTTACCGGCAAGGTCAAGATAATACTGTTCGCCCCGGGCAAGAGGATCCGACGGTAACGAATCCAAGCGCGGCTGTGGAAATGCCTCGGGATCCGGATAATAATGACAACCGTAGGGTGACCATTGTCTGCCCATAATAGCTTTTTCAAAGTGCACCTTGTGCTGTTTTCCACCCTTGTGCTTCTTCTTGTCCTTCTTCGTACCGTCACGACTACCGCTCGTACCACTTCCGGTTTTTTCACGCTTCTTTTCACCCTTCCCGCTGCTGATGCTCTTGTTGTTGTCAACCTTCGCTTCGCCGATTATCCTTTTGCTCGTCGTCTCCGTTGGCTCTTCGTCGCGACTCTTCGAACGTCCTCGACTCTTGCTACGCGCCTTGTTTATTATCTCCAGGATCTCGGAGAGATTTTTACGACGAGCAATGTCCTTTGCCGTTTCGGCCTGCTTGTTTCGCAATGTACGGTCGCAGCCTGCCTCCAGAAGTATCCTCGTCAATTTTCGGCGACCCATCGCAGCCGCTATGTGAAGAGCCGTGTCCCCGTTCTTTTCGCGATGATGGAATGAAACAAAAATTTAGAAGAAACGTTAGTTACGTCGAAATTTTGGCAGATCATAGGGGCTATTAAGGAGGACAACTCGTGTGGAAATTAGGGTTTTTTTTGCATGTCGTTGAAGTGGTGAAAAGTTTCCGGACGAAACTTCAAAAAAGGTCTGGAACGATTTTTCTATGCCATTTCGCCGGAAGTCAACGTGGACTAATTTAACAAGTGGCATTTTGAGGGGGAAGCATTCGGCTTGGTTTCCTGATTTTTTTATTATTTTTAAAATTTGTTTTTAGAGTTGGACTCTATTTTGAAAACAGCTGTTTTTCGCCTTTTTCCCCTCTCTTCAGGGTCACCCATCTTCTAGAGGAATTTTTTTAAATACATTTTTACGATTGGATTCATAACGGAGAAAGTTTGAGCTTCAATTTCCTTTTTTTTTTAAACTTTGAGCGATTTTTTTCCATTTTTTTTTTCTGTTTTTGTGAAAAACGAAGAAATTTCGAAAAATCTCGTATAACACGAAAACAAAGAGGATTCATGGAAAACTTCAAGATAGCAAAAAGTTGCGTCTGTTTTTGTTGAGTTCAGAGGAATTTTTTCAGATTTTTTTTCCCAAATTTTGTTTTCTCATGTTGAGGTTGAGAAAAAAAAATGTTATAAAAAAAAACCTAAAAAAAATGCCTCTGCACTCAACAAAAACAGACGCAACTTTTTGCTATCTTCAAGTTTTTCATGAACCCTCTTTGTTTTCGTGTTATACGGGATTTTTCAAATTTCCTCTTTTTTCACAAAAAATCGAATAACTTTGAAAAAAAAATCGCTCAAAGTTTTTAAAAAAAGGAAATTGAAGCTCAAACTTTCCTCTTTATGAATGCAATCGTAAAAATGTATTTAAAAAAATTCCTCTAGAAAATGGGTGAACCTGAAGAGAGGGGAAAAACAGCGAAAAACAGCTGTTTTCAAAATAGAGTCCAAATCTAAAAACAAATTCTAAAAATAATTTAAAAAATCAGGAAATGATGCCAAATTCTTCCCCTTGAAAATGCCGCTTGTTAAATTAGTCTACGTTGACTTCCGGCGAAATGGTATAAAAAAACGTTCCAGACCTTTTTTGAAGTTTTGTTCGGAAACTTTTTGTCGGTAGTGTTAATATTTTCAAAAACATTTGAGTAAATTTTTTATTCAAATTCTGATAATTGCGCAAGTTAGAGTCACATTAGTGGGAGTAGATAGTGCGACTGTCTAGGACTGAGGAAAAGGCCTTGGAAAATTCATCATCAAGTTGTTCAAGTGGAAATTTGGTAAATTTTTGAAAAAAGCAGATTTTTTTTTCATCCCTTGCCTTATTCTGATCGGATACTCTGCAGAGCGCGGATATGAGAATTCTGGTGACTCCGGCGTGTCCGTATCGCGCCGATGTGTGAAGCGGTGTGTCGCCATACTGGAAAATTGAATAATTGTCGATTAGGATAAATGTCAATAAAACGAGATGAACGATTGATCAATTTTTACTATGGAATAATAGTAGTGAATAAAATTAATGCAAAAACAAGATGAACGATTAATCAACTTTCACTATGGAATAATAGTAGCGAATAAAATCAATGCAACTATCATAATTAATTTGAATATTGATCCCCTAATTGGGCGATTTTTTCTCTCAGTGTCGAAATTGCAATATTCAGTGAAATTTGAGGAAATGATTTGGAAGATTGTGAACTCACGTTATTCTGAAGATCGGGATTACAACCAGCGAGTAATAATTCACGACAGCTCTGATTGTGTCCGTTTTGACAGGCGAGATGAAGCGGAGCGAAACCTGCCAAGTTTCTCGCGTGAAGAGGAGCTCTTTGGGTTCCAAGAGCCTTTGCCAAAGCTGCGACAGTCCGACTGAAACCTCGCCAAGATGCCTCGTGAAGTGCCGAATTTCCGTGCTAGAGAAAAAAAAAACAAAAAATCAATAAAAAATTATTATTTTCTGATGGAGAACGCTTTAATTTGCGGAAATTTCATCTCGCAAATTTCAATGCCAGAGATTACTTGAAATGTTTTGAAAAGGCAGTCACAAGGTAAATAGAAAAAATGGCCGGACAGATGTGCCATTTCCATTTGGAGTTTGGATTCTCTTTTGAAAATGTGTTTGATGAAAATTCAGAAAAATTCTGAGTATTTGGGGAAAGTCGTTGGTGGATTTTTGCAAAGAGAAAAAGAGAGATCAGTTCATGTCAGTTCAATGAGAGAAAAAAACATTGACATAAATTCCTAAATAAATAAGTAATGGAAAAATAGTCTTTCCTTTGTTAATATACCATCAGATTTGATTAACGATGAAAAGCAGAGATGAAAGAAATTAAAAGAATTAGAATAAGAAGAATTAAAAAGAAATTAATTTAAAAAATCCTATTCGGATGAAGAGAACCGAAATAAAGGCCCTCGAAGTATTCATTTTTTTCTTTTGAAACTTTGTGATCTGATCAAATTTATTATGACGCTCTTCAGCATTATTCGTAGCGAATTTTTGAATCGCACATTGTTTGTTCGGGCTTTTCATGCAATTTCCGATTCAAAACTCACCCAAACCCACCCTTATAAGGCAAAAAAATTAATGTTTACCCCTTATAAGACAAACCCTTATAAGACAAAAAAAAATACGTTTACTAGGAAATCTTTTACATTTTATGAGAATTTTTATATCTAAACATTTTTGCCATTCAGTCAGATAGGTTGAATTCTCTGTTACAAGTAGCAAGGTATGGTATTCCGTGAATGTAAATTGTAACACGAAGGCGGTGAGTAGTAGCCGAGTGCTCAAAGGGTTATCGTGGGCGAAACCCTTGTTCGCGCGCCTTTCTCGTATCGTCGCCCACGATTTGTTCCACAATTCTCACGTGCAGTTCCTGTTTATATTATAAATGCATTATATATATATATATATATATATATCTTTACAGAAACAGGAACTGCGAGTACACAATATCATACAATCCCAGAAAGAGAAGTAATCCAAAGACGAGAAATTCATTTTTACAAAAATTCAAAATAATGTAGAGGAGGGTCATTCCATGTCAAATCGACCTATAGTTGAAATCCACACCTTTCAATTTCGATGAAATTTGGTCAGAAGTTTTTTTAAATCATAAAACGAAGTTCTACCAAAATAAATTTTTTTTTTTTTTTTCTAAAGTTATGAAAAATTCAAAGTTTTACAATTTTTCAAGTTTATTTTTTAAATATCTCAAAAACTATTGTAGCTACAAAAAAATCGTTCTGAGTTCGTCTTAAAGAGCATACTTGGGGCTATGAAAAAAAAAATATTCCGAATTTTTTTTTTTAAATGATGAATTTGGAGAATTTTGAATTTTTTAAAATTCGTGAAAATCCACGATCAACATTAAATTCTTCGTTCAATTTTTTTAAATATAATGCCTTGTACTGATTTCAAAAGATCCTAAAATTTTTATAATTGCGGTTTTTTTTCAAAAATATGAATTTTGTAATTTTGGTAAACAATTTTTTTTACGTTAAGTCAAGTTGAGCAATCATGTAATTTTATAATTTTGAGCAGTACAAATTTCAATTAATGACATGAGAATGCAATAACAGAAACATAATTGAATTGGCGTTTTTATTTATTTGGTAAAGCGTTTTAAGCGTAAACTTAATATATACATGTATATTAAGAACAAATAATGACATTAAACACGATAAAAAGGTATAAAATAAAATGAGATAAAATCAATTAAAATTGTTATTTTCACTTTCTTGAAGCTACTTTTAATCACTATTTTAATTTTAATGTTAACTATTAATTTGCACCAATTCTTGGACCCTTATTTACCTGCTTTTACGATTGCCACAATAAATATTGCGACCCCAATAGCTTTTTTACCATCGTCATTGTCAACACTTACAACGGACTCAAAAATGTAAAGAAAATTGCATTCACCCCTCGAGAGTGCTCTTAGAGGATTTATTCCACAGCAAAATAAATGTCTCTTCAGCCTCCTTTCCCTTTTCCCTTTTTCTCTTTTCCGTTTCGGTCGTTCACGTAGGTGGAACTTTGCACGTGGTCCCTCTCGAGTCCCAGAGAGAATTGAGAATGAGAGAGACGAGAAAAAAGAGAAGGTGGAACAACGCGCTGTGGGACTCGCGAGGTATACCCGAGGCAAGAGATAAAGCCGATGAGAGACGTTGCCCGGAGAGGCCCCGAATCGAGATCACGCCGTCGTCGAAGACGACGACGACGATGGGGACCTCTCGTCGATGCGGGGCCCATGAACCTCTTGATTTTATCAACAACGTTGCCAAGAGTTTGTACCTCTTTCTCGTGACTATAACTAGCGCATACATTGAACTTTCGGCTTCCCCTTAATTGAATTTTTGAATATTGAATTTGAAAAAAAATAAAAACCTTCGAGGAAGTCTTCCAAAATTATTTCGAGGAAGTCTTCCAAGATTTCCAAAATTGTTTGTACACGTTTTTAAGAAGAAGTGTGAATTAAGATGGATCCGTATTAAACACTTTTTACTTAAGGTGGAAAAAAATATAAAACAGATTTTACCGCAAAATAACTCAATTGTCATCATTTAATCAATTTTTACGCTGTTTAACGCAGTTTTTTGTCAAACCAAATTTGTAATTATAGTTTAATCCGGACGTATCAGGGCCCATTCTGTCTCTCGATAAATTTTCCGTGGATTCAACGAAAATTTACAATAATATTCATCATTTGCCAATTAAAGATATTTGTTAATTTAAAAACTGCAGAAGACAAATTATTCTTGTGTATTCCTGGAATATATTTCAACAAATAAAACGAGTCTGCATTGATTCAATATTGAACGAAAATTGTAAATTTGTTTCAAGAAGAACAGGGTAAAAATAAAAAAATAAAAAATCGTTGATTTATTGGTGTAAATTGAATTATTTTGCTGTCATGTAATTGTAATTTTTTTCTGTATTATCTAATAAGTCTGTTATTCGGATAGACCTACGGTAAAATTTTCTAGGGGTGTTCGATTCTGATTCGATTCTTTAAAAGATCGATTCTTTTGTTCAAAAAATCGATCTTTCGAATCGATTCTTTCCTTTTCGATCTTTAGGTGAATCGATTTTCGACCTTATAAATCGAAAATACGATTTTTTATTAAATTCATTATCTATTAAAGATTGGCAATTAAATAAAGACTGACAAAAGTCTATGAAACATCAACGTCAAGGTTAAAAGAAAAAAAAAGTATGTGAAAATGTTAAAACGAGAGAAAAGAAGTAAAAAAAAATTTTAATATTGAAAACATGAGCCAACGAAAAAAATAATCGAAAGTAAAAATATACAAAATATTGTTCAATAAAAACTTATGTAATAGAGAACAAGTCTGATTTGTTAAATATATTCATAATATTTTAAAGGATATATTAAAAAGTGCAAATGTGTAAAAGAATCAAACTATGTTTAGTTAGGATGAAAATGGCTTTATATTTGTTATTTAATTTATTTGTTATTTAATCATTTTCCATAGCAAAAACTTAATGAACACTTACGGAAGCGTTAATTAGCAATCGATTTTCTTGATTCGATTCAGAATCGATTAGAGAATCGATTCTTTCCAAAAAATCGAACATCCCTAACAAACCCCTTCAAAACTGAGGTGAACAATTTTTTAAATTTTTTAAATTTTGGTATTTTTTAAATTTTTGTCCTTGCGGTTTTGCTTATATGCAACCGCAAGGACGATCTTAGCATAGATTTTACTGAGCTCGCAATTTTTTTGGTTTCGATTATCTCCATGATTGATTGTTTCGACCTAATCGTAATGTATCGTTCCATAATAATAAACGAACGAATCAATAATAATAATAAACAATTTTCAATATTAATAAACAATGTATGAATCAATACGAATTTTGGATATGAATGTTTGAATCACAATTTCCGGATGCTGCTTCTATTTAATCAGCAAAGCAGCGTCAAGAATATTTCTCTACGTTTAATGCATTTTCGTGAGGTCAAAGCACGAAAATCAATTTATACAAAGATCGATTTCGATATCTATGTACAACAGTATATATTATTGGCAGAAGTACGTAAGGATCACGACTGATTCGAAGAAGGAACGAATGAAAAGTAAGGAACGAGACGGTTGTCGCGTGTAAAAGGTACGTGCGACGGTTCATTGACCAGCACAAAAGTCCAGCATATTTATATATTAGGGTGATTCGTTTCAGGGCAACTTTTTTTTTTTACCCATCGTGCCCGAAAACCTTTAGTTGGTGCCCAAAAACGAAATTTCGTGAAAGGGGGGTGTTGTCAAAAAATATTTGGAGGTCGCGAATCAAAATTGAAGGTTTCCCATTTGGGAAACCAGGTATAGGTGTATGAAGTAAAATAAATAGATATTTTTTTGTTTTATTCAATCAAACGAACTCCATTTTCTATGAGATAGCGTGTACAAAATCATCAGAAAAACCATTTGACAAATGTTACAAAGAATTCCCTGTGCAAATAAATCAATAAAACAAAAAGAAAAAATCTATTTATTTTACTTCATCCACCTATAGATGAGAAAGAGTTGAATTTACGGGCTCGGCTTATAAGACTTTTTTGTAGCAAATTACTTTCTCTACAAAGTTCTCATTTGAATTTTTTCGATATATCCAATAGCTTAGGCGTTACAGCCGTTTAAATAGATATTTTCATACAATATTCACTTGAAACAATGATACCGCTGAAACGGTTGAATTTACGGACATGGCTCAATGAACTTTATCGTAGAGTATCATATTTCCTATGAAAACCTACTTGGAAGGTATCGCGATATCAAAATTCGCGAAACGGTAACACTAATAATGAGAATTTTTTTTTTTTCAATGTTAATCAAATGGGAAACCTTCAATTTTGATTCGCGACCTCTAAATATTTTTTGTCAACACCCCCCCTTTCACGAAACTTCGTTTTTGGGCACCAACTGAAGGTTTTCGGGCACGATGGGTAAGAAAAAAAAGTTGCCCTGAAACGAATCACCCTAATATATATATGGGTGAGAAAGAGAGAAAGAGTGAGAGGCCCGTGCCGCGTTTGCAGCACAGAGAGACGGCTCTTGTAAACCCTTTCATTCTCCCCTCTCATCCATTTTTTTTTATTCTCTCCCTCTGCTTGTTCGTCTCTGCTTCTCTCGTCTCGTCCTGCTCATTCCCATCTCGTTTCTTCGAGACTCCTTCTTCTCATTCCCTTTTCCTTTGTTGCCAGTACGCATACACATGCACATTTTTCCAACTTGAGACCAAGAGAGAGAGTGAGAGAGACTTGCACTCACTGATCAAGTTGCGACTGCAATTGCGCGTGGCAAGGATTCGAAATAAATTATTTGAAGGAATTGAGAAATAACTTCATTTCCGGAAGTGCGAAATATTTTTTAGAACAAGTTCCTCAAGCTTCAGACCTCATTCTAATTTCTTATTTGAATTTAATAGCATTTTTTTTTAAATTAAATAGAATATGATTCGATTATAACAATATCTAATTAGCCGCCATGAAAATGAAATGTGTCATAATTAAAAAATAGTACACAAGCAACTATAAAGATTGTAATTTGAACTCAAAAAGTGCTTCAAGTGTAAAATGTAGGAGTTTCGCAAATTACGAGAAGTATAATTATTATTTCTTTCAGTATGAAATTTCAGTCAATATGCGGTTTTGATGGCACAGAAGTGAGATGTATATATATATATATAAATATATATATGTGTGTGTGTGTGTGTAGCAAAGCAGAGAATAACCGCAAGAGGCCTAAGCGAGAACATGGATGCAGAAGCTGTTACATACAGCGTTGAAACTGCTCTGTTGCGGAAAACGAGGTCGTTAAGGAGGGTTCAGAGCGCTATTATACGAAAGGAGGGAGTCCGAAACGAGCGAGAGCGCGTTGTTAAACGAGATTCGACGACACGTGCTTCTCTCCTTCCTCTCTATCGATTCGTTCTCTATCGATCTTTCTCGTTTTCCTCCTTCGCTCGATGAACACAATATGAGCATTGTATACAAGCTTATAAAAGTATATTTAAATCGTATATACGTATACATAATGGGCTGCGCCCTTTAAGGATCTGCCCTGTCTCACAGAACCGGATATAGTGAGAGCCATGGAGGAGGAGAGGGGGGGGGGACTTATTTCTCTCTCGAGGTATTTCTTTGACGGAATCGTTGGAACGATTGAACAACTTTTTGTGATGTTCACCGTGAACAGTACAATAATACAAGAATGGGAATTGAAAAATCATCGTCGCTCGACGAAGAAAAATGTCGAGTTGGTAAAACGTCGATAAAATTTTTTCCTTTGCTGGTCCCCGGTCGAATGAAGTCTCGAAATATTCGCTATGAGTGTGGTCAACGTTTCGTGCAAAGAAAATTCGGTGCCCACCGATCGTTCGCTCGTGAGACGCTTTTGAGTAGCGATGATTATGCGCGACTGCGCGCGCGCGCGCCCGAAGGAAACACGCGATGAGCGATCATGAGTGACTTGATTATCACTTTTTTTCGTATATGATTATCGTCCGCGAGAGTGTCGGGAGAGATTATTTCACGACGAAGAGAAAAAAGTGCATCAAAAGTGTTACATTGAGGCCTTTCTCCGTCTAAGTGAATATTTTGAATATATTTTTCGCACGATTCTCCACTCATCGATGCAAATATCCTCTCGAGAATCGGCGAGACGCGTGTCGAGATCGTTAATTCATGCACTACGGTTCACCAGGAGCGAGGAATTCGAGTTATATTTTTAAAGCTACAATAGCGATCATCTTTCTCTTGTACATGGCGTAGTATACAAGTCCCAAAGTCGGCGTTGAGAGGAGAGAAGAGGGAAGGCAAAAAGAGACAGAGGCTTCTGACTATCCATCATCGAAGCAGCCTCATTAATTTTCACGTTACACATACTTCGAGCAGCGTATACATCATATATGGGCCATTCCACGTCAAATTGACCAATAGCTAGAATCGACCGCTCTCAATTTCGATGAAATTTTGTCAGAAGTTTTCTTTTAACATAAATAAAGGTTCTACCAAAGGAAAAAAAATTGGTTTTCGAAAGTTATGCGAAATTCCAGCATTTTTTCATCGGAATTGAAAAGGATCGATTCCAACTGATGGTCCATTTGGCACGGAATGACTCACATACATGCATACGGTCCATAATGTTCGCTAACTTCGCTCGTGGTCGGCACGACGAAAACGAGGGAATATTGTATTAAACGAACGCGTGTAAGAAAGGAAATTGAATGACTCTGTCAATTCGTTTCGGCCTATCAGCGGCGAACGAGAGCGGCGGCGATTTTTTCAAATACATGAAAAATCCAGCTGTCATTTTGTCCATTAGGGCACGGCCCAACGGATAAAAGTATACATTCTCGTTATTTCTTATCCCTCGTTCTCTCGCGCTGCACTTAAGTTGCAAGAAGCGAAAATTCTCCACAGATTAATGGAGAGGAAAAAAAATGATTCGAGATTCGAGGTGGATCTTCTCGTTTTGATATTATTGCACGCGAAAGAGAAAGACGGAGAAAAGAGGGCTGTTGAGAAATGAGAAAAGGAGTTGTTGAATTCTCTTGTATTTTCATTCGTTCTCGCACTGTGAGACGTCGAGTTGCCGGATCTCACTCTTTCTGTATGTATATCTTCTTTCAAAGAGATCCTGTAACGCCACATTTACATATATAAAAAATATTATATATATACTTGGTGGGTTTCACGATTGCTCGATGCGTGTGTACATAAAAAAAGAGGAGACCAATACTCACACTATAAAACCGCGCATACACAAACATATACACATGTGAAAAGAGACTGTTAATCTCTTGACGGTGATCTCTCTGGCAAAGCGATGCCACGGAAGCTGGTTGAAGAGGAGGCCGAGGCCAGAAGAGAAGCACCTTTTGCGATATGACGGCGTGGGCCACACATTGAGAAAGTATACCGTATCGAGGGGTCGCGAATAAAAGGGCGCAAGGAGCAATCACTTTATACCCTGAGATCATGTGAATTGCGCCATTTTGTCGACTCAGAGGTTGGCAATATAATGGTATATCATGTACCTCTCATATGCAAGCTCCCCCCTCTCTCTTCCTCTCTTGTATATGGTCCATTCCATCCCAAATCGGACAGTTTGAAAAACTTTTTTTTTTCTCAAATTTTTAATACTTTTGAGTACCCATCAAAAGACCCTTTCTGTTAAATTTTGAGATTTTTGTGATTACCCGTTCAAAAGATATTAAATTAACAAAAAAACCGCTCTTTTTTGGTATTTTGGTAATAACTTCTTTAATGAAGGTCCAAATTAAAAGTTTTTTTTTCAAAATTTTTGTTTTTTTTATGGCCTTTTCAGAAAAAAAATACGACAAAAATATTCGACGTGTTTTTGAATGAGGTTTTTGAGTTTTAAACTTTCAATCACCTTTTTAAAAGTGAATGTCATTTTTGATTTTTTTTTTTAATTTTTTGCTTTAAACATCTATCTGTTCAACCATTTTTAAGACTAGTCCGATCGTGGATTCTCAATAACTACTATTTTTTTTAGATTTTTGAAAATTGATTTTTTTTTTTTTATAAATTATTATGAATACCAATTTTTGTTACTGTATAGTATTTTTTCAATATTTAGAATTTATTTAGACCCTTTATTGTTAACAGGTTCTTAAAATTAATAATTAATCGTTAAGTCTGTTTATGAACAATAATAACAATAGTTTTTATTTATTCACGTATGTTTTTGAAAACCTTACATATACGATTATTTCCTGAATTTGAATATTCCTTTGCCAATACGTTTCCGTTGCTAATTGGAATAATTGAATGAAATTTTTGTGTCCCGCTGTGATTGACTTCGCAGTATTTTATCGCAAATAAAATCTTTCTTTTGCATCTGAATAATGTTTCTCATGTGAAAATTTGACAGCAATATTCGGTAGACTATTTTGGTTCAATGCTCACTCATACAATTCTTGAACTGTTGTTATTTACTCATCGATTAATTATTAATTTAAAAAATCTGTTAACAATGAAAAAGTGTCCAAATTAATTCAAAATGATTAAAAAAATACTATACAATAACAAAGATTGGTATTCATAATAATTTATTTAAAAAAAAAATTAATTTTCAAAAATCGAAAAAAAATAGTAGTTATTGAGATCCCACGATCGGACTAGTCTTAAAAATTGTTAAATAGATAGATGTTTAAAACAAAAAATTAAAAAAAAAAATTAAAAATGACACTCACTTTTAAAAACGCGATTTAACGTTTAAAACTAAAAAAACTCATTAGAAAACACGTCGAATATTTTTGTTGTATTTTTTTCTGAAAAGACCATAAAAAACAAAAATTTCGAAAAAAAAACTTTTAATTTGGACCATTATTAAAGAAATCATGACCAAAATACCAAAAAAAGAGTGGTTTTTTTGTTAATTTAATATCTTTTGAACGGGTAATCAAAAAAATCTCAAAATTTAACAGGAACGGTCTTTTTATGGGTACTCAAAAATATAAAAAAATGGAGGAAATGAAATAAAAAAATTTCAAACTGTCCGATTTGGGATGGAATGCCCCATATATATGTTGCTCTTGGATTGTAAATTGCGAATCACGCGACCCAAAGACTCTCGGTTCACAACACACAACGCTATAAAGCGCCCTTTTATAATGGCAAATACATAGAGCAAATTAAAATTCTAGTCAGCCCGCGGGTCATCCCTTAGACAGAGGAGGCTGGGAATTCCAGAGTTTGAGAAGGAAAAAAAATAATATTGAAAAGTTTGCAACATTAATCGTGGCGGAATGAGAGAAAAGGGAGTTCGGAGTGGTATATCACACTGTTTTGTATGTGCAACGCGAAACCCACGAGTTTATACAAATTTCCTTATACAGTTTGCCCGCAGCTGTTGGTGCTCTACGTGCGGATTCATACATATATATATATATATGTGGATGCAAGCATGTATGGGGAGTTCAATGCTAATTTGCTGAATGCGCGATCCTGACCGCAAATTTCCAATCAGCATTTTTTTACATCCGGAAAAAAGATTTATTAGTTTCAAATATATTGACCTATTAAAAAAAAACCTCTATTAGACTGATATGTAAATACGAAAATTTATCTGTTTAAAATTTTTTTTTTAAATCCAAATAATCCTTTTTTGAGTGTAATGCTCTGATAATGTTTTAAGTTTTGTTTCACCAATCCGCATTATTCTATATTATCCCAGAGAGAAAGAAAAAACGCTATTTTCCAAAATAACTCCACATTGTATAAAAATGTTTGTTCAGTGTTACCAGATTTTTGAGAATTTTTGTAAGATTAAAAAAAAACGACATTTATGAAAAATTAATAGTTAGGGGGTTAAGATGTAATAAGAGATGAAAAAAGAAATGAAATTTGAGTGCATTACGATCCTCGATCGGTCGAGTTGGCATGAGATGCCCCATACCAAGATCTGTCAGTAGGGAATGGGCAGAGCATACAGAGGACCGCCCTCACTTCCCCAGCCGGATATATATATGTATATATATATGTATACATATAAATGTGTGGACGAAAACCTACGCGATGTGCATACGAAGCGCATAAATATATAGTCGCTCTCAGCTCGGGGCGACTACGAATCGCGCTTTAGAAATGTGCATCGCGCTCGAAAGAGCGCTTACGGTCTACAAAGTGCCGCCATTTTTTTAAAATTTTTATAATAAGAGATGCACGAATTAACTATATACGTGGGAAACAAAATGGCTTACACTCGGTTAGATTTTAACCCAAATAGTAGGTTTAAGGTTTTGTGGCAAGCTTAAGGTTTTGTTTAAACAATATTTTGCGAATTTATTGCAGTTCCAACTCGAATGCAAATCATCCGATCGACTTGAATCTTGTTTCATCGTGTCTAGTATTTATTTTTTCATACAATGATCTTTCAGTTTTTCGATTGGATTAAAAATGTCAATTTGCCATGCAAAAAACGACGTTTAGGCGTAATTTGGCGCATAAGCAGCTGGAAATTTCATATTTTCTCGCCAAAGAATTACTGCATATGGGTAATTTATACACAAATGTATCCTCAAAATTTCACAACATTCGATGCGACACTTTTCCTTCAATAAATTCAATAAATAAATCATGCCCCTTAATCATAGACCAAGATTCGAACCCCATCCAAACTCCGTCGATTTTCATCAAAATACTTTGAAATTTTGACAGAATATTTCTGAAATATAAGGTAAATGTCCCAATCATTGAACAGGCCCCAATTATCGAACACTATCTTGTATTTTTATTATTTCTCATTCACTTGCATGCATTTACTTATTTATAAAAATTTCATTACATATACGGAACTTTTAGCTATTGAAATGTTACCTTACTTGTTCAAAAAAAGCTTTAATTAATAGAGAAAAAAATTATTCAATCAGCAACGGTGACCCAATTTGACGTCTCGTGGTAACTGCTTATCGTTTTTGCTAAGACGCGCCGCTTCATGCGTAAGGGTATAAAAAATTCAAAAACTGTCGCATCTCAAAAAGTAAAGGCGTTTCAGGTTCCTCCGAAAATTTCTTACAAATAACAATTTTTAAAAAAAATTTTACATTCATTATGTGTTAAAAAATACGGTGTTTGATCATTGGGACATACAAAATGCAGTGTGTGCCAATTATTGAACACTCGAATTCTCCAAGATGGCGTCGTTAAACCCATCGAAACATCGAGACAGTTAACGCGTGACAGATCCCGTGAATCGGATTTATTCAAACAAAAACTGTAAGTTGCTGAATAAACTTACCTTTATTCTTTTAATAATAACTCTAAGATCGTCAAATATATTTTTTATTTCTATGTTCGTGCAATAAACATAAAAAGAAAAGTAAAAAGAGAATATAACCTAGATGTAACCTAAAAATACGAATGTAATGTTCAATATTTTTTGCTCTCCGAGATTTCAGTCGAAAAACAAGAAAGCTGCGACAAAATAAAACAAAAACAGAACATAAAAACGAGGAAGCTGAAAGTAAAAATAAAATAAAGTTCGAGTTGAAAAGCAAAAATAAACCAAATGCGAATGAATAAAAAACCTGTCAAAAGCGACTAAATACATATTTTTGTATTTTTACATGATTAATAAAAGATTATTCAAGTGTTTGATTTTGCTTTTATTTCTCAATATTGTACCCAAAATAATATTTTCAGAACGGAAAAAGAATTCTCGAGAGTGTTCGATAACTGGGACACGCCTGTTCAATATTAGGGACATATGCACTTCCAGTGTTCAATAATTGGGACATTGCATGCTTCACATTGTTATTCTTTTTTTTTTCATTTGAAATCATTTAAAAATAATTTAAAGGATGATTTTTCGAAAGTAAAAATATCAAAGTATCATTTGAACATGAAAGCGATGGATTTTTTTCTTGATTTTTTTTTTCTCACCGAATTCAATCCCCATATCCTTAGCTGTTCAATAATTAGGAAATTTACCTTATTCTATACGTCGAAATGTCAAACTTAAAAAAATTTAATTGTAATTGCTTGAAAAGGATGCAGAAAAAACAGAGAATGGCCGAGGTTTTATTGAGTGATTCAACGCGGAGAGTTCCCCAATTATCATAATCCTTGCTCCTGCCTTTCGCTCTTTGAGGGAAAAAGGAGGAAAGAATAATCTGCGAGATGCTTTTATTCGTTTACTGCTCCCGATGCGAGGAAAGAGGTGAAACGTGGAGCGAAAAGTCGAGAAATCGTCCGCGCGGGACTAATGAAATTGCAGTAATCTCGCGCTATGAAGAGATTACCATGTTCATATGAGGTCCGCAATTTTCGATCGTCTCGGGATTTACCTCTCTCTCTCTCATTCTCTCCGATCCACATACACGCATTCATCAGGATATACATTTGCTTGTGTGCGTGATACAAACCGCTTCAGCGAACATAATCGCTCGGATGCGAGAGAGGACTCTCGAACGATGTCGTCGAGGATACGGAAAACTCGGAGAGCGATATTTCACGGTGAAAAACGAGAGTCCCGGCTGAGCTCTGAATCTCTCCGTCATCATTATTAATGCGGATTTAGGGGAGGGGGGGGGGCAAAATGGACACCATAAGAACACTGAGAAAAAAGTTCAGTTAAAACAACTAAATCCATTTAGTTGAAAAAAATTTAGTTGATTCAATATCAATTTGTTTGAAATAATGAAACTATAATTAATTCAACAAATGGATTTGGCTAACCATAAGATATGAGTTGAACGAAATTATTTGGTCAATTTCCAGATACAGTTTAGTGCAATGTACACGTTACTGATTTACTGTAGAGAAATATTTCGTTGATTTCTAGTATATTTTAACTAAATAAATTTAGCTGTAATTAAAAAACAATTCGTATTTTCAATCACACAATTTATTTGTTAAAAAGATATTTATTTGATTGAACTGAAACTTTGCCCATTCAAGCAACGATTTAACCGATTTAACTAAAACTTCCACTGTATCTTTGTTGAATTTCCAAAATGATCTCATTGAACGTCTGGAAACAAATATTTGGTTGAGGCAAACAAATTTTTGCATTTTCAACAAAAAAATTTTCTCAGTGAATATAACGCAGCTAGGACACTACGCGAAAAATAAATTCTTTGCTTTTTATCTAATAATAACGTTTTGATCGATACGCGTCGACCGAAAAAAAAATTAGAGGCGAAATGGACTTGAACATTTTGGAGCTGTCCATTTTGCCTCCACTGACCATTTTACCCCACCTTTACCTGTATATGTTTTTTTTACTCCAAACATTCCGCCAGTTCTTTTTTTGCACATCAAAGAAAGATAAACACGTCCGTCAAAGATTAAAATTCCGCACATGGAATCGAACTGTTAGTGTTTTTGAATATTATTATTTTTATCACGAAACATACGGTGGATCATTCCATGTCAAATCGACCAATAGTTGGAGTCGACCCCTTTCAATTTTGATGGTGTTTGGTCGGAAGTTTTATTTTATCATAAAACGAAGTTCTACCGAAGGAAACATTTTTTAAATTTTTTTCGAAAATTCAAAATTTCACCATTTTTTTCAATTTTTAAAATTTATTTTTTAAATATCTCGAAAACTATTATAGTTACGAGAAAATCGTTCTGGATTTGTCTCAAAGAGTATACTTAAGGCTACGAAACAAAAAAAATTTCGAAAAAAAATTTTGCCAAATGGTGAATTTGGAGATTTTTGAATTTTTGAAAATTGTGAAATCCACGATCAACATTAAATTCTTGGTTCAATTTTTTTATATAATACCTTGTACTGATCTTAAAAGATGCTGAAATTTTCAGAAGGGTGTTTTTTTTGTTTCAAAAATATAAATATTTAAATTTTGGTAAAAAAAAATTTTTTTTTACCTGCAGATTATAAGTTAAGCTAATTTTTTTGCCTCTAAGTTAAGTAAAGATGAGCAATCATGTAATTTTTACTGCTCAAAATTACAAAATTACATGATTGCTCAACTTTACTTAACTTATAGGTGAAAACAAATTACCAAAATAAAAAAATTCGTATTCTTGAAACAAAAAAAAACACGTTTTTGAAAATTTCAGTATCTTTTAAGATCAGTACAAGGTATTAGATAAAAAAAATTGAACCAAAAATTTAACGTTAATCGTAAATTTTCATGATTTTTTTAAATTCAAAATTCTCCAACTTCATCATTTAAAAAAAAAAAAAATCGGTATATTTTTTTTTCGTAGCCCTAAGTATACTCTAAGACGAACTGGAAACCATTTTTTCGTAACTATAATAGTTTTCGAGATATTTAAAAAGTAAACTTGAAAAATTGAAAAAATTGTGAAATTTTGAATGTTGCATAACTTTCGAAAAAAAATTTGTTAATTTTTTTCCTTTGGTAGAACTTCGTTTTATGACGAAAGAAAATTTCCGGCCAAATTTCAACGAAATTGAAAGGGGTCGATTCCAACTATTGGTCGATTTAACATGGAATGACCCGGGTTGAAAAACATATTAAGGAAACGAAATGTTGACTTGCGCGAGCCTCGTTAGAATCGCGTCGCAGTTTTTTCCATTTACCCTTTGAATTTGAATTGAATTTACGGTTTCAATTCGAATAGGCGAATGAAAAGAAAGAGAAAAAAATGTACCTGGATTGGTCGAGAAGTCGCTACGGGATAGAAGAGAGACCGTTTCGTTCTATTCTCTTTCTTTCTGTTTCTTATGCTAGAAGCATTCTCATAATGACTTGCGCAAAGAAACGTCATTACAGACGGAACTAACTCGAGGGTGTACCTAACCAAACAAGTGTGCGACTTGCTTGCACAGGCGCTCACCGTTAGACCACTAGACGTCACTTCAGGCATTTGAATTCTGCCTTTTCCTCATTCTTCGACCGTGTATATACACCTTCGAATCGCCGAAATTACATCAATTACAAATACGCCGGGCAGGTCCCCATTTTAAAACGAGTAGAGGAAAAAATAGCCCCGAACAAAAAACCTGCCTGTCTGTTTGAGCTACTGTATCGCTCCATTGCTCACTTTTCCTACGCCTTCAAGTTACTCGAGGTTGAAACAAGTTCGACACTAATGTCCGTTGGTTTTTCACGTTCCCATCCAATTAACTCGAACGTACGCTTTTTTTTTCTTAAGGGGCAACGTGGACGTGTATAGAGTCGTTAGGACCAAATCAATCAAATTGAAGGAGAAAAAAAAATGAAATATCGTACTTAGATGACCAATTTATTCGAACAGTTCCCACTCTCCGTTATGGTTGTAATAAAGAACCAAAATGGGATCGAAGAAATGAGATTTTCGGTAGCTAATGGTAGTAAAAAATTTGAGAGATCGCCACATAACGTGATGTCCTTTCCCTGCGTGGAAAATGACCTCTGGACTCATTAAGATTATTTTGCTGGACACTTGCTTCACATTTTTTCACTATTAAACAGAAACACTGCGATTGACTCTGAAGAATTTATAAAATGTTAGCAGCCGATTGACTTGACGGTATCGCAAGGACTATACCTTGAAGAAGCGCTCATTCCTTCTGGAGAGAACAGGACTATGGTAATTACGATACAGGACTTTACGACCCGACGATCCTTGTTACACTGCGACCTCGATTCTCGGTACCTCGATCTTTGCAATTGCAGCGTAGTGGGAGAAGCACCAAGCCAATCGCGTCAGGCCACCGTCAGCCACCAGCGGCGCAGAGACGGTTCTGAGCAATGTGCGCAACCCCACTCCTTGCAAGAGGCGGTCCCGCACAATTCCGATTATCGAGGTCGCAGTGTAATTCTTTTCCCGACCCAATACATATTCACATATATAGTATGATAGTGAATAGTGAATATGCACGAGGGCCAATAGCGCACCATCATTTTTCATCGTGACAAAACAGGTCTCTTTGAGAAAGAGAGAGAGAGAGAGAGAGAGAGAGACCTCTTGGGGAGTTTGGGTCGTATCGTAAATCACGAATTTATCCAGTTCGTTAACGAGAGGACTGACTTTGCTTCTTAAAGCAAAGCTCTTTCGCGAGGAGCTTTTCAAAGGGACGGGAAGGAGAGGGAGAGGAAATTTCTTGTACGATGTGTAAGCACATATATCGATGTCCCAAAGCAAAAAAAGAAGTCTCATAAGTTCCCTACACCGACAAACTCGGTGCACCCGTTTTCCTTTTTTTTTTTTTATTACTCCAAGCCATCGATACATACGAGCCCGGTAAGGAAGAGCACAAGTGCGTCTTGCACGAGGAGAGGAGTTTGTTCTTTATCGATTTGTCGATCGCCCACCATCGCCAACAACCTTTGCATGAAGTACATCACAAGAAGAAGGGGCTAAGGGGGGGGGGGGTGGTTGCAATACAACACGGTAATTCCTTCGGATCTCCCGATCGTTTTCCAGCTTCTTCGAGTGTCCACTGTACATGCACTTATGTACTCGTACCGTATTAAAGTGCGCGCGATAATAGTTTTATTTTATATCCGAGCTTTCGTGTTCTTTGCACGTAAGAGCGAGATCTGGAGTAGTTTGCAACCGAGAGAGGCACAGAGAGGGAGAAAAAGTGCTGACACTGAACGACAGCAGGTCAGACGGTTAACCATATGGTAGTTCTATTCTAATATATATATATATATAGGCGAGGGAGGGGCAAAATGGACCCCATAAGGAAATAATGCAGCTAGGACAAGGTACAGAATAAATTCCTAGCGTTTCATCTAAAAATACCGGTTTTTTATCGATAAAATTGCGCGTCAACAGAAAAAATATGGGGGGGGGGGGGGGCAAAATGGATATAGGTCATACCGTGTCAAAACGACCAATAGTTGGAATCGACCCCTTTAAATTTTGATGAAAATTGGTCATAAGTTTTTTTTAATCATAAAACGAAGTTCTACCGAAGGAAACTTTTTTGTTTTTCGAAAAATATGCATAATTTAAAATTCCACCATTTCTTCAATTTTTCAAGTTTATTTTTCAAATATCTCCAAAATTATTATAGTTACGGAAAAATCGTTTTGGGTTCGTCTTGAAGAGTATATTTGGAGCGACAAAAAAAATATTCCGAAAAAAAATTTTGAAAAATGATGATTTTGGAGAATTTAGAATTTTTTGAAATCGTAAAAATGCACGATCAACATTAAATTTTTGGTTCCATTTTTTTCGTATAATACTTCGGACTTTTCTTGAAAGATCCTGAAACGTTCAGAAAGGTGTTCTTTTTTTTTCAAAAATATGAATTTTTGAATTTTGGTAACAACCATTTTTTTTTACCTCCGAGTTAAGTAAAGTTGAGCAATCATATAATTTTGCAGTCAACATTACAAGAACTTGGGAGTAAAAAAAAAATTTTTTTACCAAAATTCAAAAATTCATATTTTTGAAAAACAAGAACACCTTTCTGAAAATTTCAGGATCTTTAAAAATCAATACAAGGTATCATATTGAAAAAAATTGAACCAAAAATTTAATGTTGATCGTAGATTTTTACGATTTTTTAAAATTAAAAATTCTCCAAATTCATCATTTTTCATCATTTTTCTTCGGAATATTTTTATTTTCGTAGCCTCAAGTATACTCTTTAAGACGAACCGGGAATAATTTTTTCGTAACTATAATAGTTTTCAAGATATTTTAAAAATGAATTTGAAACATTGAAAAAATGGTGAAATTCTGAATTTTTCATAACTTTCGAAAAAATTTTTTTTACTTTTTTCCTTTGGCAAAACTTCGTTTTATGATAAAAGAAAACTTCTGATCAAATTTCATCGAAATTGAAAGGGATCGATTCCAACTATTGGTCGATTTGACACGGAATGACTCATATATTAACGCCAATTATAATAATAATTACCTCGTACTCGAATTTTTTTTTTTTAATATTTTTGCAGGTGTCCATTTTGCCTCCACTGGCCAATTTGCCCCCCTTCCCTCATATATATAAATATACGTTTGGATGGGTTGAAGGAAAACGTCGAAAAGAAAATTCTCGACCATCACGAAACGATCTCTTATGCCCTTAATATTATTGTAAGCCAGTCGTCTACACCGTCTTGAGTGTTTGAGTCGAGAGATAAAATAAAAAAAGAAGGCACACTCTGTTTCCCATTTTCTCGACATACCTCTCGACCAGTCGTCGGCTAATTAATCGTTCACCGAACGTATATATATATATACATATATAACAGCGGCAAGATCGCGGAAGAGAGAGCCATTATTGGAAGTCATTTCTCCATTAACACGCATCTCGTTCTCTCTCTCTCTCTTCTATATAAAGAAAGTCTCTCTCACAATATTGCGCAAAACAGTGAATGAATTAAAAGCGTATAAGGGGGGGTTTGGGTTTAATGGAGGATGCACCGGAGAGTAATTAACGGCCAATCATATATAACGAGTTAAAGAGTGCTCTTGAGAACGAGATAAAAAAAAAACCAGAAAAACTAGATTTTTCTGCCTTTGTACGGTAATTTTTTGTAGAGTGAAGCTGAACCTCGCGAAGATGAAATCCAATTATTCTGAAATATTTGGCAAATAGTTGAGAATAAATATTTCGGTGAATAAGAATCCTTTATAATTCTAAAACAATGTTCACTGTCGTTTTTGAACGCCGTTCTTTAATTGATGCGAGTCAACTTGATCATTGGATTGTGATGAAATAATTCCCATGCCATTTTTTGGCATAATGGAAAATTCAAAATATGTATTTCAGTCAACACGAACCTGGAAGACAATAGAAAAAAATAGTCAAAATCAGAATTTTTTAATGATTGCCTTCATGGAGAAACTTTGTTGATTTGTTTCATAATTTTTGCATGAATGGTAAAAGGAACACTAAAAAGCGTGACAAAGATGCTAAAGAAATTAGGGTATAATTGATAAATTCTCATTAATTTAATAATTAATTAAATAATAATCAAAGATAAAACCAAGAAGATGTGTCAACAAATTAGAATCATAATATTGAGATCAGATATTGAGATCATAATAATTTGTCCATGAAAAAAATACTTAGTTGGGCCAACCAAACGCTTATTAGTGCTCTGAGCGCCAGAAGAGAAATTGGTTGGATCAACTAGATTATTGGTTACCATAACTAAGTCAACTAAATAACTAGTTGATCCAACCAACTATCTAGTTGATCCAACCAATTTCTCTCCTGGCGCTCAAAGCACTAATAAGTGTTTGGTTGATCCAACTAAGTCGTTTTTCAGTGTACCTTAAACCCAACATAACTTAAAATAAAGATCGTACAAGGAAACAAAATCATAAAACAAATCACAAAATATATGACATTTACAGTATAACACAAATGTAATGATCTATAGATCAAAAATCAATTCTGAAGAGGATTATAATCAGGATCAAGAGGTTAAGAAAAGAGCCGATTCGTCTCACCTAGCATAAAGGTCGGGAATTAGGTTCATCACTGATGGATTCTACATTTCCCCACAAGAGTTGTTCGAATCATTAATGCAAGGTGCTGATATCATTTGAGTCTGAGGCTCGTGAAATGAAGTTTGCGCAAATACCGAATTTATTGCTCGGAATAGAGGCGCATTTATATTGTTAACAAAACGAGTGCGTACAGCAGCGGCATAAAGTGCTCAGGTCGAACACTTCGAGTTATCTCCTCGTTGGAACGTGACGTTGTACCTCGGCGCGCTCAACGTCTGGTGTGCAAGAGATCACTTTTTCGCTCTCGCATAGGTATAACTAACCTCTCCTCGTACTTTGCAACACAAGATCATTTCATGGGAGCGCGAGGGAGGGCTCTCGAGAAAACTCCATAAGAGACGGCAGTGAAAAGGTGAATTTGCCCGGCGCAGAATGTACAAGTCCGAGCCATGATGATCTCCCTCGCGCTTGGACCATTAGTGCCCCGAGGGGGTCAAACGCAAAGCTCTACAATTTACCATCGCTTTCCTGAAGGATCCTCCATCGAGGATCCTTCAGGAATCCACGTTCCCTCCTGTTTTCGTCCATACATCTACGCGGGGTTCAATAATTCACAATATGCACTTGGCACTAGCGTTACTCCGTCGAGCTTTTGCCGAAGGGAGTCGTTTTCCGGCACTCGAGAAATTCTCTGATAACGAACCGTATCTCTCGTTTATATCATACGCAGCCAAAGAGCTGCAATCATACGAGCGAAAATGCCGTTTTCCATTTGACTGTTTTGATCGATGTTGAACGGCATATTGAAAACAAAGGATCGTGGATCGTTCCAGCATACTTGAAAACACTTATTGATGAAATAATACGAATTAACTATCGGCATGAGGATTTTTCGCGCTTCACATACAATAATTTACAGCGAAATAACAAGGTATAACAACTCTGCCAATCCGAAGCGTTTCAATAACCCTACCCAATAAAGTAACCTACCAGAATAGGTCTCCACTAAATACACTGAGAAAACAGTTTATTTGTAGTGAAGAAATATATTTGACTCCACTTTACAACCCTCTAATATGCGAATTATAAGGACGCAAGTCATGTCCAATGTGGGTTCAAGAATGTTAGTTAGTTAGTTAGTTAGTTAGTTCACTGAACTTGGATCGTGCTATACGAAAAATAGGCCAAACGAATGGTAATCATGAGCGGGTCGCAATTTGGGACATCTACCTCGTAAGTGTAACTCCGGATACGGTGTAACGGGGCCGTGGTCTATTTAACCCAATTAAAAGTGCATCCCGCTGTGTGCGGTTCATTATTCCCGATTGCCGGGCGATTTGTAGATGGATATATCTGACGAAGTGACATGCAAGAAGGCTCTAACCACCCCCGACCTTGCGTTGCAAATTGCTCACTTGCGCCCTTTTGCCTGTCAGCAATTTATGTTAACTATATAAAGAAGAAGGTTTGCACAAAAGGTTTCTCGTTACTCGAATCTATAGCGATCTCTTCCTATGATGCACTGCGTCCAGGTGCAGCAAAGTGTGCACCAGGAATCGCCCGCCTAGTGTTCTCCAATGACGAGTGATGTCTGTTCTCTCTGTTCTCCAGCACTTATATGTGTGTGTGTGTGTCTGTGTCGGTAGGCCTGTTAGAAGCTACCTAACTCTCTCATTGTCCGGTAATGGAAGCCTCTCTGACGGTCTTTACGCTATGGGGAACCGTAAGGATCGCTCGGTCGGCAAGAAAGGAGAAAGAAAAAAAAAAGAAACAACGACAACCCAGAAGAGCCAGAGAGCGCAAGATATACCGACAACAGACGCTCGCGCTCAACGGTCCGTGGGGAGCTATTAATTCCATCCTCTCGCTTAACACACGCGATATCGCCCGGCTTTTTCAACCGGCCTCTGATTCAGCCATTTCTTTGCACCTATCATTTATATCGGTATTTGAAAAAAGATGGATAAAAAAGAAACAAAGAAAGCCAATTGTTCGTTTTCCAATAGCTCGAATCATGATACCGGCATTGATTATCGATTGATGGTTAAGTATAGCGGAGAAAGGTCTAATCAGAAAAATTAACGGATAGTTGATTATACACTCAAAAAAGTACTTAGTTGATCCAACCAACTAGTTGGTAATCAACTATAGTTGTGGTAACCAACCATCTAGTTGGTAACCAACCATAGTTATGGTTACCTCCCATCTAGTTGATTAAACTAGTTAACTAAACGACTTAGTTGTGGTAAGAAAAAAAATAGTTGACCCAAGCAACCATCTAGTTGATCCAACTAACCATCTAGTTGATCCAACTAACCATCTAGTTGATCCAACTAACTAGTTGGTTACCACATCTAAGTCGACTAAATAACTAAACGACTTAGTTGTGGTAACAAAAAAAAATAGTTGACCGAACTAACTATCTAGTTGATCCAACTAACTTCTTTTCTGGCGCTCAGAGCACTAAGCGGTTGATTGGATCAACTAAGTCGTTTTTTTACGTATTTATTTCTAGTGATATATATTGGGGACTTTTTATGCTAAGTGCTTAGTGGTTTCACTCGATTCAAATGTAATAAAGTGGCAATTTGGGAAGTTTTGAATGAATTCTTTGATGGTGTTGGAGAGTTGATTATTCATGCTTTTCACGATTTCTCGAAGGTGCCACCGTGTGTAAAAGAAGAGCGAGTTTCCGATATACTAGATAACGACATTCCACGAGGCGGACGCGATTTAATGATGCGGCGCGAAGTCCGAGATATGAGGAAGCGACACTCTGCCACACTGCCCGGTGGCTGTTATCTCAGGCTCCCACGCGTGTCTCGCGTTTGACCACTTCGTTTATACATATTCATATATGGGGTATTTCAAGTTAAGAAAAGGTTCAACTCTCGACGCTCTTTTTTGAGGCTGAAATTACTTTTTTATTATTTTTCAAAAAAATGTCCCGCTATTTACGGTCTACTGCATTTTTTGGTTAAAAAAGCCCAAAATCTTCATGAATTCTTCGATAATTGTTATTATATAAGAACTTGATGATTTTGTCGACGACATGACACATTTTTTTGATAGAGTGAGATTAACAAATTATTAAATATTATATAAAAGAATGTTCAGGGAAACAGAGACCGACCCGGCATCCCTCTTTATTTGCCACCTTTTCAGCTAAAATAAAATTATGTTGCTATAATTTAAAAAAATTGAATATTAAAGGATTCACCATTTTAATAAGTATTTATGAAAAAATCTCTTATCTCGTTAATTTTTTCGTAAAACTGCAGATTTTTGAAACGATTTTGAGTTTTGAAAATTGTTGCGTTTTCTTGAAGCGAAATAAAAGGAATAAAATCGCTTGATGAAAGAATTATCAAAAAAATAGTATTGCCTCAAAGTCTCAGTGCAATCACAAAAAAAATGAAAATCAAAAACCAAATTCGAGATCGTATAAAAACTCCAAAAATTTTCGGGTCGACTCGGAATACCCCATATACATATGTGATACTCTTTATCACCTCTAACGAAGCTGTTGGAAAACGTTTGCAGATAATTGCCGACAATTTGAATGAAATCCACGCATTTTGAAAACAAATTTTAACTGGCACAGCTTTTAATGTTTATCTTATTTATGCGATATTAGTTATTTTTAGAGAACAAGTTCGATTCGTCCATTTATTTTACCGTAATATCTCATAAAAAATTTTCAAGGCCATTGATGACAGCTTCATAACATTTGCGACGAACGATACTTTTTTTTTATAAAAGATTTTTTTTTAATAAAAAAATTCGTTCAATATTTTTTGATAAAAAAATAATTCGTTTATTTGATAAAAAAAATAGTTCGATTTTTTTATGAAAAAATCGGCTAATTTTTCTTTATATCAAATCATTCTGTTCGAATATGATCAAAAAAAATTTAGTAATATAAGAATATATTTATGAAATATAACGCTGTATCCCATAATCCAAAACATTCGATTAAAAAAAATTATTTTTTCAAAAGTCACTCCAATTTTTTCCTTAATAAAAAAAGTCATTCGATTCGATTACTCAAGCTTTCATCGATGATCGAATTTATTGATTAAAATATAATTTTCGCGATTCTCCGAGATAATTAATAAATATAATATTGACGTTTTGCAATGAACGAGTGTCGAAGAATATCTGAGAATCATTCGTGATCGTTCATATACATCGTATTCGTGATTGAAGACACAATTGTTTGGATTTTGGTTTCATGTTTTTTTTTAAATCTGAAAACCTGAAAAAACATGAAAGCAAAATTCAAACAATTGTGTCTTCAATCACGAATACGATGTATATGAACGATCACGAATGATTCTCAGATATACATTCGTGATTGAAGACACAATTGTTTGGATTTTAGTTTCATGTCAGGATGGCCGAGCGGTCTAAGGCGCCAGACTCAAGGTGAAATGCCTTGCCCGCTCAACACGGGTTTAGATGGGATTTCTGGTCCTCTTTGAGGGCGTGGGTTCGAATCCCACTTCTGACAAATCTTTTTTTTTTCTATATAAAAATTATAAAAGGGAATGTGAAATGAAAATTGTTTAAACAAAGAGAACCACGCTATTTTTGCAGCTGTTGGGAGTTAATTATTTTTCGCGAAAGTTTAATTCCCACAGAAAGGAACGCCGCGCGCACGTCGTCGTGTGCTGCTCTCTCGCGCCACGAATCGTAATGGACGTAACTGCGATAGGCCTCTGACATGTGTATAGATCGTACGGGGCTTATGTATATACGTTTTGCTTCTACTATCGCCGAGTTTTGTACGCCGAGAGAGAACTCGTGGAACTTAACGTACAACGAACTCTCGATTCTCAATTCCTTCGATAATATAAGGGGAAAGGTGCTCAGAATGATCCCCTTAAGGGAAAAATTCTTCTGCAATATCAATATCAATATATATCGATAGACATCAAAATCAATATATCTTTTTCGAGGATCAAGATATAATTGTTTTCATCAATATATAGTGAAACTGTAGTTATTTAGATGATACTTTAACGATTCTAATAAGTAACCTTCAATTTTTTAATTTTTAATATACTTTTAATATTCTTTTGAACTTCTACAGAAGCATCATAAATGGACTATAGTGCAAATTTTTTATAAATCTAAAAAAAAGTAAGCGATTTCTATTTAGGGCGATTTTTTTTCGACTTTTTTTTATTTCTATCACTCCCCACCCGAAATTTTGTTGCATATGTCTGAAAGAAAATTCCCTGAAAGTTACAGCCCTTAATATTAATATTAAGTACTTTCCCTTCGCGTGATAAGTCTTTCCATCTAAAATATACGCAAATCAAAAACTTTTTTCTTCTAAATCTTACCACTCCGCGGTTTTTTATGCTATCGCATTGATTTTGATTGCAATTTACGCAGAATTGAACGATCTTTGAAAGTGTCTTCAACAGCGTAAGTGTAACTTACACTGGTGAGACGGTACGAGGTTACTAAAGTTGATTTTTACCCAGAATTCTCGTTTTTTCATTGTGATCTCCGAAATGATTGACTTTACCGAAAAAATATCAAGGAAAAATTTTCTGGAAATTTAATTTCTCACAAAAAAGGTCCTTTAGACTTACTTGCTAAAATTAATATTTCTTGAGATATTGAACCTTAACTAAATTGTGATATGAAAATTTTTATGGATTATGGAACCAAAAGTTTCAAATTGCTGATATTCCATATCACATCAGCACTGGTGATATGATATGTGATATGGTGATGTGATATGGAATATCACAATTTGAAACTTTTGGTTCGATAAACGATACAAATTTTATACCATAAATAAGTTAAGGTTCAGAATCTCAAGAAATATTAATCTTAGCAGTTAGGTCTAAAGGACCTTTTTTTTAAGAAATTAAATTTCCAACAAAATTTTTTTGTACGATTTTTCGGTTAAGTTAATCATTTCGGAGACAACAGCAAAAAATCGAAAATTTTTGGTAAAAATCAACTTTAGTGACCCGTACCGTCTCACCAGTGTAAGTTACACCTACGCTGTTGAGGACACTTTCAAAGATCGTTCAATTCTGCGTAAATTGCGACCAAGATCAATGCGATAGCATAAAAAACCGCGGAGTGGTAAAATTTTGAAGAAAAAAGTTTTTCATTTACGTGTATTCTAGATGGAAAAACTTATCACGCGTACTTAATATTACTTAATATTAATATATACTTAATATCAATAGTACTTAATATTAATATTAAGAGCTGTAACTTTCAGGGAATTTTCTTCCAGACATATACAACAAAATTTCGGGTGAGGAGTGGAAAAAATAAAAAAAAGTAAACAAAAATCGCCCTAGTATATGTACTGCATATTTAATTATTGATTATTAATTTATTGAACTAATTTGTAAATTTTAGATATATCGAAAGTTAGCTGGAGATATATTTCTCATATACGAACGTTCAAAAAATTCCATATGGGAAATATATTCCACAATTTTGTTTCATAAATTCTAAAATTATGACAAAATATTTGATAGAATCATTTTTTTTTCAATTTCACTCGCATTATCGAAAATGTTATTTATCCGGGGTAAGCTTTAAGTTTTGGACAATGTTATATCGCTACTATGGAAAAAAAGACATTTTGAAAAAATCTGAGACTGCGCGATTCAGAATCTTGTCGATTTGACGCGAAATACTCGATATGTTGTTCAGTGGGATAAATATTGCAGTAAAAACGAAGGCAATAACTATTACAAGAGCCACATAGCCGAGTCCTCCCGGAACTCGCCCCAACTCTCTACACAGATATATCTAATATCCTTTTGTTTTTATTTTCACTGTCTTTTATGTATATATATATATATAACGAATATAATTCGATTCGTGCTATGCTCTCGTTTCAACTCTCTCTCAATTTCCCACAATAAACGTATACACGGCTAGGAAAGGTCCGAGGGTTCAACTTTCGAACCTCTTATTTTATCCTGCTAAGATATATATCGATTCGATTGCTACGGAAATAAATCGTTTCACGGAAAAAAATCATTTTTGCTTTCCTCGAGGGAAGCTCCCTTGAGGGAAGCTTTCCTGAGGAGTTCAGAGCTAAAATTTTTTTTTATTTCCAAAAAAATTCGCGAACTTCCGGAACTTAATTAATTGATTTGATTAATTTCCATCTTATGTTGAGTTTTTCTTATCGGGAAGCCATTATTAATTATGAAAAAGTCGTGCAAATTAAATATTTGCATCTAGCTCCTTGATTCATTTCCATCTTATGTTGAGCTTTCCCTATGAGGAAGCTATAATTAATTATGAAAAAATCGTCCAAATTAAATATTTGCATCCGTCTTCTCGATTCATTTCCATCTTATGTTGAGCTTTACCTATGAGGAAGCTATAATTAATTATGAAAAAATCGTCCAAATTAAATATTTGCATCTGTCTCCTTGATTTATTTCCATCTGATGTTGACCTTTTCCTATGCGGAAACCATAATTAATTAGGAGAAAATTGTGTAAGTTAAATATTTGCATCTAGCTGCTTGATTCATTTCCATCTTATGTTGACCTTTCCCTATGAGGAAGCCATAATTAATTTCGAAAAAATCTAGCACATTAAATATTTGCATGTGTCTCCTTGATTTATTTCCGTCTTATCTTGAGCTTTGCCTATGAGATGACCATTGAATGAATCATCAGAAAAGAGTTCAAGCAATTGCTCAAGAAAAAGGACCTCAAGAAACGATGAAAAGAAGAATAAGGGAGAAATGGGCAGATTCGTCCAATTTCAAACCTTTTTCTTTCTCTTAGATTCTTAAAGTATATCAAGCTATGGTTTTCCAGCTGGAAGGGGTTTAACACGAAGGTTTCGAGGAGATCTTTGTGCCAGTAACTTGAGAAGCCGTTAACGAGACGGATAAGTAGGGAGAGATCCCTTTTGCCGTGGTCACACGAAGAGATGCGGGTGATTGATTCAGGATTCGATGTCAACGGGAAAGATCAACCCGTCGTTAAGTTCCAATACGTGTAGCTTTCTTCGAACGTTTAGTTATACAGAATGCCGGAGCAACAAAACACATTGACTATGCATTTCACGTGTATATAGTTGAGTTTAAACATGTTGGCATTTGCGCCTGTCCCATCCCTTTCTAATTTTCCCGTACAGAATCATGGGACACGAAGAATCGCGATCCCGAGAGCCGAGGAGTCTCCCTCGCGCTTTTGCCACGGTGGTGGCAATTAACTCGGACAACGTGTCATTAAATCGAGGAAATTATGGTTGAATGGAGAAATGAGACTTCCTCACGTTCACGTATGAATATAATATATATATTAGGGCGATTTTTTTTCGACTTATTTTTTTTCGACTTATTTTTCTTTTCACTCCCCACCCGAAATTTTGTTGGATATGTTTGAAAAGAAATTCCCTGAAAGTTACAGCCCTTAAGGATGTTGAGTCCCTATGAAATGTTTTAATGTTAATTGTTCAACAAATAGCTTCTCAATCGTCGCGAAATTTTTACACGACCTCCTCAATACTTTATGTAAAAACATATTACATTTTCAGAAACCTATCATCATTACTTCAACCTCCTTAAGGGTTTAATTTGGTATGTTTTTGTATGAAGTATTTAAGAGGTCGTGTATAAATTTCAAGACGATTAGGAAGCTAGTCATTAAAATATTAACATTTTGTTAAGAACAACTTTTTAAACAAATTAAAAAAATATTTATCAATAAACTTTGTTTTTTTTCCGTTGCTTCCAATATACTGTAGATATTAAAAAATTGAGAGGTCAAACGAACTTATGGCAAAGTTATATCGGTTTCCATAAGACTAAATTTAATTTAATTTAATTGGTTAATGTTAATTATTCGATAACGAGCTTCCTCATCGTCGTGAAATTTTTACACGACCTCTTAAATAATTCATCCAAAAACATACGAAATTTTCATAACTTTCTCATCATTTGCGATTTGGGACTCAACATCCTTAATATTGATATTAAGTACTTTCCCTTCGCGTGATAAGTTTTTCCATCTAAAATACACGTAAATGAAAAACTTTTTTCAGCAAAATTATACCACTCCACGGTTTTTTATGCTATCACATTGATTTTGGTCGCAATTTACGTAGGATTGAACGATCTTTAAAGTGTCCTGAACAGCGTAAGTGTAACTTACATCGGTGAGATGGTACAGGTCCCTAAAGTGGATTTTTACCCAAAATTCTCGAATTTTTGCTGTTATCTCTGAAATGATTTACTTAACCGAAAAATCGTAAAGAAAAATTTTGTTGGAAATTTAATTTCCTTCAAAAAAGGTCCTTTAGACCTAATTGCTAAAATTGATATTTCTTGAGATATTGAACCTTAACTTATTTATGGTATAAAATTTGTATAGTTTATCGAACCAAAAATTTTAAATTGTTGATATTCCATATCATATCACCATATCACATATTATCAGTGGTGATATGATATGGAATGGCAATAATTTGAAACTTTTGGTTCGATATTCCATAACAATTTTCATATCACAAATAAGTTAACGTTCAATATCTCAAGAAATATTAATTTTAGCAATCAGGTTTAAGAGACCTTTTTTGTAGGAAATTAAATTTCCAGAAAAGTTTTCCTTTGCGGTTTTTCGGTAAAAATAATTATTTCGGAGATAACAGCGAAAAAACGAGAATTCTGGGTAAAAATCAACTTTAGTGACTTCGAACCATCTCACCAGTGTAAGTTACACTTACGCTGTTGAGGACACTTTCAAAGATCGTTCAATTCTACGTAAATTGCGACCAAAATCAATGCGATAGCATAAAAAACCGCGGAGTGGTAAAATTTAGAAGAAAAAAGTTTTTGATTTACGTTTATGTTAGATGGAAAAACTTATCACGCGAAGGGAGAGTACTTAATATTAATATTAAGGGCTGTAACTTTCAGGGAATTTTCTTTCAGACATATACAACAAAATTTCGGGTGGGGAGTGGAATAAAAAAAAACGTTAAAAAAAATCGCCCCAATATATATGACCCTCTCTGCTAGTCCGCTTCATTAAAATCTGAGCTTTTCCCGTGCCTAATATGAGTTAAATCTCGGGTAAAACGAAAATTATTATTTCTCGTTACTCAATCTAATGTTTCAATTCTCTCAATTAAATGTTTCAATGAATCATAATCATGGTCAAACATAATCAATTTGCAGATTTTCAAAATATTGATTATGTTTGACCATTTACCTCCATTTTATTGTTGATAAGCCGTCGATCGACTTTGAGGATAATTTATACCGCCCAATTAATTAATCCCGATATCCCTGAGAATGTTGAAAATGGCAAAAAATTATTTAAAGGATTTGTTATAATGTTTTTATTCCATTTTAAGAGGATTTTAAGGGCTATTCGATGAAAAATTGATCGGAAAACGCAAGATAAGTATTAGTTTCTAGAAATAGTAAAGGTGCGGTCGTCAAAAGTCTCAAAAATGTTTGGAATTTAAAGGGTCCGCATAGTTGTACGATTTAAGAAATTTCACTAGCAAAATATCAGGAAAATTCATTTTTCAGGATTCCGTGAGTATCGCATCTACATAAAATATGATTTTTTTCGATATTTTATTATTTTATTATATTTCAAATTATTTTATTTTTAATATTTTATTTATTTTATTATTCGAGATATTGTTGTTAATTTATTGCAAGAACAATCTTTGAAAGTATGAGATTCGAATGCAGAAAGCTTGTAACTACGTTTCCTTGAGTTTCCTCCCTATTTCTGTCTGAGGTTTTGCATATACGCGTTATAAATCGCTGGTTCAATGCTCAGTGGGCGGAAGAAGGAGAAAATGAGAGAAATAGAGAAAGAGAGAAAGCGGAATAGCGGGCATAATGGCGTGCGGACATCGAGTTCACATTTGTACCATACCTGGATAAATGTAAGCTCCATTAGGAATCTCATATGGTCGCTTATAAAGTATGGACGATACTGCGTATGGGATGGATAAAACCGGATGAGAGGGAAAAGAGGAAACGCAACGACGAGAAATTCCGCAGAGACGAGAGAACGTTTGTATTATTCGATTTTACGAATCGATAATAACGAAGATGGCTACACGGAAAAAAATGATCAGTGACAATTCATGTGTAATATATTTAAAAAATTACTGAATTCAATGCAGAATATACGGTTCAGAACTGTAATTCAGGCGTTTTACTGGGAATTCATTATAAATTAATGGATTTAATGTAGTTTCTACTTTTCAAACCATTATAAATGCTGATTTACACTGTAAAAAATGCAATGTTCACCGCAAAAAAAAAATGACAAAGTAGAAATAACAAGCAGAAACGACGAAATCCACTGTGTTTGAACTGTAAAATTTACAATGGTCTCTGTAGAATTTTCAAAGCACATAATTAGAAATTGCAGTGTTCCCAGTGAAAAATCAAATGGGTGCCGCAAAATATGCAACGTCAAATTCAATTTTTACAGTGTGGCACTGTAACGGGACGACCTGCGGCGGGCCACGATTTCTGCATTTCGCCCGAGATCCGCTAGATAGCGTCGGACGGCGCGCCCTCTCGCGCCAGCGAGAGAGCGACCGAGCACCTATAAGGTCCGATGTATTACCAACATCGGCGTCCTCAATTGACATGCAATTGTTGGAACATCACCCGCGTTCTGTGGTCGAGCAGTCCTTATGGACTGAAGACTGCATTTTCTTAACAGATCACCATTGCACTTCGGTGACGCTCGTGCTCTTTATGGGTGCGATGTTAAACTAAATTCGCTTCATTAATTGATCTCACGATTAATTAGTCAAGTACAAGCCTTCGTAGTTACGAGCCTGAGCGACAATAAATAACGGTTTATTGCGATATTTGAATAAATTGGAATTCATTCAAATATCGAAACGTTTCACTGCACTATAATTTATTTTAGAAATTGCAGTATTTTCAGTGAAAAATAAAAAACGTACCGCAAAATATACCACGTTCTTTTCAATTTTTACAATTTACACTGTAATTTTTTCACGGGCCCTGGATAATTTTTACAATGTGAAATGTGTAAAAAGTTCATCGGATACAACAGAAATATAACGTTTCACGTAGTGTACATTTTACTGTTCCACACTGTAAAAATTCGTCTGATGGGCATGTACCATGTCATATGTGACATCTGTTTATTGTATTAAAGAAATGTGCAAATTTCACTGTTTGCCCTTCCAGAAGGCGCTGTTGATGGGGAAAACTGTACAAATTAATGGGAATCTCAGCAGTTCTCACTGATCATTTTTTTCCGTGTATCTGCGAATGTACTTTGACTCCAAAACTTTTTTTCCCTTCACCATTGATACAGTTGGAATTTTCGACTAATTTCAATTGAAAAATAAAGCACCATGATCGAATATTCAAGCTCTTACGATGATGGTCATGATAATGGATTCCAAAAATTCCAAAAATTGTTTGTCCACATTTTGAAAGAAAAAATAGCGTGGATCTGGATTACAGAGTTTCCATTTATTATCTGAAAAATTTATAAAAATGACTCTACAGGAAAACAATGAAGTTTTCGCCATTATATATCCCCAAAGACAGTTTTTCACGGATTTCCAACATTAAATTTATAATTTTGTTTTTATCTTAATGAGTGAGAGATGATTTTGTATGTTGAAAGATATTTTACGAATTGATGTAATTAGTTTTCTGCATTAGATTCTCAATTGAACGAAAAAATTGAATTAATGTCGCAGCTCCGTTATTTTTTATAAACAAATGGTTCTAATTTTTAAACAATGAATTTTTTTATTGATATTTTTTCATGAATCCATAGAATAGCTATGGAGAAAGAGAATGAGCTGCCACGCGTCTAAATGGAATTAAAATTATAAATTGCACATCACGAAAAGCAGCGTAAAAATATGTGGGTCACTCCATGTCAAATCGACCAATAGTTGGAGTCGAGCGCGTTCAATTTCGATGAAATTTGGTCAGAAGTTATCTTTTATCATAAAACGACGTTCTACCAAAAGAAACAAATTTTTACAAAAATTTTGAAAGTTTTATGCAAAATTCAAAATTTCGTTATTTCAATTTTTTTAAAGCGTTTCAAGTGCAAACTACATGTATATTAGTTAGACATGCATATTAAGTTTACGCTTAAAACGCTTTACGAAATAAATAAAAACGCAAATTCAATTATGTTTCTGTTTTTACATTCTTATGTCATTAATTGAAGTTTTTACTGTTCAAAATTACAAAATTACACGATTGCTCAACTTTATTTGATTTAAAGGTAGAAAAAAAAATTTTAACCAAATTTTCACGATTTAAAAAAATGCAAAATTCTCAAAATTTATCATTTTTCAAATTTTTTTTTCGGAATATTTTTTTTTATGGCCCCAAGTATACTCTTTCAGACGAACTCCGAACGATTTTGTTTATAACAATAATAGTTTTCGAGATATTCAAAAATAAATTTGAAAAATTGACAAAATGGTAAAATTTTGAATCTTGCATAACTTGCAAAAAAAATTCTAATTTTTTTCCTTTGGTAGAACCTTGTTTTATGATGAAAGAAAACTTCTGGAATTTTTTTATCGAAATTGAAAGGGGCCGATTCCAACTATTGGTCGATTTGGCAAGGAGTGACCCATGCGCATCAATTCATTAGCTTTAACTGAGCTATTTTTCTCTAAAATCATTGTGAAATATTTTTGCCTAAGTACGAACTGTTCAATCTAGATCCACATTGGTCCCCATTGGTTTCTCATTTAAAAAGTGCAAAAATAATTTCTGAAATTTTGCTACTTGATGGACTTACCTCATTTTCTCTCTCATTCTTTGTCTAACCTTGATGCAAATGTTGTAACGATTTGGGAGACGTTAGATTACAACATTAGTTATTACATTTCGCATTTTCCAGAGGAAGAGAGACATTGAGAGAGGGAAAATTATCTACAGGTTCATCCTAAGTGAATTTCGAGTGAAGGACCGTGAAAGAACCCCGGAGGAAACTTTTTTCAAGTGTAAGTATTATTACATACTATATATACAGGGATGGAAAAATCACCGGGGGCAATATAAAGTCCTGTATATCTTTTACGAGCTAGTAATTTCAAGCTTCGCCACGGATCAACGTTTTACGATAGTAAAACAGCGTTTTGCCCACATATATATATATATATATATATGTATACGTTCGTAGACTAAAAGTACTTGGATAGTAATTCTGTGATATTACATATGTTTTTCGTGACGTCGCGTGTGTTTTAAGGTCTCGTGGTGTACTCGCCCTAAAATCACGCTTCTCGAGCCATAAACGATCTTGTATGTAATTGCATTCCACCGATATTACACATGACACGAGAAATAATTACAATATTTTACATCGTTTTTTTCGCACTGCAATTACAACTGATTTTACACAAATGAGTCTCATGAGAGTGTAAAAGGTTGAAGGAGGATGGAGCCTTTAAGAGAATGTGAAAGGTCCGTTTTACCGATAAATTTTCAAAATTAAAAGAATTGTTTTTAAAAAAATCGATTTTTTTCAATTTCAATTTTGTATTGTACATACACGGAACATTTCATGTCAATCCGATACATTTTTTCGAAATTATAAGCATATTTTTAATCCCATAATTACTGTGTGTAAAGTCCCTTTGAAACTTTGAACGCGTTTTTCTCAAAACTGTGTTTCTTGAGTCGGTAAGCAAGATTTCTCACAAACGACATAACCGATCGCTCTCAAATGTTTACACAAGCTTTATAGATATATTTATGAGCATTTAATGAAAGGTTTGCTTTTACCGATAAATATTTTTCATTTTATAAACAATTTAAGGCAAAAATGTTCATAAAAAATCGAAATTTTTTTTTAGAAGCCGCCATTTTGGTAAAAATTAATATTACTCTTATTCCTTCGATTAAATACTAGATTACACCTTATATTAACGAAATCTTTTTTATTGTTTTATTTTGGATGCTCCAATCCAGAGATATCATGCTCACCGCAAGACACATTTTTTTAGCGGTTCAAGAAACATTACTTAAAAAAAAAAAATTCAAAATGAAGTTAAAAGTTACAAAAATATGTATATACATTTTTACGTTAATAAATTAAAATGTCTTTCCAAAAAAAATTCTTGAAAAATTGCTTTTCTTTCGACCTCCTCACTGCGTACAACCCCTTAAAGTTCGTGGTTAAACCAGAAAAGCATTCGTAGCGTTTGATTGAACACAATCAGCTATACTTTACGCTAATTTTTGACAAGGTGTTTTTTCCTTCAATTTTTCTCAAGAATAATTAGTATTTTTTGACCCTAGTGATTACCTACTTTGGAAAATCTTCTGCAGACTTTCATCAAGATTATTGTTCATTATTATCATCCAAAATTGATGACCTGTCAACTTTTTTCATCCGAAGAAACAAATGGCGGAAATTTGCCAATTTTCATTGGAATTCGTTGCGAAAGGGTCGATGATGATAAAAAATGTAATCGCAATTAATAATTTCCATTATCAAGGATATTTTGTCAGAATTAGTTATTGTAGCTTAATTTGTAGATATTTGTAGAAATTATTTAACAACTTTAGCAACGATTTGACTATCTTCAAGCGTTTCGAATTCTTAATTGAGCCTAATTTGGAGCTTTCGAAAAACGCTTTTCTCTAGTCTTCAACTATAAATGGCTTATGGAACTTCCATTTTTTCATGAATTACGAGCTCCAAAGCAAGCATAGGGCACTTTTACTCTCTTATTATATTCTTACTCTCCTTTTTTCCTTTTTTCTTCTTCCCTTTCTCTCTCTTTCTCTCGTTGTCTCGCGACACGCGCCAAACAATTTTCTTTCCTCGTCACACGTGATTTACATCGCTCTCTCTCTCTGTACAGATTGCGCGGGTTTTCTATACGTACCTCATAGCACAGCGTTGAAGCCCTCAAAGCCTCTTAAATAAACATACATCACCATCTCTCGAAATTACGCAAGCATGCACGTTTCGTCCGCTAGAAGTTAACTCGGCCCGGCCTCGAGGCAAAACTAATAAATCTGAGGTAACTCCCAATGTAAACGTTCCTTCTCGCTCTCCACTCCATCTGTTTTCCAATGGCGACACGACGAAAAAATTTCTTTTTTTTGAACCTATGTTATTTATGAATAGAGAAGTCTGGGGCTATTTGTCATTCTGACGGCATCTCCATTTTTTTAATTGTATGAGCCGAATTAAATTTGATATCGGAGGAATTCATACCAATTATTATGAGGAATTAGGAATTTTTCCCAAATTTTTTACACCCTCTATTTTCCGCGATACTGTTATTCGTAGTTTCCCCCTTTTTAGGGTTCCACAGTAAAAAGGGACAAATGTGTAAAATGAATTTTAGAAAAATAAAACAGATTTTTGGGTACCTCCCCTAGATATAACGTAGAATATTTTTCATTTTCGTTGAGGTCTTGAGAAATCATTTTCAGGGTTCCTGAGCAATTTTTCGGTACTATTCTATGTAGAAATTGCCAAATATGAAGATTACAGCTCTAATTAATTTACTAATTACAGCTTTTAATTATTTTGTAACGCTAGAACATACTAAGGAGTGTTTTTCACATCTTATTGTGTCAAGATTAGTCGTTCCAAATCCATCCTGTCAAATTCAACATTTTCCAAGGTTAAGGTCCTTCAAGGTTGCGGCTTACTTTCTGCATAATTGGCCAATTTGCTTTACAAGCTTTTGTTTGTTCATTTTTTCAAAATTACAGACGACGATATATTCTTAAAGGTCTAAACTTTAAGAATATGAAAAAATATGATTTTTTAAAAATTCTAGACCAGGATGCCGATTTAATCGAATGGTAAATAGAAAAACCCATTGCTATTCCTCTATAAAAATCGTACGGAGCCCTCCATTCACGACCTTCAATGTTATAGTGAAAACTATGATTTCAAATAGCAAAATAATAAAAATTAGTTTTTTCTCTGGGCCAGCCCAATATATATAATATAGATAATATATGAGGTATTCCCGCTCAACGGGACCCCCCCTTTTAGGCCGACCTCTTTCGATTTTTTTGAAACTCGAGTACGTTTTAGTGTTGCCTAAAAGTATATTGTACACCAATTTTCAGATCTCTGACTATAATACTCTTTGGAATACACCAAAAGTAATATTTCAAACTTTTTGCGTATTCAGCGCTTCGGAGCTTTGGCACGCCGCGAAATAAAATCGAAAAAATTCTTCGACAGTAGCTTTCGATAGGAAATTTCTTGCGCATTTCGAAAAAAGTATCAGCGATTCCGAAAAAAAAACGAATTCATTTAAATTTCGGCCAAAAACCGAAAAAATTGATTTACAAAAAAAGAGCATAATTTAATTTGGCGGAACAATTTTTTTCATGTTTTGTATATATCTGCGAAGTCACGATATAAATTTCAAGTTGGAACTCACATCCGTTTACTAATGCCAAGTCTTCTAGTAGGATAAAAATTCTTAAATATCGTGTTTTTCGTATTCAACAGTTCCCTGATGTATTATATAGCGTTTTTTTAACGAATTTTGAATTTAGTAAATTTATTTAATTAATTAAATTAAATATATTAAATCAAATTTATTAAATTTTGAATTTGATAAATTTATAAAATTCAAAATTCGTTAAAAAAACTATATAATATATCAGAGAACTGTTGAATACGAAAAACACAATATTTAAGAATTTTTATCCTACTAAAAGACTTGGCATTGGTAAACGGATGCGAGTTCCAACTTGAAATTTATATCGTGACTTCTCAGATATATACAAAAAATGAAAAAAATTGTCCCACCAAATTAAATTAAGCTCTTTTTTTGTAAATCAATTTTTTCGGTTTTTGGCCAAAATTCAAATGAATTCGTTTTTTTTCGGAATTGCTGATATTTTTTTCGAAAAGGGCAAGAAATTTCCAATCGAAAGCTATTGTCAAAGAATTTTTTCGATTTTATTTCGCGTCGTGCCAAAGCTCCGAAGCGCTGAATACGCAAAAAGATTGAAATATAACTTTTGGTGTATTCCAAAGAGTATTATAGTTAGAGATCTGAAAATTGGTGTACAATATACTTTCAGGCAACACTAAAACATACTCGAGTTTCAAGAAAATCGAAAGAGGTCGGCCTAAAAGGGGGTGCCGTTGAGCGGGAATACCTCATATATTACACTGTGAATATGTGTGAACGTTGGTCATTTCTTAAAAAATTAGGTTATTTATATTAATGCAATTTAAACTTTTGTTTCAAGAAAGATTTTAAGATATTAAGTAATAAGTTTCAACATTTTGCCGGAAATTAAAAAAAAAGTAAAATTTACTCTAAATTTAACTTTAACCTTGAATAACTTTTGAAGGAGTGAGTTTATCGAAAAACCATAAGAGATCTTTTTTGTGCAGCGTTCAATTCTCTACAAGAATATGTGTCGTTCACTTTGGTACATTGACTTGAAGCCGAGATATAAAATTTCAAAGTTTCGAAATTTTTTTTCCTGTATATTATTTAAATGGGAAATAGAAATTTGCGATAAGACATATCTAAATATTTATATTAAGAGCTCAGCTTTCAACAGGCATCTTTTTTCACCTCCCCGAAAGTATCTAATATGTTATTTCGAAAAACAAAAAATAGTCGCCTTTTTTGAATCAGTCTAATGTATACCAATCCAGGAGAGACCGTATAAATTAGTAGTATAGACAATCTTGTTCAGACCGGCAGAAGAAATGGCGTGTTTAGAGCTGCGCGGAGTTCGAAGTGGATAAGGTGCCGTGTAAGATCGTATAAAGAGAGAAAAATGCGGGAGTCTTATACTCGAGAGATCGTTTTGCCGTTGTGTCAATCTCGTTTTGTGTTTCCTGGGGTTGCGCACAGCGAGGGAATTTGCAGCGACACAGAGAAAGAAACAAAGTTGGGACGACGTCAAGAACGAGGGACGAGAGATGAACGCAGCGAACTCGTTTCCTCTTGGCGTCGCCAATAATCGATTCCCATTTCGCGAATACCACACAACGATCGATCCGATCGATCGATCGAGAGATTCTCGTTCTCTCCAGATCTCGCGGACTCCAGAGACACGAGAGAGACGTGTTCTTTGAAGGTGTATATGGGGCATTCCATACCAAGTCGACCCGAGTGTGACCCTCGACCTCGTTGATTTCGTTTACGATTTTTTATATGATTCTTCCAACTCGAAATAGCATTCAGAATTTTTTTCAGATTTTTAAAACCAAATTTGAGTACGTTATGATTTTTTGAACATTTTTTTCGAAAGCCTCGAGGGCCGTAATTTAAAAAATTGAAAAATCATCAAAAATCCGGTGATAATGAATGAATTTTTGACCCAAAATTCATGATGTCCAGGATTTCCTTTCTACCTTGATTTTAGGTTTTTATGAAGAAAATGTAAAAAAAAAATAGATGCAGAGATTGATCTACCTTTTTTTTCGTTAACCAACAATTTCCCAAAATAGTTGGTTAATTTCTGCATCTATTTTTTTTACGTTTTCTTTATAAAGACCTAAAATCGAGGTGGAAGCGAAAGCCTGGACATAATGAATTTTGGGTCAAAAATTTTCATTTTTGACACCGGATTTTTGATAATTTGTTCAGATTTTGAAATTACGACCCTTGAGGTTTTCGAAAAAAATGTTCAAAAAATCATAACGTACTCAAATTTGGTTTTAAATATCTGAAAAAATTTCTAAATGCTATTTTGAGTTGGAAAAATCATATGAAAAATCGTAAACGAAATCAGCGAGATCGAGGGTCCCACTCAGGTTCACTTGGTATGGAATGCCCCATATATGTTGGTACTTCTCGCGGTCTGTAGTCGTTGTAGATGTGACAAATGACACACAGCGGTGAATATATACGTAATTGTATGTTTGTCTGTATGTCCCGTTGGAGAAAAAAGTTCGGAGCGGAAGAAAGAGCAAGAAAACGTTGGTTTAGGGATGTTTGATTCTTTGGAAAGAATCGATTCTCTAATCGATTCTGAATCGAATCAAGAAAACCGATTTTCATGAAAAATCGAATCCCAAGAATCGTTTTCGTAAGAATCGATTTTTAAAAATGGTAAAAAAAATTAATTGTTAATCAAAGGTTACGTTAGTGTTTATTAAGTTTTTGCTATGGAAAATGATTGAATTGGATTAATTTATTTTTAATACCAAATGATTAATGCAAAATAACAAGTATAAAGCAGTTTTCATTCCGGCTAAACATAGTTTGATTCTTTTGCACATTTGCACTTTTTAATGTAGTCTTTAACATGTTATGAATATATTTAACAAATCAGACTTTTTTTCTATTACATAAGTTTCTATTGTTTTACGATATTTTGTATATTTTTACTTTCGATTATTTTTTTCGTCGGATCATATTTTCCATATTTTAACTTTTAATTTGTTTTACTCTTTTTTTCACGTTTTCATATTTTCACATACTTTTTTTTCTTTTAACCTTGACGTTGATGTTTCATAGACTTTTGTCAATATTTATTTAATTGCCAATCTTTAATGGATGATGAATTTAATAAAAAATCGAATTTTCGATGTTTTAAGTCAAGAATCGATTACCCTGAACATCGAAAAGAAAATAATCGATTCAAAAGATCGATTTTTTGAACAAAAGAATCGATCTTTCAAAAAATCGAATCGAAATCGAACATCCCTACTTTGTTCTACTCTTCCAGGGGATATAATCGAGGCTTTGGCTGAGAAGTTGGTCTCAAACGATTGTAAAAAGAATTGTCAATTTTATTTTAACACAATTTAAGGAAATTAGGGCACTGCGGACAAGTTAAATTAGTGCTGAAATTTGAAAATCGCCTCCGTAAAGATCTGTCCATGAATCCGACGAAGCTTAGTTTGTTCTGGAATGTGTCTTCTCCAAAAAATAGTCTCAGGAATTAATTTGCCATGGTACCAGCTGTTTTACACTAATTTTTGACAAGGAGGATTTTCGGTCGGTTTTTTTAAGTCACATGGCGTTGAAAATAAAAAAATCAATTTTTTTTTTAAATTGATTTAATAGTACAATATGTTTATACTTTTTCCCCAAAGTTTCAAATCGATTGGAGCAAGTCTAGACAGAGATAGAGCTTTTGGAAATTCCTCTCATTAGGTTTCGTTAGAATTTTCCAAATTTTCAAAAACAAGTTTTATAAAATATTGTTTAAATGTTGCTATTTAATATGCTTAAAATCGATCAATAGCAAGGACGTCAAGGACTGTTAAACCTGACCATCGATTTAAAAAATTGATTTCCATTGATTTTTTTTTAATCGATCTGTATAAAAAGAAAATTTCTTGAATTCAATATTTTTTTGAGTACGGTAATCGATATTATCACCCCTACTGTGTTTGTCCCTAAATAAAAAAATAAAAATAAAAAATGCATGAGAGTAACGAGGCTAACTGCTTTCTTCATTTTAAAGGGTACTCTTGAAACGACTGGTGATTGAATTTATTCGATCGATCGATCTCTCTGTCTTTCTATCTCCCTCTCGTTGCGATTTCCCTTCGTGATTTACACAAACAGGTGACGAAGCAAGAAAAACGTGTCGTGAGGTGAAAGCACTTGTGGAATTGCGATAGATTCATTCGATTTAAATAAAAATCGATAGAACAATGAACCAATAAAAGGGATGTCGAATAATAGAAATAAGCAAAGTCCAAAAAAAATTGTGAATTACCAAAAGTCAAGAAAATGAATTTTAAATAAACAAGAATCAATTATAAGAACTTTAATTGTTTAATAGACCAAAAGATGATAAGCAATTAACTAAAAATTACAAAATAATTAAAAATATAAATAAATCAATGCGAATCTGGTGAATTTCTCGTCTCGAAGCAACGAGAAATAAAAATGTCTCGTCTCGTCTCGAAGCAACGAGAAAAAATATCTTGTCTCGTCTAGGAAAAATTTCTAAAAATGTTTCTCGTCTCGAAAACAAATCCGCGAAACATTTTGCGTCTCAACTGTCGAGATTCAGAAACAACGAGACGAGACGAGATGCTCCAGAATCTCGAGAATCTCGAGAGAAAAATAGAGATTTAGAATAGAGAAAATAGAGTTTGTGGTCAAATTGACTAATTTTTGGTTTATATATTGAGAGGCATAAATTTATTGAAAATTTAATTTAAGGAATTTGAGAAATCTCGAGATTGATGAGATTCTCGAATGTTTCGATTGGAAATCTCGTCGGGCGAGAATAGTTTCTCGTCTCGTCTCGAAACTCCGAAACTAGATTCTTTTAAGATGACACGAGATATTTCTCAATCTCGTCTCGTCTCGTCTCGACGACGCGTCCCTATTCTCTCGCTTCTCTCATTCTCTCACATGTATGTGGTAAAATCATAAAATGAGCGGAAAGTGTAGGTTTATGTTCCCCGGAGTTATTCTCTCTGGGATTCTGTTTTCAACGAATGTTACATGTTGAATGCGCACAAGCAGGAAGAAATCTCTCGCGGCCGAAGGAAAAGGAATATTAAGCCGTATTGGCGGTACGTGTCTGCAAACATTAGGGTGGTGCAGTTAACACGTTTTCTTCTCAATTTATCTTCTCTTCGAGATTTTCGTAGCTTTTCCCTTAAACTCCTATTTTAACTCCTACCGAATTAATTATTAGATTAATTATTGTAATAATTAAATGTATAATTATTATAATTTAATCAATTAATTAGTTAATTATTCCAAAAAATGTCTCCAAATATTGTCGCACATTTATAAAGTCCCGCGTGACATAGTATTTCATGAAGAGAAAACAAAAATATGGGGAAAAAATGGACGTCTAATTCAGGAGTAAAAAATCGAGGTTAAAGAGATTTCGAGACCGATAATTCATTCGAAAAATAGTGCAGAGTTTTGAGCAAAATCTTTTGTTTCGTCGAATTTCGAAATTCCCGCTCGCTTCGTAAAAATTAAAAAGCCGCTGAGGCAGTTTAAAAAAAAATCGTGCAAGTTTGAGCTCGAGCAAGATCCATCTTTCAGGTGCAATCGACAAAAATGTCGACGAGGAGCCAGATTAAAAAAAAAGATTCTTCTTGAACCCCTCTAATCTACAATGAGCGCGCAAGCTCGAAAGAGAACTGTGTGATTTTTTCACGTCCAAGTTTCTCGCGAGAGGAGCATATATTCGTACGAATAAGTACGCATATAAAAACATGTGCATGCGTGTGCTTGTACATCGGTGGATCGTTATAAATACCGCAATCAAAAAATGCGCGCAGGGTGGGCGGGAGTTTGCGTGGTCTCGCAGATATTGCCGACATTAAAATGATTGTTTTTTTTATATAAAAGAAATACCTCGTCTCATACTATGGCAAAGAGAAATTAATAAAATCCAGACATATATATATAAATATAATAATTATCGGATGAGGCTAAAAATATTTTTTAGAAGGTTTTTTATAAAATCGGAAAAAAAGTATTGAAAAATCGATTTTTATTTAACTCACCACAATGTCCTGACGTCCAACGTCACCACCGTGCTTGAGAAGTGTCTCGACGCACTCGAAATGGCCCTCTGCGGCTGCTCTCTGCAGTGGAGTGAATCCGGTCTAAAAAAAAACATATACATATCCAAACATTAAAAAAATGAAAATTATATTCTGAACTCCTTCACGGAAAAATAGTCTATTCATGGATTAGCCCTTAATTGACACATTGGGGTACAAGAGACCCCAGGCCTAAATTTCCTTAATTTTAAGTACCTTAATTTAAAAAAAATGGGACCTATAGCTATACCTATATCTGTCGTTAGTTCGAGGATGCCACTACTCTTTCAAGCTTATAGCATCACTCTGAGATAATAAATTTTTATGTAGTAGCCGTCCAAAGTCGAGTGATCTCGCCTCAATATGTCAAGTAAGGTCGAGTGCGAAAATGTTGTGCGATTTTTTTCCTGTTATATTATTTTACTACTGCTATTTTTTTTCTTATACTGCTATATATTAAGTAAACTCAGGCCGATTTTTAACCATTTTTATCGAAAAATGAAAAAGTTATGATTTTTTTTTGCAAAAGTTGTCATTTTTTCATTTTTTTTGGACATTTAATTTTTTTTATCATATTTAACTTTTATATTTTACTATAAATCCTGTATAACTTTGGGTGGTAACCTCTTGAGAAGCTCTAAAAAAGTTTGCAAGTTAAAATAGTAAATGGCATATTTTTTATAAGAATTTTTATCGCTGGGGTACAAACGACCCCAGTGCGTCAAGTACGTTATTCTGCAGAAGTGTGTCAAGTAGTCAGTAGGGTTAGTCCAGTACTACATCATTTCGAGCTGCGAATCCAGTGATTTTATCCAGTAATAACTACTGTCATCCAGTAATAAGTCCAGTAATAACTACTGAATCATAATATCCAGTGATAACTAACCCAGTAATAAGGTATAGTAACAAATTCAGTAATAACTACTGAATAATGGTATCCAGTAATAACTACTGAATAATAATATCCAGTAATAACTACTGAATTATAATATCTAGTAATAACTACTGAATAATAATATCCAGTAATAACTACTGAATAACAAGATCCAGTAATAACTACTGAATAACAATATCCAGTAATAACTACTGAATAACAATATCCAGTAATAACAACTGAATAATAATATTCAGTAATAACTACTAAATAATAATATCCAGTAATAATTACTGAATAATAATATCCAGTAATAACTACTGAATAACAAGATCCAGTAATAACTACTGAATAACAATATCCCGTAATAACAACTGAATAATAATATTCAGTAATAACTACTAAGTAATAATATCCAGTAATAATTATTGAATAATAATATCCAGTAATAACTACTGAATAATAATGTCCATAGTGGTAACTAACCCAGTAATAAATACAGTAACGAATCCAGTAATAACTACTGCATCATTTCAGTAATTTTCACCGGGTCATCATTTCTTCTACGGGCAATAGTGAAAAGTGCTGTAACCAGTTTAGTAATATTGAAGTATTACTGGACACTTCAGTAATTAGTCTTGTGCATGACTTAGTCTTGAATTTTTTTCCGTGTAAAGATCGATGATGGCTACAAAGAGGAAAGTTGTCCAAAATGATTCCCATCGGTAAAATGATCCCTACTGATTTAATGGACTTTACTAACTTTATATGTATTTTAAATGTTTATGTTTTTGTTATGTTTAGTATTTAGCTATTATTGACGCATATTGTAGTTCCTCTGAAGCGTTTGATTTTATTTTGATTCAACGATTTAGTTGAGTTAAGTTGAGATAATAACAATAAGTCAAGTTGAGTTAAGTTTAGTTAATTTTACGCATTTTAAGTTTAGTTAATCGCGACGAATTTTGTTGTAGATTGTCTTGTAGATCTCATACCTGATCTTTGTAGTGCTCAAGTCTAAGATTGTGATTTTCATTAAGAAAAGGAAAGGAAAATAGGTTAAATCATTTTTATTCAATCATGAACTCGGGGATCGTTTTACCCCGTGTCATTTTCATTCGGGGGGAAAAGGGACAAAAACGATTGTAGAGATTGTAAGATAAATATCAAATTTCCAATAAATAATATAACAATTTCCTCGTGGAACTAAACTTGTTTTTCTGGGGGCTTTTCATATCCTGTACAAACTCGGTACATTACTTCCGGTTCCGGAAGGCACCAACGGAGAGAGTAAAGTACGTATATGCGAGGAGTTACGATAAGTAATGAAAATAAAAAATGTTCGATCGAATGAGCCGAGTTTTAATTCACTTTCGTGCGTAAAAGTTGTCTGCCGAGGATTTTCCCAGCTAACGGGATTACAAAAAAAAAAAACGTCGCTCGATTGTGCTTATACCAAAAGAGAGTTTGTCTCGTCACAGATTCCTGTTTGAGAAAGACTGATAGGACGACTCCTGATTTACGAAAAGTATAAATGACCGATGTATGTGTCGCATTTATTTTATTTTCTTCATTTTGAAGACTCGGCATCGCGACGTTAATCACGCAAAGTATACGAGTTTCCACTCTCTAACGATCGAATTCATTCTCGTATTGCTAATGCTCGATACTATTAACTCGTATACCGAGATACGCATGCGGCGATAAAAGTCGGAAAAACGTTCAATTATTTATTAATTAGGCGTTTCCATGAAAAACCATGATTTATTTACTTGTCCCATGTGACTTGAGAATCAATGTAAAAAAAAACTACGACTGATAAAAAAATGATTTGACCGGATGTAAAAAAAATGATTATGGGGCGCTTGATTGGCGATCGAAAATATTTTCAATCGCAATTGTAAATTATATTTGAAGCATAAACGTGGAATATCTGAGATTAAAAAAATTGTATTTTTTGGACGAATATTTTGGATATGAAAATTAATAATAAAAAAAAGGCAATTAAAAGTATTATGGTCAAAATAAAAAAAAAAACCATGTACATTTTATATTCAAATGAAAAACGTATCAAAGATTATTTTGCGACGATTCAGATCATTAGGCAATTATCATTGAGATGACCTTGAAACAAATTTTTGAATAAATGTTTTTCCGTCTTTGTGTAGACACTAAAAAGATAAGCCCGTCCGTTCCAATATTTTTATTGGATTTTTTGGATCCTGACTTTATCATGGATGGTTGAGACTGTTTCTTTCAATTCTTTTACGCCACATTTTTTGAGATATTCATCATTCAGTTTGAAGTTTCCTCTTTCTCTGTAAGTGTTTACACAAAACAGTGTGTCAGCAGTTTCGTTCATAATATTTTCCGGGCATATTTGGAAAATATTGTGACTCACAACTCTGGTTATGTAATAAAAAATCAAATTTATTGAAATTCGAATACTCCAAAACTGATGAACCGATTTTCAATTTTTTAAAAAAAATTTGTAACAACAATGGCTAAGTTTGCACGTAGCCGATTTCGAAAATTTTTAATAATTACTATTTTTAAACCTTGTTTGAATAAAAGTGGCCTTAAAAAGTTTTAAAAAAATCAATTCGTCGCCATTTTATAAATAATCAGAGAAAAAAAAATCGCTGGGCATAAAGATACCCACGTTCGTATAGATATTAATATTCTTATTAATTTTCAGATAACTCTTCAATAATGGGAACATGAAGAGGAAATTTTTTTCATGTTGAAAAAATATCTGAATAACTTATTTCAAGATTTTAAGATTTTGCAATGAAAATTGCAGAAAAATAGATTCAATATATACTTCATAAAGTAACAACTTGATTTTTCAATAATTAGTTACGTCTGTGAAAATAGTTTTCAAACATTAACAATTTTTTCATCCCTTACAGTAACTTTCCTCCTTAATTAATGGGAGAATCGTTCGGTGCGACAGTTTTTCCAAAATATTGAAGAAAAAAATTAATTGAGGTTGATCCCGAGGAGAGCACAATTTTTTTTTTCGAAATATTTTCGAATATTTCAATAAACGAAACTCCGACTTGGATTTAGGGGAAATGATGGATATGGGCCTATTTTTTTTTCCGAAGAACCGGAAAGTAGCATCAAGTCAAATAAGATATATAGTGAACATCAATTCATCGATTTTAAGAAATAGCTCTGTTTCTTAAAATCAATAAAAAAATTTAATCGCTCTTCGCGGCAACATATTTCATTTTTGATAATAGACGTCATATTTCATTTTCGATTTCTCTCTAATCAAACAAGACTGTGACGTGGATGGCTCAAGGTACCAAGAAAAGGCTTCATAATAAACTAATGAGGAAAGTGATAAAAAAAAATCTACACGTCAGCATGTGACTTCAGAAATGATAGCCACATGTTCAATCGTCTATTACCCCCCTCCTACCTTTGCCAAATACTACTCGAGGAAGATAGGAAATTTGGGGATATAAAAAGGTGTTTCGTTCGAGTTTCGTGTCAAACAGTGTCTCGAAACCTCCGAACGATGAAGGCTCGTCTGATTATCGTCGCTTTTGCTGTTTTTGTGATCGTCAGCGTGACAGCGAAAGACACACCAGGTCAGTATTTGCACTATCATCTGGAGCATTTTTTTAAGGTTGAATACAATATTTAAAATTAGGTTAAACCAATAATCTGAATAATAATAATAATAATAATAATAATAATAATAATAATCACATATTGTATTTATACAATATTTGGTAATTGCGCAGATTATTGGCTTAACCTAATTTTAATGATAATTACGTAGAAATCATTGTCCGTGGAATATGTCGTTGTTTGCATGATTTCCAAAAACTTTCTCCATACAATTTGGCGAGGTAATCACTCCTCCATGTTTTTTAGTGTTGGAAGATTAAAAGGTTATTTAGACTAATGAATAATGATGAATGAAATGAAATGACAAGAGAATAAGGTAAATAAATAAAAAAAAAAATTAATCACCCTTTCTTCGTTTTTTTACTTTTTAGCAACAACTTTTTTCTCATAAGAAATTATGCATCGAAAGAAATGTTAACTTCCGATATTTATAGTGGGTCAAAGTATCTCTACGTTTTGTCATTCCTGCCTAAGGAGGTTTTCTGCTCTGGAGAGATACATTAATATTTATTAATTCATACATAAATATTTATTAATTCATACTTTAATATTTATTGATATTTTGACAGGAAACAAAACGATTTTCGAGAAAAAAAATTAATATTAAATAAATTATAAGTTGGTAAAGTTGGAGCTAAAAAATGGGGCGGGCTGACTAACACGATTGCAACCTTTCTAGTTGTCTGATACCAAAAATGAAAAAAGTATTCATAATTCGTGAGAATGTCGATATAAACTCTACCTCAGAGAAAAAAAAATCCCAAAATGGCGGCTGTCTGAACAAAAAAAGGCGTTTTGTTGACTCTTTTTTCATAGTTTTTAATTTTTTTACAATAGTAAAAAAAAAATTATGATACAAAAGTGGTGGAGACGATAGAGAGTTATACATTGACGATCGGTAAAAAATTTCGAGTGAATCGGTTCAGTAGAATTTGAATTATCATGTCAGCCATGTTGAGAAAAGTAGTTTTAAGAAAAACGTCTATAGTCCAATTTTGCTGCGTCACTAAAATAGCTATAACTCCATAAATTATTGGAATTTAAAAATTTCCTTTTGCGGATATACTCTTAAAGGTCTAAACTTCAAGAATATGCAACAAAATTATCCTTTCAAAATTCTAGACCAGAATACCTCCTTAAAGTTACGCTCCGACGTGACGGGCGTAGTTGCTGCATCACTAAAATAGCTATAATTCGGTAAATTATTGGAATTAAAAAAATTCCTTTTGAGAATATGCAAAAAATTGATTTTTTCAAAATTCGAGACCAGAATACCGCCTGAAATAATGGCAACCGCAACTATGAAGATTACAGCGTTAACTAATGTACTAATTACAGCTTTAACTAATTATCCTGTAACGTTAAAAAAATAGTACAGGAGTGGTTTTTTTAACGTCTTATTGTATCAAGAATAGTCGTTGCAAATCCTGTCAAAGTTAACATATGTTCCAAGGTCAAGGTCCTTCAAGGTGCGGCTTACTTTCTGCATAATTAGCCAATTTGCTTTATAAACTTTTGTTCTATCACTTTTGTTTTGTTTTTTTAATTACAGACGACGAGTACGAAAAATGCAGATTACCAAATGGCGGCTCTGGCACATGCGTGAGCGCACGCCGATGTCTTTCCGCCGAGAAACAGATTAGAGAAGCGTACATGACCAGCGAGAGACTAAAGTCATTGCCCAAAAGTCTCCATTGTGGTTGGATCTATAGTACGATGCCACGTACACAAAAAATGTGCTGCGAGAATCACGCAGAACCCAGGCCAAGACCGCCAACTTCAAATTATTGGCGAGATCGTTATAACAATCAACAAAATAATCGCGGGAAGGGGAAACCGATATACCCGACATTACATACGCCATTATATATGCCATAATAACTATATAGTGATAATCGATCCATTCAGAATGATTTTCACAAATCTTCAAGAATTACATTTAAAAATTGTGTAAAAAAAATATACGTGACTGCACGACTAAACTCAAAAATCATGAGAAATAAAGTTTTTTCAACTTTTTTCTGTTTTTTTTTTTTCAACTCTACCGAATAATAAAATATTGTTTTTTCAACGTTATTTTTCCTTCACCTATTCGATCACTATTTGGGTATGCCCGTGTCAACGAAGATAACATTATTAGCTTCTCGCTGACGCATTGAGACGAAAATTTCACAAATATATGCGCGATGTTTCCAATGTGGTATGCGAGAGTTAACGGGTTATAGTGAAGAGACCGAAAAGAGCGATTTTTTAAGATTTTTTTTCTGGAAAGACATTTTAATTTATTAACATAAAAATTTATGTACGAATTTTTGAAACTTTGAACTTTATTTTGAAATTTAAAAAAAAAATGAAATAATGATTTTCGTCCTATAAAAAAAGGCGTCTCGAGGTGAGCATCAAATCTCTGGATTGAATCATGCAAAATGCAAAAATAAAAAAGATTTCGTGAATATAAGGTTTAATCTAGTATTTAATCGAAGGAATAAGCAAAATATCAATTTTCAACAAAATGCTGGCTTCTAAAAAAAAAAATTTCAATTTCTCATGAACATTTTTTTGTATTTAAATATATGAACATTACGAAAATTAAATTTAAAAAATCGATTTTTTGAAAATCTTGACTGCGTATAACCCCTTAAGCGAAAGCAAAGGGAAGGTGTGAAGATGTTTTGAAAAACGCTCAAAGTTATCAGAAGTTACGTCTGGCGGAATGAAAGAATCGAGAGAGAGAGGAGAAAAAATGTCTCAGCGTTGAAACTTGGATAGTTTCTTCACCTGTTTTTCTTGGCATTAAATTTTATTGACGAATTATATCAGCGAGGGAAGCAGAACGATCGTTCAAGGATAATTGGAAAGACTCGGAGATAAATATGTGAAAACGATCGTGAGGAAGAGTGAGGAGCAAATAAAGAGAAGGTTTGCTCCGTGATATCGCCGATTGAAATTCAATGAAGTCGAGAATATATATCTCGTAAAGTTTCTCAGCTCTACTTCACTTCTTCTCTCTCTTGTTTTCATCTTCTCGTCGCATTTAGAAGGGAAAAAAATTACCTGTTTTTGTGAACAGGTACTTCAGAAGAGGATTATCAACTTCGAGTAAGAAACTCTGGGGAATAAAATAAAAAAATATGCTACAAAAGGCACTTTTACATCTCTACCTGTTGCAACTTTACCGTTAGACAATTCTACCTGAATACATACTCTAACGATAAAAATCTACCATTTTATGAATTACCTGCATAATATTTATACCGAATGGAAATAAACGCAAAATAAACGAGAACAAGCCTACCGAATTCGACGGAGTTATCGCCGGACACTTGTTTTCGGTAGAGATGTTTTTTTTTTAAATATTTTTTTTTCAAATATTACTCCTCCCCTGAAGAATATTTTTGTAAGTTAGATCGAATATTCGAATCATTCGAATCATTCGAATTATTCGAATAATTATTTTTTGCTCTTAAACTCATCGATTTCGACGAAGAAGTTATGATTTTTTATCATATATTTAACTTAATCATAATATTTTTTTTATAGCTCATTACTGAAGCAATGCAAATTTTAATAAAACATAACTTTTAAAAGAAACTTTCATTACCGACCTTTTAATGAAATGTAAAATTAGATTTTTTTTTTTAGATATTATGAAAATACATCATTAGAAAAATTAACAAATAAATTCAATAAACTGATTATTATTCAAGTGTAATTGAGTTTCTCAAAAGTTATACTCTTTTTATTTATCTGCAAAATATTTCTCCCAAATTTTGAGAAATTTTAACGACAATAAAAAAAAAGTCAATCGTCATCTTTAATTTCTCTTTCTCAGTTTTAACAATTATTGGATTAATTTATTTTTAATATAAGATGACGAATACAGAATAACAAATATAAAGTAGTTTTCATTCTGGCTAAACATAGTTTGATTCTTTTACACATTTGCACTTTTTAATATATTCTTTAAAATATTATGAATATATTTAACAAAAGCGACTGTTTTTCTATTACATTCTATTGTCTTACGATATTTTGTATATTCTTACTTTCGATTATTTTTTTCGTTGAATCATGTTTTCAATATTTCAATATTTTTTAATCTTTTTCTCACATTTTCACACTTTCACATACTTTTTTCTTCTTTTAACCTTGACGTTGATGTTTCATAGACTTTTGTCAATATTTATTTAATTGCCAATCTTTAATAGATGATGAATTTAATCGAAAATCGAAATTTCGATTTTTAAGGTCAAAAATCGATCGACCTAAAGATCGGAAAGGAAAGAATCGATTCAAAAGATTAATTTTTTGAACAAAAGCATCGATTTTTTAAAGAATCGAATCGGAATCAAACATCCCCATATCTTCTTCGTTCTGAAATTTGGTTTCATTTTCAGCTATATTGGTTTATTCAATAATTTCGGCAATGCAAATATTTGTTTAGGTTTTCATCATAAACAGCCATTGTAATAACATGGTCTTTCATTTTTTACCAGGGTTGCAAATAATGCATTACTTTTTTTAATGCATTTGCATTTTCATTAACCATTAAATGTTAATGGTCAATGAAAATGCAATTGCATTAAAAAAGTAATGCATTATTTGCAACCGTGCCCATTATAATGTAGTGTGTAATAGAAAAAATATCCATTTCCCACTGCAATGTAATGGGTAATGGACAAAACTTTGATTGCAATTTTGGGAATGGAAAAATAGAGATGAATAAATTATTGCGGTTTTGCATTACATTTTATTGACTTAGGACTTAGATTTTTAGAATTATAATGTAAATGCTTTTTAGAATTTAAGGTGAAAATCTAAGTCCTAACTCAATAAAATGTAATGCAATAATTTTATCATCTATATTTTTCCATTCCCAAAATGGCAATCAAAGTTTTGTCCATTACACATTACATTGCAATAATTATATAGATGCTTTTTAGAATTATAATATAGTGCTTTTTAGAATTTAAGGTACCTGAAAATCCAAGTCCTAAGTCAATAAAATGTAATGCAAAATTGCAATAATTTATTCATCTAGATTTTTCCATTCCTAAAATTGCAATCAAAGTTTTGTCCATTACACATTACATTGCAATGGGTAATGGAAATTTGTTCTATTACACACTACATTGTAATGAGCAGGGTTGCAAATAATGCATTACTTTTTTTTAATGCAATTGCATTTTCATTAACCATTAACATTTAATGGTTAATGGAAATAATTTTAATGGTTAATGAAAATAATATCCATTAACCATTACATTTTAATGGTTAATGAAAATAATTTCGATTAATCATTTAATTTTAATGGTTAATGAGAATAATTTCCATTAACCATTAAATTTTAATGGTTTATGAAAATAATTTCCATTAACCATTGAATTTTAATGGTTAATGAAAATAATGGTTAATGCATTACTTTTTCATTAAAAATTTTGCAACCCTGTCTTTTACTAGTATTTAGGGGTGTGCGAATATTCGAATTTACGAGTTATTCGCTCACCCCTAATTTTTGTTGTCTTCCCCATCGTAACCGACAATCCACAACATTTTTTCCCCTATCATAGTCGTTGATCACGTGTCTTCGATATTTTTTCTTCTTTCATTTTCTCTTGAGCAGTACGTTTTATCGTTAGTCGCGGAAATACAAAGTCCCTCGTACGAGGGACGTTGAGGGATAATTCGTGGGAGGAACGTCAAACGAGTGGCGTGGGATAGGTCATCGACGACCCTGAAAATTGATGCCCCGGGTTGAGTATAGAAAGTACCTTCTTGGATGAAGGAAGATTCGATGAGAGTGCAGGAAGACGTGGAAGAGGATCGAAGCTACGTGACTCCGATGAGAAAAAGACGCCGTTGTCTTTGGCTTCAACGTCATCATCGTGGTTCATGGGCAAACGCCATCAGACACATTTGTTGCAAAATAATTACGGGCGCGTCACCCTCGGTGGCATTTTATGCAAATTATTCTGGTGATGATACCACAGAATATAGGAAAAATCTGATGCACAAACATCCGGTTGGAGGATCGATTTGTCTTGGTGAACTCAGTTCTGATTCACGCAGTTCGAATCGCGTCGATTTCAGGTTCTCCCCTCTCCTTTAAAATCGCCATTGGCCTCATCGCGGATAGAGCTTTCACGTTCGAAGAGACACGAAAATCGAGAGTCGAAGAAATTCATCTGGACGGGATCCTCGCGTTGAGTAGTCGAAAATCGAAGATCAACGAAGCGAGACGTAAAATTTGGAGAAAAAATAAATATCAAGTATTTCTCTTTGGAATCCTTGAATTAATCGTCTGGATTTCGAGAAACGAAAGTCGATTGCTGTCTTGAGATAGATCACTATGAGACAAAGTCGAAAGTTTATCGGTGTCCTGCTTTTTATCGTTGCGATTGTCGGCCCGAGCAGAGGACGTAAGTCATTTTGTCCAGATTCCTTTGACTAAAAATTATACAACACGAATGATTTTCTGCAAGATCGATTTTTTTGTCCTTTTTCTTCTTCTACAAAATATTCAGTATCGTTGAATTGCATCACGACAACTGGATTTCGTGGCATTTGCATCAGCATTAAACAATGTCTGCCCATTGCAAGACTTATAACAAAAGAACCTCTCGAACCCGAGGACATGAATTATCTGAGGGAAAATCGTTGCGGTACTGACAGCAGAAATTATCCAAAAGTTTGCTGCGTCCCGGAATAAATCGGAACGAACGGACGTCCTTCATGAGCACGTTGAGTTAAACTTATCTTCGAATTTTTAGAGAAGTGTCTACGATTAATTGACCTTTGGAATGGAGTATTGTGCCACATCTGACGCTGTTATCATCGGTATTTAAAGCAGTATCAATTTTTTGGATTTAACCCTTCGTGGTCACACTTATCTAGGTCGAATTGACCTTGATTGACCTTGAACATTTTTGAACGAGTATCGTGACCAAACTATCGGTCGGAAAAATCTAAAAAAATTACAGAACATCCTTCAAACATTCTAGTTGATGTATTTAAAATTAGTTTATAAAAAATCATTGACTATATATTCAAAAAAATTCATAAAGAAAAAAAAAGTAGTCGTGGGGTCCTTTTGACCCAGTGTGACCACGGAGGGTTAAGAAAGTTGGAAGATTGAAATTGAAGATTGAGCATTTGGTCATTGAATTTATAACGATTTTACGTGTACACTATTTAAAAATTTGTTGGATAATTTTACTTAATTTGAGACGCGTTGAGTATTACGAAAGTTCGAGAGAGTATTCTGGTCTAGAATTTTGAATTTTTTTTGCATGTTCTTCAAGTTTAGACCTTTCAGAATGTATCTTCGAAAGGAAATGTTCAAATTCTAATAATTTACGGAGTTAGAGCAAAAACTTTAAACGCGTTTTTCTCAAAACGACTTTTCTCAACACGGCTGATGTGATATCTCCAGTTTTACTCAACCGATTTACTTCAAATTTTTTACCAACCTTCGATGTAATACTCTCTATCACCCCTACCACTTTTGTATCAAAATTAATTTTTTTACCATTATAAAAAAAATAAAAACTATGAAAAAAGAGTCGAAAAACGCCTTTTTTTGTTCAGACAGTCGCCATTTTGCGATTTTTTTCCCGTTTTCTCTGAGGTAGGGGTTATAAAGACATTCTTACTAATTAAGAATCTTTTTTTTAATTTTTTATTGGACAACGAGAAGGGTTTAAATCGTGTCAACCAACATCCCTTTTTTTACCCCCAACTTTACCAGCTTATAACTTATTGAATTTGAATTCTTTTTTCTTGATTTTTTTTGTTAATTTTGTTATTAAAATAATGGTAAAGTTTTGTTTTTATCGAGCTCCAGAAAACGCCCAAAATATATGTCTCTAGACCAGAATACCACATTAATTACGATGAAGAATTAAGTTATTAATTAAATCCACAGTCGCAATTTTGACATATATCGCCATGAAAAAATAATTTTGTATTGCCAATTAGATGCATAATAAAACACTTTTTTTGTAAATCCGATTTATTTTATGGTCTCGCCGAAAAAAAATCACGAAATATGCCTTTTCTTTGGTCTGTAGAGTGGCCTAACCCCTTAATGATAACCAAACCACATGATCCTCGTGAATTACTAAATTCTTATAAAGGACCTGGAAAAAAATTCTAAATTCTCATATCATCGTCACGATAATTCCACGAGTTGTTTGGCCACATCATTGAAAGAATGAATTATAACTTAATTTTCTAATTGAATTTATCGATCAATAAAATAAACACCCTTTTTCGCACAAAATCAACAATTAATTCATTCTCCTCGTTCTAAAACCCGATCCTGAGAGCTCGTATAATCTGGAACGTATGAATTTATGCAACAGTCCGACTCAATCCGAATCCGGTTATGTTAAAAAAAAAAGCGGGGGTTGCCTTTGCTGGGACACTTCGGGTTAGGGGTAACTACCCCCAACGAGGCCGTGTGGCCTAACGGATAAGGCGTCGGACTTCGGATCCGAAGATTGCAGGTTCGAATCCTGTCACGGTCGATATGGATAATTTTTTTTTCATCCTGACATATTTTTTTTCTTCACTCTTCCATAAACTGACGAGGCGAACACAAATGAGAAGCCAAGCGTATGCATATATCTATATATGTGTATAAGATAAATATATACAACGAGAGGGACGTAAAACCGGTTTGAGTATACGCTTATCTTCGCTCGAGAGAGGCCGCATAAAATTCCTAGTCCTCTGTCTCTTCGATTCCCATAGAAATATAAATCGTACCCTGTCGCTCATATCTCGCTCAATTTCTCGTTCTTCAAATGGTTGAGAAGCAAAAAAAAAAACATTCTGTCACAGTTGGAAAAGGTGACGATGCCATTTGTCGCGAGAAAGTGGGACGAAAGTCGATTTAAGGGCATGTGAGATCTCTGTTTTACCGACAAATTATCATCTTCCACAAAGTTGTCCCCACAGATGGTCAAAAATGGTGAGAAGAAAATTGTACATTTCTGGAAAATGACTCTGAAGCACGACATCTTCTTTTGCACGACTATATAATTAATTCCTCTGCAATTTCCGTCGAATAATTTGGGTCATCTTTCTCCAGACGACCGTTAACTGATCGACCATCGCCTCAAAAGAAATCGTGAGTTTGGGAAGTTTATTTTTTGGTCTTCCATTTTATCTCCTACGTTTTTATTTCGAAGTTGGAGCCCTCGAAGCCTCGATGGAAATTCCGAAATAAAGGTTCCAACAATTTTTAACTCCAAAAGTATACTCGGTTTTAAAAATGATGAATTTTGTATTTGAAAAAAAATCAATTTTCATTGCGCTCGAACGTTGAAAACATCGAAATCATAATTGTGGGGGTGTGCAGAGACCTGGATAACTGGCAGTTGCGTTTATTGATCGGAGACGAGGGAAAATGCAGCTTCGAGGTTGCTCCGACGTTCTCAGAAGGGTTCACTGAGAAATTTTTTTTGTTGAAAATGCAAAAATTTGTTTGACTCAATCAAATATTTGTTTCCGGACGATCAACGAGATCATTTTGGTAATTCAACAAAGATACAGTGGAAGTTTTGGTTAAATCGGTTAAATCGTTGCTTGAATGGGCAAAGTTTCAGTTCAATCAAATAAATATCTTTGTACCAAATCAATTGTGTGATTGAAAATACGAATTTTTTATTTGTTACAGCTAAATTTATTTAGTTAAAATATACTAGAAATCAACGAAATATTTTTGTACAGGAACTCAGTAACGTGTAAATTGGACGTGTAAAGTGTATCTGGAAATTGACCAAATAATTTCGTTCACCTCATATCTTATGGTTAACCAAATCCATTTGTTGAATTAATTATAGATTCATTATTTCAAACAAATTAATATTGAATCAATTAAATTTTTTTCAACTAAATGGATTTAGTTGTTTTAACTGAACTTTTTTCTCAGTGTTGTTAGCTTGGGTTATCATTGGCGAGTACACCCCCAACCTCAAATTCGTGGACAATATAGTGATAATTACTGTAGTGTCCAATATTACTCCAATATTGCTCCAAAAACCGTTTTGCTTAATTTTGACTCCATTTTACAAAACCTCAAAATAGCGAAATTTCAAGTGCTTGTACTTTACTTCGGTTTGATCGATTCCAAAATTTCAGTACTTAAAGCCTGTCCCTAAACTTAGAGAATGGCATGTGGTTCATTCCGCTAACTTAATTTTTGTAGAAATGAGAGCACTTTGAAAATCGTCTTAAAAAATTTGCAAAAATCGATGGTCAAACTTTAAAAATCTGCCAAAAATAAAAAAATGATCGGAATCGGATGAACCAAGTGAGGTTCTGAAGCTTGAACGATTACAAAGAGAATGAGCTCGTGTACAAGCCACAATTCTATCTAGAAAATAAATGACAGCCATTTTGGTAAATCGATTAAATTTTAGTCCAAACAAAAAATATAATTTTTTTTTTATTTCGGGTCCTACGTCGATGTTGTTTCTCCCCCTGAACACGAATCTACTAATAGTTTTTTCGAAGGATACAAATTTTCATAAATTTTAATCAAAAACATTTTTGCTCAATTCTGGTCCCATTTTAAAAAACCTGGGAATAACGACATTTCAAGTGTTCATAACTTTACTTCAGTTTGATCGATTCCAAAATTTCAGTACTTAAAGGCTGTCATTAAACTTAGAGAATGGCATTTGGTTCATTCCGGAAATTTAATTTTTGTAGAAATGAGAGCACTTTGAAAATCGTCTTAAAAAATTTGCAAAAATCGATGGTCAAACTTTAAAAATCTGCCAAAAATCGAAAAATGATCGGAATCGGTTGAACCAAGCGTGGTTTTGAAGCTTGAACGATTACAAAGAGAATGAGCTTGTGTCCAAACCGCAATTCTATCAAGAAAATAAATTACAGCCATTTTGGTAAACCGATTGAATTTTGGCCGAAATGCAAAAAAAAAAAAGTTTTTGTAGTTTTTTTGTCAAGCCTTATATCGATGTATTTTTCACCCCTGAACATGAATCTACCAATAGTTTTTTTTTAAATAAAAATTTTCATGAATTTTCGTTAAAAATTGACTAGACTGATTATGCAACTTTGTCAAAAATGCAAATTTCAAGTTTTTTAAAAATCCTTCATTCAATCACGAGCTACTATATCTACTAACAGAAAAAATTTGGTTTTTCCATTTTAGACAAAGCTATTATATGCTGACCACCACGAGAGGACGCTTTTTTGAGTCCTCTCCGGAAACCAAGTCCCATCAGCTGATTTTTTCAAATTTCTCAATGCAAATTTTCTACAACATTGTTTAAGTCCCACTCTTTCATTTGCTAAAAATTTCGAATAAAATAATGTATCTATTACATTTTTAAAAAATATTTAAAAAATGCTTTTTTTCAACCTTCGAATCCTATGTAACCCATTATAAGGCCTCCGGTTATGATGATGCACATTACAACCCTAAGAATGAGGCAAGTGTGAAAAATGCACGTGTGGACGAGGGGTATCGTGTGTGGGTGTGAAGGGAATGGAAAATATGAGAACGCGATTCTAGTTGACCTATGACCGGAAGTTGTACGTGAGGGCCTTCGGGGAGGAGTCCAACGTGCGAGTAAAACCGATGTTCATCCGCGGTTGTACATTACACACGTGTACAAAGGTATATACACTAGGGTGGTCTTTATTTGGAGCTCGGACGAATTTTTTATCAGACGCCCCTCAAATTGACTCCAAATAGTTCAAAAACAGAACCCTAATTTTTTCAGATTTTTAATTGACACCCCTCCCACCAAAAGGGTAGATTTCCCCATTTGAAACGTGGTTTCGGGCGTATTCTCAGGATACATTTTATTCTAAGTGTAATAATTTTTTTAAAAATCTGTTACTGCCCGATTTTATTGTTCATTGATGTCACTATTTAAGGAAAAATTCATATTATCATACGAGTCAATCTAGAAGAATTGCAATTCGTCTAGATTGACCCGTATTAGAATTTTCGATGAATCGCAATTCGTCAAGCTTGGTCCGTATGATGATGTGAATTTTTCCTCAAATAGTAGCAACAATGAACACTATAATGTTGCAGTCACAGATTTAAAAAAAAAATTATTACACTTGGAATAAAACATATCCTGACAATATGACCGAAACACGTGTATTTTCAATGGGAAAATCTACCCTCGTGGTGGGAGGGGTTAGAGTCTGGATAAAAATCTGAAAAAATTAGGATATTGTTTTTGAATTATTTGGAGTCCATTTGGGGGACGTCTGATAAAAAATTCGTCCGGGCCCTAAATAAGACCACCCTAATATATACACACACCTGCGGTCAAGAGGACGATCATCGGTTGTAACGAACGAAAAAACGCCGCGAGCGAAAAATCCAAAGAAACTTTCGCACATTTGCCCGCGCCCTTTGTATCAATATCCGGTGAAAAGGGATTCTCGAAACGCATATGGGGCATTCCACCTCAAATCGGACAGTTTGAAAAACAATAAAAAAGTGTCAAAAGAAATTCTAAATATTGAAAAAAATACTATAAAATAACAAAAATTGGGTCAAAATAAATTTTAAATATTGAAAAAAATACTGTACAGTAACAAAAAATCGTTATTCATAATAATTTATAAAAAAAAAAAATTCATTTTCAAGAATCGAAAAAAAAATAGTAGTTATTGAGATCCCACGATCGGACTAGTCTTAAAAATTGTTGAATAGATAGATATTTGAAACAAACAATTAAAAAAAGAAATAAAAAATGACATTCACTTTTAAAAACGCGATTTAACGTTGAAAATTCAAAAAACTGATTCAAAGACACGTCGAATATTTTTGTTGTATTTTTTCTGAAAAGGCCATAAAAAACAAAAATTTTGAAAAAAGATCTTTTGATTTGGACCATTATTAAAGAAATTATGTTCAAAATACCAAAAAAAGAGCGGTTTTTTTGTTAATTTAATATCTTTTGAACGGGTAATAAAAAAAATCTCAAAATTCAACAGGAAGGGTCTTTTGATGAGTACTCAAAAATATAAAAAAATTGAGGAAATAAAAAAAAGAAAGTTTTTCAAACTGTCCGATTTGGGATGGAATGCCCCATATACTGTCGGACACGTAAAATTATGTTGTTCGAATCCACGTGTCTGTCGTTTTACACGAGGCGAAAACGATATGCAAGGCATTGCGTATAAGCCGATAAATCAATGGGCGTGGGCGCGGTTAAATCCGAAGACGTTCTGTTGTAATAACCGAAGCGGATTCGCGAATTATTTACATATGACTCGCGGGTATCGCGCTTTAAGTATAAACGCGAGTCTCGACGAGCTTGTAAGAGGGAAAAGAATAATAGAACGTATTTGAAATAAAGTTTGCGAGGCTGTGGATAAATATCGATGACTCTGAGGGCTGAGGAATGGGATACGAAGGGTTCTTTACCGAGTGGACGATCCCTTCGTATTCCGTCTCTTTGGTCCCCAGAATTGTCTAAAATTAATTTAAATTGTACCAGAATTAGGTGCTTTTTGGATACTCATTTTGTGGCCCGTTGGAAAATTTCCTGCTTTTTTCGGTTTCCCAGAAATTAAATTGAAAAGAATCCCAAAATTTGAGTAAAAACATATATGAGTCATTCCATGTCAATTCAACGACGTTTTCTCGGTGACCCTCTTCGATTTTTTTTAATTTTTTAATATGTCATTATACATGCAAAAAGAGGTATCCATGTAAATTTTTAACTCTCTATCCCAAAGTTATTGATTTTTGAAAAAAGATTCTTAAAATAATCATAACTTCAACAATAACCAAGATGTTCTCATTTGCTCAGAGGTCATTTTTTTGAATGTCTTTTTGGTTGTTTTAAGCTAAAAAATTTGACTTTCTTTCAATGGGACCCCTTCGATTATTTTCAAGAAAAATTATAAAATTCTGCGTAAAAAAAAAAATTTTGAGATTTTACTGAAAATGGGTTTCAAATAACTTCTTGCAAAAAAAAAATTTAGATTTTTTTTTCGTAATTTTGATCTTTCTTCCTTCTATGATTAGAATAGTTGATTTCAATGATGTTAAAATAAATAATACAACTTCTCTCACATATTTCCTTTATAAATTATAATAATCGACATTAAGAATTACAATTAATTTAATCACAATTGTGAAAAAAATTCAACATTTTTTTTTAATAAGAAGTTATTTGAATCCCATCTTGGGTAAAATCTCAACAATGTTTATTTTTTCCGTACAATTTTATTATTATTTTTTTTTTAATCGAAGTGGTCTCATTGAAATAAAATTCAATTTTTCAACTTAAAATAGGTAAAAAACATTGAATTTTTGTTTTCTATTTTCGATATTTTGTTCAAAAAGTACATTGAAAAACAAAAAATGCCTTTCTAACAAATTAAAATATCTTGGTTTTTGTAGAAGTTATGATTATTTTAATAATATTTATTGAAAAATCAATAACTTCTGTATGGTTTAACATGGAGAGCTAAAAATTTACATGAATATTTCTTTTTACATGTATAATAACATATTAAAAAATTTAATAAATTGAAGAGAATTGATAGGGAATGACCCATATGTGATCTTTTGAATTTTTCAAAATATAAAATTGTTTTTTCTTTTAATAGTCCCAAAAGAGAAAGGTGTCCAAAATGAACCCTTAAGGGAAAAATGGTATTTCAATATGAAGAATCGAGGTATAATTTTTTCAATGAAGTTATTTATTAATGCCTTATAATAATAATTAATGCTTTAATAAGTGAACTCTCAATTCGTTTTTTTTAATGTTTTTGGAAGTCACTAAAGCATTTTACACACGTATTAAAAAAACGATCCCCCTTCATCTGAGGTTAAATAATCCAGCTTTTGAAAATTTTGATCAAATTTTCAAAGTGTGATAAAATTCGAGAATAATTTTTTTTTTTTAGCAGGAAAATAATTTTTGAAAAGAGTTGAAGGAAAATGAAAAATCGAGGTTTTTGCGTCGATGGAACCGTTCTGGAAACTGCCGTATATACACATGTGCTTGCATACACATACTCGATACGTTATTTTTTTACTTTAATATATGCGCCAATATGGGTAATTGATTTTACCATGGGGCGTCGAAATGTGTTGGGTAAAAGGCGGATGATACATGGCGCGAGAGCTCGTTCATCCTCTCGCTCGAGCGCACGGCAAATTTTATACACGCACCTATATAGCATACCTATATCGTGTCATATAGATATAGGAATCTACCGCGTCTTGGATACCGCGAGATGGAGGAGCTCTCGTATTTCAAGTATCTCTCGCGTGCGGCAAAATTTTTTTTTTCCCCTCTCGATCGGTCCAAGGTGTCGACGTGTGTCCTTCGCGATCGAAGAAACGAACCCCGACGTAAATTTATGAATATTCATGCGAATAAAATTCACCGGTAATGTCCGTTTCGACATCTTATGCAACGAGGTCAATGCAGATATGGAAATTAATGGAGTATTCTGGTCTAGAATTTTGAAAAAATCAATTTTTTATTCAAGTATTCTTAAACTTTCGATTTTTAAGAATGTATCCTCGAAATTATTAAGAAAATTAAATTATTAAGGACTTTTTTTTCTATTGTAAAAAAATTAAAAACTATGAAAAAAAGAATCGAAAAAACACCTTTTTTTGTTCAAGACGACATTCTTACAACATTCTTTGAAAATCGCCGAAAATAATAATAATAATAATAATAATAATTTTAATCGCTTTGACAAATTTGTAAAAAACAATGGTCGAACTTTAAAAATCTGCAAAAAATTTACAAATGATCGGAATCGAATGAATCAGACGGCATTTTGAAGCTTGAACGATTACGAAGAGAATGAGCTCAAGTTAAAGTTCAAATCTTATGTAGAAGATAATGTACGGTCATTTTACTGAAGCGATTCAATTTTTGTCAAAGTGCAAAGATAAATTTTTTTTAATTTTTTTTTCGGGCCTTATGTTGATGTATTTTTTCTCCCCGAACACGTATAAATATTAATGTATTTTTTTTTTAATTGAAATTTTTATGAATTTTCATTAAAAACATTTTTGCTCGATTTTGGCCCTATCTTTAAAAACCTCAAAATAGCGAAATTTCAAGAGCTCATAACTTTACCTCGGTTCGACCGATTTCAAAATTTCTTTTTCGCACTCAAAGGCTGTCACTAAACTTAGTTTGTTTCATTCCGATAACTTAATTTTTGTGGAAATGGGAGCACTTTGAAAATCGTCGAAAAAAATGGATATGCCTTAAAAAATATGCAAAAATCGATGGTCGAACTTTGAAAATCTGCCAAAAATCGAAAAACGATCGGAATCGGTTAAACCAAGCAAGGCTTTGAAGCTTGAACGATTACGAAGAGAATGAGCTCATGTCCAAATCGCAATTCAATCTAGTAAATAAATTACAGCCATTATAGTGAACCGATTGAATTTTTGCCGAAATGCAAAAAAAATTGAATCTCTTTTTTCGGGGCTTATATCCATGTATTCCCCCCCCCCCGAACACGAATCTACCAATAGTTTTCCAAAAAATGAACATTTTCATGAATTGAACCTGTATTGACATATTTTCTCTGGCTAACGATTTTGTTAGCCACGCTTACGAGTTTTAATAGAGTTGCCAGAGTCGTGGATTTTTGTTAAAAATCGGCTTATTACTCCGGACTCAAAGTGCCCCATTCCGCTCTCTATAGATCTTGTACGATTACGATACATCTTTCTCTCCTTGCACGGCGTTATAACGCATATAACGACTATCGATTTCCGAGGTACGTGATCATCACGCGCCCTGATACAGATGCAACGGAAGTTGCCTCGAGTTTCACCTCAGGACATTAAATGGCGGTGAATACATATGGCATGTATACATATACATTAGGGTGACAGTTATTTAGGTTTTGGCGAAATAAGTTCGGTGCCACCCTGAAAACATAATCAAGGTGTATAAAAAAAAATCTGTGTAAAGTTTGGCGTTTTTTAAATTTTAAATGTTTTTTGGGCACCTCTACAGAGCTTGTCATTAACAAAATTATGAACGAAAAAAATTGAAAAAATTTGGTTTTGTAGACCATCCTATGCACAATAAGTCTACCAAGTATCAAATTTTTCTCATTAATATTATACTCGAAAAAAAAATCATTGATGCGTGGGATAAATACATGTACATTTTACATTTAAATTTTCAATCACTCGGAGTATAATATTAATGAGAAAAATTTGAAACTTGGTACACTTATTGTGCATAATATGGTGTACACCACCAAATTTTTTCAATTTTTTTCATTCATAATTTTGTTAATGACAAGCTCTGTAGAGATGCCGATATTTCGTTTTGTGGGCATCTCTACAGAGCTTGTCAATAACAAAATTATGAACGAAAAATATTGAAAAAATTTGGTTTTGTAGACCATCCTATGAACAATACGTGTACCAAGTTTCAAATTTTTCTCATTAATATTATCGTCGGAAAAAAGAAGATCATTGATGCGTGGGATAAATACATGTATTTTACATGTAAAATTTCAATCGCTCGGTGGCGCGTGTTCCAATTTTCCGAGCGCCTCCAAACTTTACACAGATTTTTTTTCATACGCCTTGATTATGGTGAAGGAAGAATCGGCTGCGATTCGGCCAGTGGGTCCAAATGACAGTGGACAATTTTTTTGGTATAACGTTTCGATCCTAATTCGGATCCTCTTCAGATTTATTATTTCTAAAATTACATTCTTTTTTGTCTTATTTTGTATGATATGTTTTACATTATAGGCTTAAATGTTATCTGTCCTGACTGACCTGAATTTGTACGGGTAATTTTTTTTTTTTTTTGGTCATTTAATGAATCTTGGATAATATTCATTATGAATTTATTGTATAAAGACGGGTCATTTTTTTGTGATCCTTGGTGTCTGTGAGAAGGAGGATTTTGATATTTTATTGCTTAGTTTTTTTTTTTTTTTTTTTTTTTTTTTTTTTTTTTTTTTTTTTGTTTGTTTTTGAGACTTTTGTGTATGTGTTATTTACCTATGAATTTCATGTTTGATAATTTCCAAGATTCATTTGTGATCAAAATTAACAGTTTTCATTACATGGCGATTCGAGAGCTAAGTAGCGACTGAGTATTGAGGCGAGTGAGGAGGTATTTATATTAATGGGGTAGTGTGATTGAGTATTGAAAAGTGGGGGTGGTTTTTCATGGTTGGGGAAGTTTGCCGTTAGTGATTTTTCTTGCCGGACTGGTTATGTTAACCGGTTTTGGATCGGGTTTAAATTGATAACTGTTAGATTTGGTAATGAATTTTCAATTGATGGATGGTAATTTGAGGTTTTCCCGTTATTATTTTGAGTATTATTAAATTATTGAATTATATATGCTGCTTAGTTTGTCGATGTCGGTTCTAAAATTGATTGCTTTGGGGTGTGCTTTAATTTGTATTTGTAATTTGTAATTTAGCCGATTCTTCCTTCACTATTGTCTCTCTACGGCCGCATACCTAAATCACCACTCGCCTTGATTATGTTTTTGGGGTGGCGTCGAACTTTTTTCGCCAAAGCTCAAATGACTGTCACCCTAATATATATGTATATATATATATGTAAATGTACTGGGGATAAGCGAGGATACGTCGTGTGTAGATCGAAGTTGAGCCTTTGGCACTACTTCGAGCAGATAGATGAAGAACATTATAGTTAATGCCCACATCGGCAGGGAAAGGACTAAAGGAGGGGAAGGAGGATTCGCGAATGTACATACGCGTAGAGCATGCACGAAAGGATAATTTTGCCCTAATGTCCTGACGTCCTTGTACGAGGACGACGAGGATACAGGCGCGGATCAAGATGAATCTTTCTAGCTATAGCGGTAGTCTTTCCCTAGAGAAAGAGAGAGAGAAAGAGAGAGATTGTCTCTCATTAGCCACTGCGAGATCCTCGTCGTTGGAACATTTAGTTCCAAGCACCTGTGCTCTTATGTATGTATATATATAGTCCTATTTTATCCGTTCCGTAGATGAATCGAGCTCATCCACCGAAGGCTCATCGACGCCGAGTAATTGAAGAAAAAACACACACGTAGAATCCACAGTCACTTTGAGAATGACAAGCATGGCGGAGATTTTAAAGAAGCAAGAATTAAGGGGTTGTACGTAGGCAGGATATCAAAAAAATCGCATTGGTACCGCACAAAAAGTTTCACTGCTCTTTTAAAAGTGAAGATATTTTAGTTCGACAAGCGGCGTTTCAAAGGGGACATATTCAGCTTCATTTTGCATTTTCCAAAAAAAAATTTCGATTTTTTTTGAACCGGGAAACATGGTCGTTTTTTGGCTTTTCTTTTTGGCGTTGAAATTTTGGAGCACGAGCCGTGCAAATTTTTTTGAACTGTTTTTCACATGAAAATCTTATGGAGGGGAGTATAAGCTTCAATTTCGTTTGTGAAAAGGTTTCGTACGATTTTCTTCCCCAAAAATATTTCGATTTTTGCAAAAAAAACGGTCATATTTATAAAATGAAGCGTAACTCTAAAACTACTGGGTTTTCGTGAAATTACTAAGAGGGTAAAAAGTTGCATACAATTATTCTGGATTCAATTAAATTTTTTCAGAATTTTTTAAAAACATTTTTTTTTTAATTTTCCTTGTTAACGAGAATTTTTTTTATCTTAAATAATCGAAACTCTTACCTCATCTACACGAGTTTTTTGATAAAAAAGCCATGTAGATGAGGTTTTTCGATGAAAAAGCCGTGTAGATGAGTTAAGAGACCCGATTGAAGATTTTAAAAAAATATCTCGTTGACAGGAAAAAATTTCGAAAAAAAAATTTTGAAAAAAAAATCTGAAAAAATTTCATTGGTTCCAGAATAATTGTATGCAACTTTTTATCCTTTCATTGATTTCACAAAAACCCAGTAGTTTTAGAGTTACGCGATATTTTATAAATATGGTCGTTTTTTTGCGAAAAATTTAATATTTTTGCGAAAAAAAATCGTACGAAACTTTTTAAAAAACGAAATTGAAGATTATACTCCCCTTCATAAGTTTTGCATGCGAAAAACAGTTTAAAAAAATTTTCATGGGTCGTGCGCCAAAATTTCAACGCCAAAAAAAAGCCGAAAAATGACCATGTTTCAAAGGGCGTACCGGGTTAAAAAAAAATCGATTTTTTTTTGTAAAAAGCAAAATGAAGCAAAATATGTCCTCTTTGAAACGCTGCTTGTTGAATTGAAATATCTTTATTTTTAAAAGAGCAGTGAAACTTTTTGTGTGGCGGGGAATCGAGGCGAGTATTTCCAAATTTTTGGATATGAAGAATGTCGCCTTAATTACGCATTTTCGCCTTATTGTTTACTCGATTATTTTAGAAAGGAGGATCAAAGAATCGAGTGAGACATTTCTCGGGCGTCAATTGTCCGGTGTCTGCAAAAACACGCGCGTTATCTGGATTATCTCCCTTTCCTCTATCCCGATTTCTCTCCATCTTCCTCATTGGAGGAAGAACGATGAAGAGATGGGTCTGAGAGGGATCGCAGACGCCAGAGTCTCACGTATACGCCAAAAAGTTTCGTGCTTCTCCGCTCTTTTTAAGCCTCGAGGAGGATTTGAGGGCCCTCTTTGCTTGGAACGAGCCAAAAAGGTGAACTCTTGCGATCGTAAAAAGGGACCAGTTGATCGCGAACGAACGGCTCTTTCTCTCGTCTCTCTCTCTCCCTCTTCCTCTTCACTGAGATGGACGCAAGGTATGCGAGATTTTTTTTCTGATCCTGGTTCTCGACGGCAAAGCAACGTCCTCCGTTTGCGATCGCAAAACGGAAAAACCCGTGCAAAAAAAAAAAAAAATTTGCTCGACGAATTAACTCGGCGAAGGTATAAGGTATAAGAAGGTATCCTTTGCGAATGGCCCATTTTTCTTGTCCTGAAAATTGAATGGATATGAAAAAAAAGGTAATTTCAACGATCGCTAGAATGTAACGATATTCCAGAGCGAATGAAGAGGAGAGGGAGAGGAGAGAGAGAGAGAAGAGAGAGGAGAGAGAGAGGAGAGAGAGAGGAGAGAGAGAGGAGAGAGAGAAAGGAGAGAGAGAAAGGAGAGAGAGAAAGGAGAGAGAGAGAGGAGAGAGAGAGAGAGAGACAGTGAGGAGAGAGGAGAGGGGAGAGGGGAGAGGGGAGAGCGACGAGGGGAGAGCGGTGAGGGGTGAGGGGAGAGGAGAGGAAAGAGGGGAGAGAGGGGAGCGGGGCGAGGGGCGAGGGGAGAGCGGAGAGGAGAGCGGAGAGAGAAGAGAGGAGAGAGAAGAGAGGAGAGAGGAGAGGGGAGAGAGGAGAGTGGAGAGAGGAGAGAGGAGAGAGGAGAGGCACTTTCCACGCGCCTTCGCTCGTTATCAATCATAAATTAATTTCGTTCGGCTTTCTTGAGAAGCCGAAGTCTCCAGAGAAAAGTCATTCGCAAGGCTATAACGAAATTATACGGTATTCCTGATACTCTCATTTTCCTGTAGGATTTTGTTCGCATGTGCACAGAGAAAGAGAGACCAAGAGACTAGAGAGAGCGCGCGCGCGCGCGCGCGAGAGAGAGAGAGAGAGAGAGAGAGAGAGAGAGAGAGAGAGAGAGAGAGAGAGAGAGAGAGAGAGAGAGAGAGAGAGAGAGAGAGAGAGAGAGGTAAAGTGCTTCACGGGTCTTGATGAGTTTCTGATGTTCCCGGCAACACAAATCACTGTCGACGCTGCGATTAATTAATATTCACACATATAAAATATGTGCAAGCGCACGATGCGCGTGTATATCGCGGATATGCAGGATACAATTAATCGAGAGAAGGAGAAAGAAATTTTATTCGATTATAGCGAATCGAGGACAAACACTGTTGAATTATGGAAAGGTTTTCGACGAAAAGCGAATTTTGATAAAAAAGAATGATGATTAGATAAAATGTTGATAAAAATATTGTCTCGATAATTGAAACACTTTTTAGATGAATTTGTAATCGAAAATTTGTTTTTTTTTTGGATATTTGTGCTGAGTTCAATCTTCAGGAGGAATTTCGTTGAGTTTCAAGATTATTTCTTTTTTTAGGTTTGACATATATTGAAATCTCCAAAGAGGATTTGCAACGGTCTCTGTTATTCATGAGATACCGCGTTTATTATACATGTATATGGGGCGTTCCATGTCAAATCGACCACTTTTGGACCCGACCCCTTTCGATTTGGCTGAAATTTTGTTTTCCTTTTCTATCCCATCAAAAACATTTTTTAGGAAATTTTCAATTTTTTTTATCCAACCCAAAGGAAAAGGTTTTTTTTTAAATGGCTTTAACTTCTTCAAAAATTGACTAATTGGGACGTTTTTTTTTAACATTTTCGTCTTTAAATGTACTTTCCGAATAAAAGTACAGCAAATTTTAAGATATTAAAATCTATGAAATTTTTCACTTTTTTGAGAAAAAATTGAATTTTTTTCGAGGATTATCACTTAAAAATTTTTTTTCTTCTCCATTTTTCAAACTCTGAGATCGTTTGTAAATCCTCAAAAAATTTCAGAGTGGCGTTTCATGAAATAAGCCCAGCTGGGAAATTTTTTTTTTCAATCGATGAAAAAAAATAGAAGTAAACGTCGACCGACTCCATGTTGGGCGGCATTTTTTGCGGAATTTTTGAGTGAAAAAAAAAAAATATTAAAAATGGCGAACTTTGGAAAAAAGATGATTTTTCTCGAAAAAGTGTAAAATTGTATAGATTTTAATATCTTAGAATTTTTTTGTATTTTTTTTCGGAAAATACATTTAAAGGCGTAAATTTTGAAAAAAGACGTCCCTATTAGTCAATTTTTGAAGAAGCTATAATTTATATTATATTATATTATATATAGCTATAATTATATTATAGCTATAATTTGAAAAAAAAAGTTTTTTTTTAGGTTGGGTAAAAAAATTTGAAAATTTCCTGAAAAATGTTTTAAATGGGGTAGAAAAGGAACAAAAAATTCAGCCAAATCGAAAGGGGTCGGGTTTAAAAGTGGCCGATTTGACATGGAATGCCGCATATATATTCTGCACGGTCGAGTGACGCAATCCCATCAACAAAATCGTTTCACGTCCTATGGGAGAAGCGTGGAATATAATCGAAGGATTAGCGCGCCCGTGTGTGATGTGCGTGTATTCCAGAGTGAACGGAAAGGCATGTGGATCCTTCGTGGCATATAAAAACAGAAATAGCTACCAAGGATCACACACATATATATATATTGATTATTGGTAAATAAAAAGGGCGCAATTCACATTACTTTGCTTTTCAGGCTCTAAAAGAGAACGATTTTAGCTTGATGAGTCACAATGCTAAAAAAAAATCAATTTTTCATCGACTGGAATAAAAAAATCAGGAGGATCGATGCATCGATTAACCGCTCGCACAGTTACGTTGATTAATAATCTTTGATAAATAATAAATAATTAAATAAATAATAAATGACTAATGATAAATTCATAATAAATTTATGAATAATTTATAAATTTATTATTTATTTAAAAATTTATAAATTTATAAAGAATGGAGAAACTTGAATGGAGAATGGACAAAAAAATCCCGGACAGTCTTTCCCTCTCATTCCCTCTACGAAAACGAGAAGGAAAGAGAGAGGAGAAAGAAACCCTGATCCAAAAAATAAGGTAGAGGAAAAAAGAAGCCAAGGGCTCGAAGAATGAGAAAACTGCCCGGGACTTTTTTGTCCATTCTCCATTCAAGTTTCTCCATTCTTTATAAATTTATAAATTTATTATTTATTTATATATTTATAAACTTATAAAGAATGGAGAAACTTGAATGGAGAATGGACAAAAAAGTCCCGGACAAGTTTTCTCATTCTTCAAGCCCTTGGCTCCTTTTTTCCTCTACCTTATTTTTTGGATCTGGGTTTCTTTCTCCTCTCTCTTTCCCTCTCGTTTTCGTAGAGGGAACGAGATAGAAGGGATTTATTCGCGTGCAAATTAGAAGCTGCACGAATCGCGGCGTTTGCATCAGTGTTTCTCGATAAAACGTCGGGAATAAGGGGGATACTATAATTTATCAAGAGGGACGATCATTCCTTCATGATAGAAGACCCGACCCAAAAGAAAGAGAAAGCTTGAAAATGCTAATTTATACATCTCTCGAAACTTTGATGCTCATGCTCGCTCCCAAATCATTCAGCATCTCGCGAGCTCCTTTTTAAATTGGCAAATACATTTGTGTGTGTGTGTGTGTGTGTGCCTTCGTGCCTTCACGACAACTTCTCGGAGGCAAAGAGGTGACAAGTCTGCAAATTGCACACGATTCGCTTTACACGCTTCTTTCGCTTCTCCGTTTGTATTTGTGTGTCGCGGACGAGAGAAAACGCGACGTCGATCTGAATTATTCAATAAATTCACATATATCCGTGTATTTGAATTCATTATAGCATATACGCGTCTTCGATTAAACTCGAAGGCGACTATACGGTCGGTTTATTAGTCACGCGAGACGATTAGTCATTGAACGCGTTTATTTTCTTCTTCCTCATGTTTTGGGGTTTTTTTTTATTCATTGGCTGAAAAAAAACGAATTTTGTTGTTGTTGAAAAACAAGCTTTTATTAGTTGTTGAGAAAAAATAACTAAAAAGTTAAAAATAAAGCTATTCCGATTGGAAATAAGTTTTCAAATAAAAGCGCGTTACACCCTCTTTTTTCTCTTGCTGTTAAAATGTAACACGCTTTTATTTAAAAACTTATTTCCAATCGGAATAGCTTTATTTTTAACTTTTTAGTTATTTTTTATTAACAACTAATAAAAGCTTGTTTAAAATTATTTTTTTTCGTTTGTTTATTTTTTACTTTTTAGTATGTTAAACAACTAGTTTAGTAATGTATATCTAGTTTCGCATAATTTTTTGCAAAAAAAATGTTTCGCAAAATTTTTTGCAGAAAAATTATTTTGCAAATGTTTTCAGAAATTATTTTTGGAAAAAGACTGTTGCAAAACAATTTTCAAGCGAATTTGTAATAAAAATTTTGTGAAACAATTTTTGTTGCGAAAAATTTGCAAATTTTTTCTGATAATGCATTGCCTTCCGATGTACTTATGCATGACAAATTTTAACTCAATTGGAAACCGGAAAATGGGTCAAATTTAACTTGCAAGATTTGATTACAGACACCGGGACAGGTGAAACTAAATGAAAGCTTTTAAAAATGTTTCGTTCGCAAGAGATCGATGTTACCTTGATTAATCACGTTAACGCGCTTTATTAGCCATTTTTGACATCGGATTTCCATCTCTACCGGTTTTAAATGACCCGCCCAATAACTTTGCCGAAGCCTTGTCCGTTGTTCAGAGTAAAATATTTTGTATAATTTAGAAGTGTATCGGGAATATACATTTACATCTCTACCGATTAACCCGATTCGATTATCGTGGGTCGCTGGAGACCCGAGCAATTTATTCTGTCAATTAATGTCTGAATTTTTGAGAGGCGGATGTTTTAGGACGAAAACAAAATTTGCTTAAATTTTTGTGCAATCTTCATGATGTACCCTTAAAGTAGAAGTATTCAAGAGAGTTCAGGAATTTTATTGGATTTTTTCATTGAAATTTACGTGTTCTAACGCACCTCGGGTATTCAGCGACCCACGATAACCTGACAAGGTGCCGAAAAGAACAATAACCCGATGATAACCTGCTACAAAATTTGTTAGTCGTTAAGAAATATTTTATTTGTGTCAAAATAATTTATTAACTGTTGAACAAATTTATTTAATTTATTAACTGTTAAAAAATAATTGATTCCGTTATTTACATTTGTTATCAGTTAACAAATCCTACATTGTTTTCTAAGTGTAGTGAATAAAATCTCTGTCGTAATATGATAAATCATCTCATCCGTAAAATAAGCCTCATGAAATAAAAATAACTCTACAACTGTACCGGATAAAACTGTCCCAAATCATACCTCCACAATAAAACTCTCCCGCAATATGGCTAACTATTAACAAGTCTATCGAGATAAATCTCCACCGAATAAAAATTTACTCAAATAATATCTCTACCAAAAAATAAATCTCCCAATATCCTGAAATTTTCGGAATTGCGTATTTTTTCAATGAATTTTTGAATTTTCCTAAATTTTTTTGTTTACCTCCAAGTTGGGTAAAGTTGAGCAATCATGTAATTTTGTCATTTTTAGCAGTAAGAATGACATGATTGCTCACCTTTTCTTAACTTAGGGGTAACAATTCTTAATTTAGTGGTAACAATTCTGAAAATTTCAGGATCTTTTAAGATCAGTACAAGGTATTGTATAAAAGAAATTGAACCAAAAATGTAATGTCGATCATGGATATTCACGATTTTAAAAAAGTCAAAATTCTCCAAATTCATCATTTTTCAAAAAAAAAAATTCGGAGCTCCAAGTATACTCTTTAAGGGGAACCCAAAATGGTTTTTTCGCAACTATAATAATTTTCGAGATATTTAAAAAATAAACGTGAAAAATGGAAATATGGTGAAATTTTGAATTTTCGAAAAAAAATTATAATTTTTTTTCTTTGGTAGAACTTGATTTTATAATAAAAGAAAACTTCTGACCAGATTGAAAGGGGTCGATTCCAACTATTGGTCGATTAGACATGGAACGACCCAGATATTAGTCGGGGGCTCTATAAAGGGATATAATCGGTGCGATTGTATTTCGGTAGAGTTGCATCCGGTAGAGATGTAGTGGCTTCTTGATCGATTCTCGTTTCGCAGATACATTAAATCGAACAATAATAATGATTTCAATGACGATAATGAAATGTGCATATTGGTAGCCGAGCTATTAATTAACGCGGACGTTAATGCTAGCGTTGATTTATTATTGGACCTGTGACCCCGGGAGTTCCCAATGTAAAAAAACCAATGTGTCCAATATCCTATTTTTTTTTCTCCTGGTCACGACGTAACCTCCGATATTAACGATCGTTTCTTTTATTCTACTTCGCCGAACGCTCATACTTCGTCGCGATTTAAAAGGCGCTGCCGCCGCTACTAAGCGATTTCAAGCCTCGCTCAACTTTTGCACAGCGCTGATTCGCGTGCACAGGAAAAAGATGGGCGTCGCAAGAAAACCCGCACACGACCGATGGGCTCTGAACACGCGAGCTTCGAGGATACGCCATTTTGTTGTTTTTTTCAATTGTTGTTGTTGTTTTTTTAATTTAATATTTATTATGCGGTATCTCGCTTAGGTACACTTGAAACCTGCAATCATCGGTACATACGAATTCATTTTTTGTTGAGTCACCCGCTATATTGAGTCCCTTTTTTTAATATTTCGAGCGCAGCAAAGAAACACAAATGGACGTAAAGAGCTCATTTTGCTTTTCGCGCATAATTTTGTATTAATCTCGAGGCGAAAGAAAGTCAATTTTTCTGAATGTGAAGAAAGTTTTGAAAAGCTACGTTTTAGCTACTGCGGATTCGAATGACTACTTTTCTGTACTTTGGACAAATTTTATAAATAGACATTTATAAATTCAAAATTGTATATATGACCAAATTAATTTTATATTATTTATATGTTCAGCTGATATTTGCCTGATTTTCGAGTTCTGAAGGTGAAGAAAGTTTTCAAAAGCTACGTTTTAGCTACTGCGGATTCGAATTACTACTTTTCTGTACTTTGAATTATAAATGAATATTTATAAATTAAAAATTGTAAATATGAAAACATTAATTTTATGTTATTTAGATGTTCAGCTGATATTTGGCAGATTTTCGAGTTTTTGGGAACGACAAAATGGCGGGTCTCTTTCGGGTATTTAACGATGAAATAAAATTGCATAAAGCCTCGATAGGCTTATGTTTTTTTTTCTTTCTCGTTACGTGACGCCCGTACGTACGACGTCGTTAAGTCGTTTCTCGAGGATCGAGAGGACAATCTCGGAGGAACTCACGCGAGAAGCGTGTTCTCTTTTCGCGCGTGTGACGTCGGCCTCTCGTTAACACGTCAACGAGCGAGCGATAAGATATTGCGGAAATAAAATTGGCCTTTGTGAAGAAGAATCTTTGCGAAAGTAGCGTCAAAGAGAGCTTGACCGAGAGGAAGGAGTGAAGGTAAATTCGGTAACATACAGCAACGAATTAGCGAATTTAAAATGGCACCCGGACGTTTGCGAATGCAGAAAATCTATCTGTATTCGTTTATTCACTCGTTTTTGAGTTTTTGGAGCTTTTTTTAAAATAGAGTACAACTGGAGCGAAGTAGTGAGAAAAAATGCGCTATTTATGGACGAAAGCGTGTTTGTTGTCTTTAATTCCCCTATTCATTTATATTGAGAGAGTATTGTGGTCTAGAATTTTGAAAAAATTATTTTTTTTGCATATTCTTAAAGTTTTTACTTTTAAGAATATATCCTTGAAAGAGATTTTTTTAATTCCAATAATTTACGGAGTTATAGCTATTTCAAAACTTAGCGTTTACTTCAACCAATTTACCGATTTACTTCAAATTTTTTAACAAGCTTTAATATATAACTCTCTATCGTCCCTATCACTTTTGAATCAAAATTATTTTTTTTACTATTGTAAAAAAATTTTAAACTCTGAAAAAGAGTCGAAAAACACCTGTTTTGTTCAGGGAGCCGCCATTTTGCGAAAATTTTATTTTCTGTTTTCTCTGAGGTAAAGGCTATGGACGACATTCTCACTAATTGAGAATCTGTTTTTAAATTTTGTATCGGATGATCCGAAAAGTTGTAATCGTGTCAGGCAGCAAACCCCTTTTTATTAGCCCCAACTTTTACAGCTTATAACTTATTGAATTTCATTTTTTTTCTCGAAATTTTTCCTGTTTATTCTCAAAATATTAATAAATATGTTGTAAAAAAAAAGAATGGTAAAAATATTTTTTTTTCTCACAATGTCTGTCTCCAGACCACAATACCGCCTTAAATGCTATTATTTTTTTGCTAAACGATGAGCCTCGAAGAAAAATATTTTTGAGAATACACGGGCTCTGAAACATTTAATGAGGACATACATATGTATCACTATAATGAAACTAATGAGGTGGAGTCGAACGAATGAGAGTTCTCTCAAATTTCTCTGAGGCTCCCCGGCGTTTTTCCTCAACAGCGAAATATCTTCCACCTTAATTCTTCTTCATCCTTCATGCTATAATAAATGCATTTATATATATATATATATATATATATATATATATATATATATTGCGTGTGGATGTTTATAATAATGATATCAAGCTCGCGAGAGAACCGGCGGCAATGTCTGCCCAGAGAAGCGAGGCAATCGTCGCCACTGCATTGCATCGCGGCGCGGCTTATGTAAATTCGAACTAATTGGCGAGAAAATTCTACTGCCGCGAAAGAGAGAGATAGAGATAGAGATGGAGAGAGAGAGAGAGAGAGAGAGAGAGAGAGAGAAAAGTCCCCTACGCTGGTGTCGAGCGTGTAGGAAGACATGCGAAATACATGCGTTTCTGCATATATTAGATCTATGATATGGGGCGTTCTGTAGCAAAAGGGTGACTTGTAAAATTCAGTATCAACGATTTTCCATTACCTTTAACGGTAATTATTATTTTCGAAAGTCCTATGAATTGAAAAATGACTGGCATTTAGTTAGTTACTAAATAAAGTAAGTAACTAAGTAAAGGAAACTTTGAAGCGATTCATAGTTTTACATGAACATATATATGAGGTATTCCCACTCAACGGGACCCCTTTTTAGGCTAACCTCTTTCGATTTTATTGAAACTCGAGTATGTTTTAGTGTTGCCTGAAAGTATATTGTGCACCAATTTTCAGATCTGCAACTATAATACTCTTTGGAATACACCAAAAGTTGTATTTCAAACTTTTTGCGTATTCAACGCTTCGGAGCTTTGGCAAGGCGCAAAATAAAATCGAAAAAATTCTTTAACAATAGCTTTCGATCGGAAATTTCCTGCGCTTTTCGAAAAAAATATCAGCAATTCCGAAAAAAAACGAATTCATTTGAATTTCGGTCAAAAATCGAAAAAATTGGTTTACAAAAAAAGAGCATAATTAAATTCAGCGGGACAATTTTTTTCATGTTTTGTATATATCTGAGAAGTCACGATATAAATTTAAAGGTGGAACTCGCATCCGTTCACTAATTCCAAGTCTTTTAGTAAGATAAAAATTCTTAAATATTGTGTTTTTCGTATTCAACAGGTCTCTGATATATTATATAGTTTTTTAAAGGAATTTCGAATTTTATAAATTTATGAAATTCAAAATTTAATAAATTTGATTTAATAAATTTAATTTCATTAATTTAATTAATTTACTAAATTCAAAATTCGTTTAAAAAACGCTATGTAATACATCAGGGGACTGTTGAATACGAAAAACACGATATTTAAGAATTTTTATCCTACTAAAAGATTAGTAAACGGATGTGAGTTCCAACTTGAAATTTATATCGTGACTTCTCAGATATATACAAAACATGAAAAAAATTGTTCCGCCGAATTAAATTATGCTCTTTTTTTGTAAATCAATTTTTTTTTATTTTTGGTCGAAATTTAAATGAATTCGTTTTTTTCGGAATAGCTGATATTTTTTTCGAAAAGCGCAGGAAATTTCCGATCGAAAGCTATTGTCAAAGAATTTTTTCGATTTTATTTCGCGCCGTGCCAAAGCTCCGAAGCGCTGAATACGCAAAAAGTTTGAAATATAACTTTTGGTGTAATCCAAAGAGTATTATAGTTAGAGATCTGAAAATTGGTGTACAATATACTTTCAGGCAACACTAAAACATACTCGAGTTTCAAGAAAATCGAAAGAGGTCGGCCTAAAAGGGGGTCCCGTTGAGCGGGAATACCCCATATAGTTATAGTTTTTCATGAAGAAAATCATTTTCCCATGAAAAACATCGTTAAACTATGCAAAACTATGTAAAACTGAGTTGCCTCAAAGTTTTTTTTTCAGGTTAGAAAAATGGCAAATTTCTTTATATTATACAGCTTTCGCATGAGCAAAGAAACGCCATTCTAAAGGGTGATTTTTTATGATATTTTTGTGAAATAAAAAATAGGGTATCTGAAAAAGGGTTTTTTTTAAAGATATTAGAATGAAAAATATTTCATTTCGATGTTTGACATATTTTTTTGGCTCCTCAAGAATGACCATCATTTTTATATTCTAAATAATTCTTCCAATAGAATTCTCGTATTGGTTATTCACATAAATCTTTTTGAACAAATATCAATTCGAAATTAAGAATATTCTCTGGGACGATTTCTACGATTTTTTATCGATTTAAGTAGTGTCCGCTACTTAATTGCACATCTCGCCTACTTTTTGGTTAACCATTCCGTATAGAATGGCCCATATATGATAGACAAGCTCTAGTGGAGAATATATTATATAGAGAGGCGTGTGCTCACGCCTCGAATCGAGAGCACGGGACACGCTTGCGCTGGCCCGTTGGAAACGCATCAATCGCATTGCAGAATTTTTTTTAACCCGGCATCGAGATCTCCGGACACCAGACATTGAAATCTCCGACTCCGGCATCTATATTTCGCTCGATAGGCGTGTTTGTAGGTAATTTACGCGGCTGGCGTGGGTAGTAATCACATTCGCATACCTGCGTTACCGTAATACCGAGCTCCACGTGTCACGAAAAAAAAAAAAAAAAAAAAAAAAAAAGACCCTATTTACTATTTTCTCTGGTCGAGATAGCGGTAAATATTGCGTATAACACCGTTCATCTTCAACTTCCTCGTCAAATTTCATGTTACAGAAAAACGCACACAAAATGGAACATTGCGATTCAAGTTGTGCTATAAATTTAATGAGAGTTCGTTTAATTTCATCGATGAATAGGGAATCTACAAAGAAACGTGTAAATTTGGCAAGTTTTGCTCAATTTTGGCCCCATTTTCAAAATCCTCAAAATAGCGAATTTCAAGTGCTCATAACTTCGGTTTAACCGATTCCAAAATTTTTCTTTCGTATACTTAAAGACTGTCAGTCAAGAATATATCCTCGAAAGGAAATTTTTTAATTTCCTTTCGAGGATAGAAAGGAAATTATTAAGGAAATTAAATTATTAAGGATTTTTTTTTCTATTGGAAAAAAATTTTAAACTCTGAAAAAAGAGTCGAAAAACGTCTTTTTTTGTTCAAGATGACATTCTTACAACATTCTTTGAAAATCGCCGAAAAAGTGGAAAGGGGTATGCCTTGAAAATTTTTTAAAAATGGATGGTCGAACTCTAAAAAATTTGCCAAAAATCGAAAAATAATCGGAATCGGATGAACCAAGCGAGGTTTTGAAGTTTCAACGATCACGAAGAGACTGAGTTTATGCTCAAGTGTCAATTCTATGTAGAAAAAAAGTTATAGGCATTTCAGTGAACAGATAAAATTTTTTCCGAATTGGGAAATTTTTTTTTTTTATTTATTTTTTTAGAACCTCAAATCGATTTATTTTTACCCCCTCAATACGAATCTATCAATGGTTTTCTGAAAAGATCAAAATTTTCAAGAATTTCATCAAAAACATTTTTGCTCAATTTTGGCCTCATTTTCAGAAACCTCTCAATAGCGAAATTTCAAGTGGTCATAACTTTTTTTTTCTTTGACCGATTCCAAAATTTCTTTTTCGTTCTGAAATGCTGTCATTAAACTTGGAGAATGGCGTTTGGTTCATTCCGATAACTCAATTTTTATAGAAATGAGAGCACTTTAAAAATCGCCGAAAAAAATGGAAAGGGGTATGCCTTAAAAAATTTGCATAAATCGATGGTCGATCTTTAAAAATCTGCAGAAAATCGAAAAATTATCGGAATCGGATGAACCAAGCGACATTTTGAAGCTCAAGCAATTGCGAAGGGAATGAGCTCATGTTCAAGCTGCAATGCTATCTAGAAAATAAATTACAGCCATTTTAGTGAACCTATTAAATTTTTTCTCAAAAAAAAAAAATTTTTTTTTTGTTGTCCGAGCCTACCATCAATAGCCTACCAATAGTTTTTCCAAAAAATCAAAATTTTCATGAATTTTCATTAAAAACCCTTTTGCTCAATTTGGTCCCATTTTCAAAAACGTCAAAGTAGTGAAAAACATTTTTTGCATTTTTTTTATCGAGCTCGACAAAACGCTCAAAATGTATGTCTCCAAACCAGAATACCGCCTCAATTTGCAGCAAGAATTGCTATCTTAAGGTACGTATTTAATCGCGAGACCGGAAGTCCGTCGATTTTCGATCGGTTCTCGAGACTCGATATAGCAGGTGCGACGGGGCCGAAGAGGAAGAGACGGAGAAAGGAAATTTATCGCGCTTGCCTCATGCTCGAACCTCTCCAATGGCTTTTCTCATATCTTTTCACTTCTTTCTCGGGTGTTCTCGCAGCTGCTCTTCGAGACACACACACATGCATTCGCATTTAATATCTCTGTTTCACCGCGAATCGGAGGTGCAGCATTGCCTTGAAGAATACTCGAAGAAGAAAGAGACGCCGAGGCAGAATGACGATGCCCGGAGAAAAAGAACTCTCGCTAAATACACAAGCACATATATAACTTTATATTTTATAGCAAATGTCCACTATTAGAGATTTACTCGAAAAAAGCTTAAGGAGGAATATTTCTCCTGCTTGAATCCCATCTCATGTGTGTGTATGTGTGTGTGTGTGTGTGTGTGTGTGTGTGTGTGTGTGTATCTTTTAATTAATCCACCGATAAAATAACTAGATATAGCGCACGAAAGAATTCGTGGAAAAATTCTTCAACATCTTCATCCCCACCTGATCTTACTGGTCGAGGAAATTCCTCATTCCCAAGTGAATAAACGCCTTTGAGCAAGGATGGAAATGCGTGGAATTTTCTTTTCCCATCGAAGGGTCTGATGGGGCCCATTTATCCGACCTTGGATCGGATTAGGTTTTTTGATCGATTATTGGAAAATTTTCAATGATTAGATAAAAGGTATCTTGTCATCTTTATCTAGTTTATCTAGTTCGCGGTCTCTCGATTTTTGGAAATCATCTTGATCGATGATTGGAAAATTTTCAATAATTAGAAAAAAGGTATCCTGTCATCTTCATCTAGTTTATCTAGTTTGCGGTCTCTCGATTTTTGGAAATCATCTTGATCGATGATTGGAAAATTTTCAATAATTAGAAAAAAGGTATCTTGTCATCTTCATCTAGTTTATCTACTTCGCGGTCTCTCGATTTTTGGAAATCATCTTGATCGATCATTGGGAAATTGTCAATAATTCGAAAAAAGGTATCTTGTCATCTTTATCTAGTTTATCTAGTTCGCGGTCTCTCGATTTTTGGAAATCATCTTGATCGAAGATTGGAAAATTTTCAATAATTAGAAAAAAGGTATCTTGTCATCTTCATCTAGTTTATCTACTTCGCGGTCTCTCGATTTTTGGAAATCATCTTGATCGATCATTGGGAAATTGTCAATAATTCGAAAAAAGGTATCTTGTCATCTTTATCTAGTTTATCTAGTTCGCGGTCTCTCGATTTTTGGAAATCATCCTGATCGATGATTGGAAAATTTTCAATAATTGGAAAAAATGTATCTTGTCATCTTTATCTAGTTTATCTAGTTCGTGGTCTCTCGATTTTTGGAAATCATCTTGATCGATGATTGGAAAATGTTCAATAATTCGAAAAAGGTATCTTGTCATCTTAATCTAGTTTATCTAGTATGCGGTCTCTCAATTTTTGGAAATCATCTTGATCGATCATTGGAAAATTTGCAATAATTAGAAAAAAGGTATCTTGTGATCTTTATCTAGTTTATGTAGTTCGCGGTCTCTCTATTTTGGAAATCATCTCGATCGATGATTGGAAAATTTTCAATAATTAGAAAAAGGTATCTTGTCATCTTTATCTAGTTTATCTAGTTTGCGGTCTCTCGATTTTTGGAAATCATCTTGATCGATGGAAAATTTGCAATATTTAGAAAAAAGGTATCTTGTCATCCTTATCTAGTTTATCTAGTTTTCAGTCTCTCGATTATTTTCCAACAAAGGAAGCAATTTTTGTTTACCCATATTGAAATATGCGAAAACCACGAAGAATTTTCTGTTTTCCGGTTATCTTTGAGAAGGAATTATAATTCTTATTTTTTATTCTTCTCTCTTCAGTTTTGCCTTTTTTAGTAAAACTTTGAGTATTCAGCGTGGAATTGAATATTTGTTAGTCAATTTTTTCCAAACAAACATTTCAATTGGACACTTTTGTTGCGAGTTTATTTAAGTATATTGTTAAAAATGTATACCGAGGTGCGAAGAAGACAAGTCAAAGAATATAATTTAAAAGTTTGCATCGTGGCGACTGTGGTTTACCATCTTTGGCTCGCCTCTATATTCACTCGTAAATGAGGTGATCCACCGAGAAAGACACTCATATAGTTAATCAAAGTTAACCAACCTTTTCCCTTCGCCCCTCGCTTCGATTGAAATACGATCTAAAAGGCGGAGGAATGAATCTCTCGATGCGCTGTTTTTCCTCTATATATTAAGCATATATATGGGTCGTTCCACGTCAAATCGACCACTTTTGAACCCGAGCCCTTTCGATTTGGCTGATTTTTTTTCCTTTTCTATATAATTGAAAACATTTCAAATTTTCAAATTTTTTTACCTAACTCAAAAAAAGGCTTTTTTCCAAATAGCTATAACTTCTTCAAAAATTGACTAATTGGGACGTTTTTTTAAAAAAATTTTCGTCTTTAAATGTACTTTCCGAAAAAAATACAAAAAAATTTTACCATATTAAAATCTATGTAATGTTTCACTCTTTTAAAAAAAAAACAAAATTCTTTCGAGGACGCTTCAAGAAAATAGAACGCTTTAAGAAAATTGTGCAGCAGAAGTTGGCTTAAAAATTTTATTTTTCTATTAAGAAAATGACATTCATTGCAATACAACAGTAAATTTTTATTCAGTTTTGTTTTTAAATAAAAAAAAATGTTTATACTAATTTCTGTTGCACAATTTTCTCTTAAAGCGTTCTATTTTTTGTTTTATTATTGTAGTGAGAACTATTGGTTAACATTGCTCAAAAGTTTATTTTATGTTTCACATGAAATTTCGTCCACATTTTGTCGACAAAACTAATATAGTTCCGGTGTAATATCCAAAAATCGACAAAATTTACAAAGCATTAAACTTTGACATTGAATGACTTTTGAGCGAGTGAACTTATCAAAAAGTAACTCAGAGCCTTCTTCAAAGAGCGTTCAATTCTCTACGAAAATATTTTTGTAAATTTTCCGTATAAATCGTTTGCTAGTTACAAAAATGAGAAGACGTAAAAATAATTTATGTTATTCTTATGGAAAATCAAAAAGTGCGATGCGGACAATGTTAATATTAATATTAAGAACTCATATTTTACCAGGCCTTTTTTTATACCTAAATGAAACTTTTGAGCCTGTTTGCGAGAATTTTTTTTTTTTCATCACCCTAATATATATGATATAAGCTCATTGCGGTCTGTTTAGCGTTGCATCGCGTGAGTGCATCTCTCGGTGTCTCAACGAGGCCGCGAGGTTCGCGAAGCATTTATACCGTAGAATCGGGAAATAACCATAAGGTGTACATTTCAGACTGTATTACATGAACATATATACACATATATACATTTAAATATGTGAATGTGTGTATTATATATGGGTTTTGTGCTATATCGAGTGGATCGTTAAAACGTTACGCGTGACTCTACGTTTTTCCTCTCGGCAATACGTGCAATACTAAAAGCACGCATAGACATTATATAGAAGGGATGATGCACGAAAAAATATATATAGTTACATAAATTGGTTTTTATATTCATAGATGACCGTTGCGTATTTAGCGAACTCGCACATATGTTTACAGGACTATATATATATGGGGCATTCCATACCAAGTCGACCTGAGTGTGACCCTCGATCTCGCTGATTTCGTTTACGATTTTTTATATGATTCCTTCCAACTCAAAATAGCATTCAGAATTTTTTTCAGATTTTTAAAACCAAATTTGAGTACGTTATGATTTTTTGAACATTTTTTTCGAAAACCTCGACGACCGTAATTTAAAAATCTGAAAAAATTCCCAAAAATCCGGTGTCAAAAATAAAATTTTTTGACCCAAAATTCATTATGTCGATAAAATAAAAATATTCGAGCCATTTTTCACGGTAGATCAATTTCTGCATCTATTTTTTTTTTACGTTTTCTTCATAAAAACCTAAAATCGAGGTGGAAGGGAAATCCTGGACATCATGAATTTTGAGTCAAAAATTGACACCGGCTTTTTGAGAATTTTTTCAGATTTTTAAATTACGGCCCTCGAGGTTTTTGAAAGCATCATAACGTACTCAAATTTGGTTTTAAAAATCTTTAAAAAAATCTGAATGCTATTTTGAGTTGAAAGAATCATATAAAAAATCGTAAACGAAATCAGCGAGGTCGAGGGTCACACTCAGGTTGACTTGGTATGGAATGCCCCATATACAGGGCATATATCATATATATGTAAAATGCACCTCGTTAATTCAATGTATCCACATCGAATGAGGTGTAACGATATTACTTAATTGCGGTAATACGAGACTATAACGCGTATCTCATATATTTCCTAGTAAAGAGAGAAAGAGAGAGAGGGAGATATATATACATATATGATAGCACATATAATTCATGATAAGGGAAATGCCGTGATTATCATTATTAGGATCATTATCATGTTTCTGCGAGTTAAATGACCGAATGAGAACAGAGACAGGAGAGAAAATGATGCTCTAAGAAGTCACTGGACTATAGAATCGATAATAGGGACGTTCGATTCCGATTGATTGTTTCAAAAATCGATTCTTTTGTTAAAAAAATCGATCTTTTGTATCGATTCTTGGCCTTAAAAATCGAAGATTTGATTTTTTATTAAAATCATGGCCTATTAAAGATTAGCAATTAAATAAAGATTTACAAAAGTCTATGAAATATCAACGTCAAGGTTAAAAAAAAAAAGTATGTGAAATTGTGAAAAGATGAGAAAAAAAGTAAAAAAGTTAAAATATCAAAAACACGATCCAACGAAAAAAATAATCGGAGGTAAAAATATACAAAATAGCGTAAGACAATAGAAACTTATATGTAATAGAAAGAAAGTCTGATTTGTTAAATATATTCATAATATTTTCAAGAATATATTAATAAGTGCAAATGTGTAAAAGAATTATTTCATTTTGGCTAAACTATGGCTTTATAGTATTTGTTATTTTGTACTCATCATTTTGTATTAAAAATAAATGAATCCAATTTAATTATTTTCCATAGCAAAAGCTTTAGTTATCAATTAATTTTTTTTACGATTTTTAAAAATCGATTCTTACGAAATCGATTCATTGAATTCGATTTTTCGTGAAAATCGATTTTCTTGATTCGATTCGGAATCGATCAGAGAATCGATTCTTTCCAAAGAATCGAACGTCCTTAATCGATAATATCGATTATTTATATCGATTAAAAGCGATTGTGGGTGAAGTCAAAAATTGTTTAAAATCAAAATATCATTTGTAAATATTTGAGAGTTAATTATTATAGGATCATTAGTTAGTTTAGGCAAGTTCGATAACTTACAATTAATGGAGAACTGAGACCGGAGTTGAACAATCGTACTTTGAAAGGTTTTTGGAATGTTGAATCGATCTTAAAGGTTTATTTTGAGGGGGCGAACTTAGGTGGAGTAAAAAATGGTTTTTTATTAAATTGTTATTGAAAATTGTTCGGAAATGAATTTGTGAATTTTAGAAATCGTTGTGGGATTTATGGAAATTAAATATTCAAAACATTTCAACCATTTTTGTTGAACTGTTTTGTTTTCTTGGTGCAACTAAAATCAGTACAGTTGTTTGGTTTTTTTTTCACCGGAAATGGGTTCTTCCGATTTGCACAACACTTTTTTTTTCCAAAATCAATATTCTAAAATTTTTTCTAAAATCAATATTCTAAAATATTCTAAAATCTTTCAAAATACCCCGAATCAAATTACTTTATAAAAAAAGAGCATAAATATTTTTTAGAAAACAAAAATATGGAAGATTCTAAAAAATATTCTTTCTAAAATGCAAAGAGTAGCACTCAAACGAACTTCACAGCTTTCCTGACGAATACAGAAATTTTATTGTCCATCAAACAAGCCAAAGCTTAAAATGCAAATGAAAAAAAAAAAAAAACGATTATGAAAACCTAAAAAATCTAAAATTTCTAACTTATGAGCATGAGCGTTACATGACCTCGTTACATGACCTCTACAATATTTCTTGGAGTAGATAATGCAAATTCCATCAAAGTGAAGAAAAAAAAAGTCAGTGAAGAGAGGAAGGAATAAATTTCACGTCAAAAATGAAACTAATGCAAATGGCAAGTTGTAAATAAATAAAGCTGCGTGCAGCACGCGTTGCATCTATCGTTCGGCTCCCGGATATATTTTTCGATGCACGCTCAGCATCAGAGGTCTATGTGCTATTTTTTCATATTTGACTGTATTATTAAGAGCGGAAAAATTCGAGTTGCGTTTTTATTTCCTCTTACAGAGCAGCATGAACGTTAATAAGCAAAATGTCGTAACCCTGCGCAACTTTGAGGGCCGAATTCTCAAGAGTTGCGCCCTTTTCATTGCAAAGACGATTTAGTGTAGGATGCATTAAAAGGAAAAAATAATCGAGTACTGTACGTACCGCGGTACTTTCTTGCACGAGTAGCCCGCGGCGCCGAAATTCTCAGAGTGTGCGATTTGCATTTTCGCGAAAGGGCTCTCGAGAGTGTATTTTCGCTTTTACTCGCGAAGAGAGAAAGAGGGAGAGAAAGAGAGAAGAGGCGAGGGAAAGAGGGAATGTTCACGCTCATATAGTCGAAGCAAATAGGCAGGTACGGTGGAAATCCCCCCCCCCCCCTTCGATCGCTGAACACACTTTGCCCCGCGGCACTTCATGAAGCAGATCCTCGGCGTCTCTGGGCTCAAAGATATTCCCTATTCCCACAGCGAGTATTTATGTATAGGCTATTCCAAGCAGTGTTGCCAGGTCTGAGGAAATGTCCCCAAATTTGAAGAAAATAATGAGCCCATGAGGAAATTTTGAAGATTTTAAGAAATTACATAAAAATCTGAGGAAATTTTGAAGATTTGAAGAAATTGCATACAAATCTGAGGAAATTTCGAAGATTTGAAGAAATTACATAAAAATTTAAGAAAATTATGAAGATTTGAAGAATTTCACATTTTTTTTACTCGTATCTTTCCTTATCTTATTATCACACTTTTTTGGGACACATTTTTGTTTCTTTGAATACCATTTTTTTTTTGCATTGTATCTATTAATGTGTCAACGCATAATGTGTTAATAAATAGAGCACCAAATCAGTCTCGAGCATTGAGTCTTAAGAAAAAAAAAACTGAAGATTTTTGAAGAAATTCTTGCAATCGGATTTTAGGATTTTCATTTTGCGGACCTGGCAACATTGATTCCAAGTTGACTCAACGTACGACCTTTGGCCTGACTTTGAAGAGAAAATTGGAAATTTGCAAATGCAGCTTCCTGAAAAAAGTTCAGTAATTATTACTGTATCACTTCAGTAATTTTCGTCAGGCACACTGAGAAAAAAGTTCAGTTAAAACAACTAAATCCATTTAGTTGAAAAAAGTTTTGTTGATTCAATATTAATTTGTTTGAAATAATGAAACTAGACTTAATTCAACAAATGAATTTGGTTAACCATAAGATATGAGGTTAACGAAATTACTTGGTCAATTTCCACATACAGTTTAGTCCAATTTACACGTTACTGAGTTGTTGTACAGAAATATATCGTGGATTTCTAGTACATTTTAGCTAAATAAGTTTAGCTGTAACAAAAAAACAATTCGTATTTTCAATCGCACAATTTATTTGGTACAAAGATATTTATTTGAATGAACTGAAACTTTGCCCATTCAAGCATCGATTTAACCTGTTTAACTAAAACCTCCACTGTATCTTTGTTGAATTACCAAAATGATCTCGTTGAACGTCCGGAAACGAATATTTGGTTGAGTTAAACAAATTTTTCGAAATTCTATAACTCAGCGGCATTTTATGCTATCACATTCTTTTTGGTCGCAATTTACGCAAAATTAAACCATCTTGAAAAGTGTCTTAAGCAGCGTAAGTGTAACTTACACTGGTGGGATGGTACGGGTCACTTAAGTCTATAGTTAAGTTTTGCTGTTATCTCCGAAATGATTAACTTTATCGAAAAAATGTAATGAAAAATGTTGTTGGAAATTTAATTTCCTACAAAAGAGGTCCTTTGGACCTAATTGCTAAAGTTAATATTGCTTGAGATATTGAACCTTAACTTATTTGTGGTATAAAATTTTTATGATTTATCGAACCAAACGTTGTAAATTGTTGATATCTCAATATCTCAAGAAATATTAATTTTAGCAATTAGGTGCACACGACTTTTTTTGTAGGAAATTAAATTTCCAACAAAATTTTCCTTTACATTTTTCCGGTAAAGTTAATCATTTCGGACATAACAGCAAAAAGACGAGAATTTTGGGTAAAAATAAACTTTAGTGACCCGTACTATCTCACCAGTGTAAGTTACACTTACGCTGTTTAGAACACTTTTGAAGATCGTTTAATTCCGCGTAAATTGCGACCAAGAACAATGCGATAACATAAAATACCGCCAAGTCATAGAATTTGGAATGAAAAATTTTGATTTACGTGTATTTTAGATGGAAAATCTTTTCACGCGAAGGGAAAGTAATATCAATATTAAGTGCTGTAACTTTCAGGGAATTTCTTTTCAGACATATCCAACGAAATTTCAGGTGGGGAGTGAGAAAAAAACGTCGAAAAGAAAATCGCCCTAATAGTACAAATTACCGAATTGGATATTAAAAATTAATACTGATGGGGTTGAAAAACATTCACAAGAGATCGTTTAATAGCCCGCAAATCATCGGGTAATAAACACCATCGACAAATTACTGATATCAATCGTAAAGATCGATTTTTTAAACAAAGGCTCAATAACTATGGAACGTTTTATAATCGAGCATTAAAGTTTTTTCTGAAGCCTTTATTTAAGGTTTTATAAGTGGGCATTAAAGGTTTTATAAGATGGGCATTAAAGGTTTTATAAGTGGGCATTAAAAATGAACCGTGGATATGAATACCGGAAGTTCTTCCAATTTCCGTTGACGTCTCGAATCTCTTGTCAGCGTTACAGTTCGTGTCCCAGGTGGGATTGGCCAGAGCTTGTCACATGGCCCAGCATTGGCCCAAAGCAGTGTGCCGATGCTGGCATTGTAACCTCGGGCCAAGTCTGGCCAACCTTTGAAGCCAACGTCGGGCCAACGCTGAAACTGAGCGTCGGGCCAACAATGGCATAACGGCTGGCCCAGCACTGGGCCAGTCGCTATGCCAGTGCTGGGCCAGCCGTTATGCCAGTGCTGGGCCAGCCGTTATGCCAGTGCTGGGCCAGGCCCGGTTATCCCATACACTCGGTATGTTTAGGAGGTTATGTTTGCACACGTAGATGTCATTCGATCATCGTAAAAAATGTTGAAACCACGTTCCAGTATTTCGAGAGTGAAAAAATACCGTTTTTTTTAAAATTGCGTTCCGAAAATAATCAGTGAGGAAGATATAGAACAACCGGCGAAAAAGCAAAAAAAAAAAATGATCGCGATTTGATGGATCCGATTGTAACGATTCAATTTTCTAACCTTGAAAATTCGCATTTCATTGTCGAAGATGACAACGATGACATCGAGGATGAAGTAGTTTCTTCATCACTTGACGAATCGCCAAATGACGAATCACTTAATCAAGACGTCAATTAATTGTTTTTTTTTCTTACTTCAGAAATACGTTTGTTGAATATTAAATAAATATTTCTATAATCATTTTTATATAATCTGGTCTGAGTTTGAAAATTATTTCTTAATGCGATCCGCATTAACATTTATTTATATCCACCTATTTATATCCAGTACTAGGCCATGATTGAATGCCAGCGTCGGGCCAGCATCGAATGCCAGTACAGGGCCGTCATTAAATGCCAACGCCGGGCCACGATTTGATGCCAGTGCTGGGCCAGCATTGTACGCCAGCGCTGGGCCGGCGTTGTATGCCAGCGCTGGGCCGCCATGTAATACCAGTATTGGGCCGACATTGCATGCCAGAGTTGGGCCGAGGTTAACAAACCAGTACCGGCATAATGCTGGCCCGATACTGGGAGTCAGCTTTGGGCCAAGCCTGTACGCCTGGCATTTAGTACTGGCCCAACGTCGGGCCATTTGTTAAATCCCACCTGGGCGTACGTCGTCAACCGCGGTCTCGGTCTTCTCTCATCAGCCTGAATCCCTTCTCACTCTCTCACACTCATGAGCGCATTCATTAACGACTTTTTACTCATCAGCTAACCCTTCTCCTCGCGTTTATACCTCGATGCCCTTCTATATATCTTTTCTATTTATCTGTCTATTGACTCTCTCGCATTCTACGTTCATTTACCCTCTCTCACTCTCTCTCTCTCTCTCTCTCTCTCTCTCTCTCTCTCTCTCTCTCTCTCTCTCTCTCTCTCTCTCTCTCTCTCTCGCACCGAGCTTGGTTAATTACTGGAAGCTTAAGAAAAGAAGACTAGCGACGAGCACATAAAACGAGGACGTATAGAGAGTACTCAGGTCGTTTCCTCGGCCCTTTCAATATGAACTAGCACATAAATGCACACACTTACACACAAGCAGGAGGAAGAATCCTGCGTGTTCATCTCCTCTCGCACTAACTTTTCCACTTCTATCTCGTTCATTCGCCAGGGTGGCTCCGGCTATAGCTGTCTCTCGAGTCTGTCGAGGACAGGTTATCCGCACATCGTTTCCCTCCTGACTTTTATCGCAAGCGTTCTCTCACACAGGCACACACACACGAACGATACAGTCGTCGATGGGGAAGAATCAAGAATCAAGCCATAGGAAAAATTTAAAGAATTTTTTTTTAAAATTTTATATCACTTAAAGTATTTTCGAAAACATGTAGGTAAAATTTTAAGTTGCAATTTTGAAATTTACACTGAGAAAAAAAATGGTTGAATATGCAAAATCGTTTAGTTGAATACGTGAAACTAAATAATTAGTTGTACAATCCAAATTTTTGTTGCCTGAACAATATTTTGGTCAACCGAATCGCGGAATTATTCCAGAAACTAATTATTTAGTTAGACCAAATAAATATTTAGTTGCCCGTATTCAACTAACGATTTTGCATATTCAACCATTTTTTTTTCTCAGTGTACAATAAGAGTTACAATCAGTTTAAGCTCTTTGAAATGACTGAATTTTCCCGAAATGATTTTTTTCTTAATTATTATTTTTTGAAAGTTTTAACTTTCGTTAGTTTTTCAGTTATTCTTAAGGGGGGAAACCCATATAAATGGTCGAAGATGACGAGGAATTTCGGGATTTTTCTCCAACGCAACTACCGGACCGATCGTTTTTAACTTTGGAGGCTATTTTATTGTACATTCGAAGACTTGAAAAACATTTTTTTTTATCGAAAATAAGTATTCATCAGTAGTCTGCAACCAATCGTTGCTGAACGAATTTTGGCCGCGATGTCGAATTGCGGCAGCTGTATTTTTTTTTGTTTTTCATTAGAAACAAAAAAATCAGAAACCATTACATTCTATATGGAAATTTACACCGAAAATTTTTTTGCAAAAAATGATTGTTAAATTATTTTTTTTTTTTGAAAATAGAGGTTTATCGACGAGGGTTTGCAATTATGTGTCTAAAAGTATTTGGTTGAAATGAATCGGATGAATAGTTTTTTTTTATCCCGGCCGCAAATTGCAAAAATGTAGTTTCGAGTAAATAGCGTTTAAAAGTTAATCAAAGTCTCTGGTACCTTAAAAAAATGTTCTTCAAGTCTTCGAATGTACAATAAAATAACCTTCAAAGTTGAAAACGATTGGTCCGGTAGTTGCGTTGGAAAAAAATCCCGAAATTCCTCGTCATCTTCGACCATTTGTATGATTTCCTCGCTTAGCCATAGGAAAATTTTTAAGAATTTTTTTTTTTGGATTTCACTAAAATATTTTGGAAAACGTATAGGTAAAATTTCAAGTTGCAATTTTGAAATTTGACAGAGTTACAATCAGCTTAAGCTCTTTAAATTGACTGAAATTTCCCAAAATGATTTTTTTCTTAGTTATTATTTTTAAAAAGTTTTAATTTTCGTTAGTTTTTCAGTTATTTTGAATTATTATTCTTTGTTTTGAAAACCTGCTTGAATAAAAAAGGGCCTTCAAAATGAAAAAGGATTGGTGGATATTTTTTTTCAGATAATCCTTCATCAAGATTCTTTTTTTTAGTGAATTAATTTTCATAATTGAAAATTCAAACTTATCTTTCATATTCAGCTTGAAATGCTGGTAAAAGGTGTCTGGCAAAAATACAAATTTTGTATACAGAGGAAAATTAAAACGTTCAACTTTTAACTTACAACGGTGGGAAAATTAATGTGTGAAATTTTTTTGATTTAATCGCATTTGCGCAAAATAACATAACTTAATGTATGTTCTCAACACTTTAGCGATAACGATGACGGTTGAATTAAATTTGCACGTCAGTTAATATTTTATTTTGCTCATTAGCGATGAGGACATGATGAAGATATCTTTTTACCGATGTGTAATGTAACGTTTTAGTACAGAGAAATATCGCTCAGGCACTTAATTCATTTCCTTAATTTAATTTTTTTTTAATGCAATTTTTTTACGTTTAAAATTTTTTTTATCAAAATCTTCGAAACTTCACGAAACTGCCACATTCTCTGCGTTTCCTACTCCAATTTTCTATCAAATAATCCTCAAAAGCTCGTTGCAAATTAAAAAAATTAATTTCAGCAAAATTTTCGCAGAAATGCAATCGTTTCAAAAAGATTTTTGCCAATTTAGAAAGTTATAGACAATTTTTATTTTTTCAATATTTTTTGAAAATCATTCGAATCTAAGGCCTGAATTTTAAGATTAAACTTTCCATTGAACTCAAGTTGTAACTTAAGATTGAACTTAAGTTCCAATTCAAGATGAATCTTAAGTTAAGTTTATACTTAAGTTCAAACTTTAGTGCGCACTTCAGATCGATTTTAAGTTCAAACTTAACCTTGGTTTGAAGTTTGATTTTAAGATATATCTTGAACTTGAACTTCGATCAAAACTTGTTTCATCGCGTCCCTCGACCTCGACTTAAGTTTAAGCTCAAGATGGATCTTAAGTTTAAACTTCAAACCAAATTTAAGTTTGAACATAAGATTGATCCGAAGTTCGCACTAAAGTTTGGACTTGAGTATGAATTTATAATAGCACTTAAGTTCGATCTTAAATTCCAACTTAAGTTCAATGGAAAGTTTGATCTTAAGTTTGATCAAAATTCGGGCCTAAGACTAATATTAAATGACGTTAAAGTTTGCATCGTTGCAATGCAATGAAAATAAGTTTTTCCAATTCATTTTCAGTGAGCTTTAAATTTTGCTATGTGCATTCAAAATCCCGAATCCTTAATAAAGATCCCAAAATACTTAACGTTTTCTCAATTCAAAAATTACTTAGGAAAAATGAATTTTATTAATAAATAAACAATTATCATTGCATTAAAACGATGCAAACTTCACCATCACAATATTAATTCACTTCGAGAAAATGCCTCGCATAATGAAAAGTTAACCACTGATTACAAACAAATATGCCACAAAATCTCAATTATCGCGGTAATCAAGTCAAATATTGTTTAAAAAATTTAAATAAACTTATTAAACTTTTTATTTTATTTTTATTTTTTAATAATAAGCTTTTTCCTCATTATCTCGGACAAACGAACTTCTACCGTACAATTCAGTGTGGTTTCGCAATGCACAACCCATCTTATCAACTCTGGTTATCGAGAGCACGTAAAGCCTCGGGATTGAGTTCACGTGTGAGTGTGTGTGTATATTTTTTTGTGCGCTCGATAGAACGGTGGCAGCATAATGTCCCACTCTCGTCGATGGACAATGGCCAAGTGTCTCTCTTCCCCGCTCTTTTATAGCCTCAACATGCGCATACAGAGCTCAGAGGATTCATGCTAACGACTTGAACACGCGGCAAAAGTCCTGCCGGACGTGAAAATCGCTCTCTCGCTCCGGTAGTTTAGATCTCGTACAAAAGAGTTCCGCGAGAGGGCGCTCGTGGCGTCTCCCTCGCTCTCCCACTCCCTCTCGCGGCGTTCACCGACCATCCTGACACTGCACCATCGTTTCCATGCAGTTCTCAGACTCGATCCGGCATTCAGCCTTCTTTTGCATTCGCTCACTTCTCCATTTTCTCAGACCTCTCTGTGTCTCGACGTTCCTCCCTTCTTTTGCATTCTCAGACAATCCTGACCCTTCACTTACAATCCTTCCTTCTCTCTCTGCTCTACATTCGTCTCAGGCATTCTCCAGCCCAGTACTCTCTCTCTCCTCTCTCTCTCTCTCTCTCTCTCTCTCTCTCTCTCTCTCTCTCTCTTTCTCTCTCTCTCTCTCTCTTCCTCTTTCGTGCTTCGCGGCTTTCGCATAGAATAAAGCGGGAAAGATCGATCTCTCGGATTGTGCAAACGTCAAGGGGGTAAAAGAGATACTTATGGAGTTCGCATGGTGAAGATGCCCGAGGGAAAAAGAGGAAAGAGATATGTGGCGCATATAGGAAGAGAGAGATGGTCGACTTTACAGAGAGATCATGCGTACGCGGGTGCTTATATGTATATATATACATTTTAGGACGAGAGTTGTTCATATATAGATGCATCTAAAGATTAGGGTGGTTCGAGAAAAGGCTTTTTTCCGATTGCGTTCCTCAGCGATTTTATGATGTTGAAATTTGGATCGTTGCAATGCAACGAAAATAATTTTTTTAGATTCATTTTTATCGATATCTACACTCCGATCCTGCATTTGGCATCCCAAGTCATTGATAAATACCACAAAATACATTTCAGCGATTTTTACCTTTGAAAATTTTTTAGAGAGGAGTTTTTTTTAAAATAAACTATTTTCGTTGCACTTAAACGATGCAGACTTCAGCAACATGCGATTTTTTTGTACTATTTCCCTGCAAAAAGAATTTTGAATGGGAGGAGGCGTGTGAAAGAGAAATTTGGCGAAAATAGCGTTTTTGAGAATTCTAAAATTCATCGCATAATTATTTGGCATACAATCAAAAACCAAAGCTTTCTGTGAATTTTAAGCAGTGTTCGATTTTTTTCTGACGAGTTTTATCCGGGCCAAAATTTTTTATATGTATTATATATTAGAAATACATTTTTTATTTTTATACTTTATATTTATGGATATGATATTTAAAAAATGTATATATTTTTTAATTTCGGTAATTATTTAGTTTAGTGACTTTTCCGAAAATCCAGGGAAATTTGTTTTTTTTTACGATGTCCTCATTTATTTAGCTATAAATAATGATAATCTGGTGGAGGAAACCGAAATTTTCTTTTAACAAATTTTTTTAAAGCGGGAAACCGTAAAAAGTAATATCAGATTTTTCAAAAATAATATAGAATAAATAATACTAATAAAATAATAGTAACATAATAAACTTGATTATCGCGAAAAAAAAGTTCCGTCGATTTTCGGAAAAGTCACTAAACTAAATAATTACCGTAATTTTTTTATTTTCAATTAATTAATTAAAATTTTCAAAAACTATTCATTTTACTTTCTCACACTATTTGGTTCATTTTTAGTAAACAACATAATAATAAACACAAAATAATACCGTCGCATTTTTCAAGATTCCCAGGAATTATTATTGCTCATTAGATAGAAACAAAAAAATTAAAAATAAAGCATTCACAAAAAATCGATGATTAAATTGAAAAAAAATGATATTAAAAAATTTGTCACACTGATAAATTCATCGAAGAAAAAATCAAACAAGGTTTGGGTTTCATACAAACATTTTTCTAGTCATGAACAATTTGCACATTTCAATGTTGAAGCGAAAGTAGTTAAAACAAAATCCCAGAAGTCTCCGCTTGCTCGAGGTCTATTTTGAGGGGAAAATCTACGAAAATCTTCTCGAAGGAACCAAATTTTTTTTTACCTCCCTAATGTTATACGTAAACTCGAGTACGTACGTTACACACATATGCATACGTACGTTGCAATTTACTCGATTAAATCGTCGGATAATTTGCCATACGGGAGAGCTCCGGGCTTGAGAAGAGAGAGAGAGAGAGAGACGAAGAGAGGGAGAGAGAGAGAGAGAGAGAGAGAGAGAGAGAGAGAGAGCCCGTTAAACGGAAGGCGGGTAAGCTGGCGAATATATAGAGCGAGCCCATATATATAAGGAAATGTGGGGCAAAATGGCCACCATAAGAAAATAACGCAGCTGGAACTTTACGCATAGTGTAAATTCGTTGTCCTTAATCTAAAAATTATTTATCGATTTTATTACGGGTCAAAACGGAAAAAAATGTCCCCCTCCGATCAGAAAAATATTTTTCACCATTATTTTTTTTACAACACATTTATTAATATTTTGGCAATAAACAAAAAAAATTCGAGCAAAAATGGAAATGGAATAAGTTTTTAGCTGGTAAAGTTGGGGATAAAAGGGGTGCGTCACTAAAATAGCTATAATTCCGTAAATTATTGGAATTAAAAAATTTCCTTTCGAGGATATATTCTCAAAGGTTTAAACTTCAGGAATTTAAAAAAAAATTATTTTTTCCAAATTCTAGACCAGAATACCCCCTCAATAGGCAATTGTCATGAAAATGTCATTATCTTGATTTGATTTACCGTGTCTATTTTGGAATATTTACGATAAATGATAATTCTCTCATTTTCCAGAGATTCTTTAATTTTCAGTGCTTTTTGCTCATTTTGGAGGTAAATCATTTTCCCCGGGCCATTTTGCCCCACATTCTCCTATGTATAATAAAACAGACTTATATCAAGAATCGCAGCAAGTACGCAAGTTTCTCAGCCTTGACGGGCAGCCGAGGCTCGATCGAGATTTTTGTCAATTTCACAAAACAGCTCACTGCACAACCCAAGCCTGGCATAATCTTGTAACATATACGATGCGTATAAGAGCGAAGGGGCGCGTATGATAAAAGCGCTACAGGCGAGATTTTGCCTCGAAATACCTTGTACGACGATAAATAATTAATCACCGATAATACGGGCATGTAAGTGCGAAGATTGTTGTAATTAGATATTTATATAGATTGCTTAAAGGGGCCTGCATATGCGAGCGATGAGAAAGGGAGGGGGCGAAATGATTGACTAATTGCTATCGAGATGCTTCGAGAGAATTGATTCGTCAACTTATCTCTCTCTTGCTCCAGATATAGCCCTTTGGTTTGCGAATGGCTTTCCTTCCTCTCGGTGATTCGCTTCCATTCTCAGTTTCACTTTTGTTCTTGTTTCATAACGATTCGTGTATATATATATATATATATATATATACGATCTCTTCGGACCGGCGATCATCGCGCGCCTGGAGAAACTCGTCGACATATATTTATACATATGGGGCATTCCACGTCAAATCACGCGGTCATCGGCCTGACCCCCTCGGATTTTGATGTCCAATGAATTGTGGGTTTTGTTCGGCCCAAAATATGACCTCAAATTTTTAGGAATTTTTATTTTATTTTTTAGGGGTTGCCCGAGCCCAAAATCATGAAATTGAGGGAAAACACAAAGAGGGGCCTTTTTTAAATTATTGAATTTTTTTTCAAAGAAACTAGGGCCGAAAACAGAAATTTTCGTCATAGTTCGATAATGGGACAAAAATAATTAATTTTTTTCTTAATTATAATTACTATTTTTAAAATTGTTTGAAAATTTATCTGGTTTTTTCGAGGTCGTCGAGGCTAATAAATTTTCGAAAAAAGTTGTCGTTTCACTCTTAAACCAAGAAAAAAAAATGAAGAAAATATTTTTGTCCTCGTTATTCTCACTACAAGAAACAATTAAAATAAAAAATTATAAAAAAAAAAAAATTTAAATACAAAAAAAAGTAATTATTTTTGTCCCATTATCGAACTATGACGAAAATTTCTGTTTTGGGTCCTAGTTTCTGTGAAAAAATGTCAATAATTTAAAAAAGGTCCCTCTTTGTATTTTCCCTCAATTTAATGATTTTTCGCTCGGGCAACCCCTAAAAAATGGAATAAAAATTTCTAAAATTTTGAGGTCATATTTTGGGCCAATCGAAACCCACAATTCATTGGACATAAAAATCCGAGGGGGTCAGGCCGATGACCGCGTGATTCGACGTGGAATGCCCCAGATATATATTCGTGTGTATGTATATAATTTATAGAAGATCGAGAACGCGAGAACGTGTCATTAAAATCATCAAGCTCGTTCGAATTTTCATGAGGGATCGCAGCTGAAAGGCCGAGAGGAACTCAAAGAGCGATCCACATCCTTACTCGAGATTTATATACACTGTCGTCCAAAAGTTTGGAAACACTCGCCCCGATTCCGCGCCGCTGCACAAAAAGTTTCACTGCGCTCTTTTAAAACTGAAGATATTTCGATTCAACAAGCGGCGTTTCAAAGGGGACATATTCAGCTTCATTTCGCTTTTTCCACAAAATTTTTTCGATTTTTTTTTTAACCCGGTACGACCTTTGAAACATGGTCGTTTTTTTTTGGCTTTTGTTTGGCGTTGAAATTTTGGCGCACGATCTATGCAAATTTTTGAAAATTGTTTTTCACATGAAAAACTTGTGAGGGAGAGTATAAGCTTCAATTTAGTTTTTTTTAAAGTTTCTTACGATTTTTTTTTGCAAAAATATTAAATTCTTCGTAAAAAACGACCATATTTATCAAATGTAGCGTAACTCTAAAACTACTGGGTTTTTGTGAAATTACTAAGAGGGTAAAAAGTTGCATACAATTATTATGGATTCAATGAAATTTTTTCAGAATTAAAAAAAAAAAAATTTTTTTCAAGATTTTTTCTGGTCCACGAGACATTTTTTTTTCTTAAACAATAGGGTTTTTTACCTGATCTACACGGCTTTTTATCGAAAAATCCGTGTAGATGAGATAAGAGACCTGATTGTTCAAGATAAAAAAAATATCTCGTTAATAGGAAACATTTTTGAAAATAAAAATTTGAAAAAAATTCTGAATTTTTTTTTATTAACTCCAGAATAATTGTATGCAACTTTTTACCGTTTTAGGAATTTCACGTTATCTTCATGTTATCATCTTATTATCATTTAATCATGTTATCTTCATGTTATTATGTTATTATCATATTATCATATGTTATCAATTTCATGTTATCTTAAACAATTAGGTCTTTCACCTGATCTACACCGCGTTTTCATCGAAAAAGCCGTGTAGATGAGGTAAGACACCTGATTCTTTAAGATAAAAAAATATCTCGTGAACAGGAAAAATTTTGGTAAAATAAATTTTGAAAAAAAAATCTGAAAAAATTTCATTGACTCCAGAATAATTCCATGCAACTTTTTATCCTCTTAGTGATTCAACGAAAACCCAGTAGTTTTAGAGTTACGCTTCATTTTATAAACATGAACATTTTTTACGAAAATCTGAATATTTTTGCGAAAAAAAATCGTACGAACCTTTTCAAAAAACGAAATTGAAGCTTATACTCCCCCCTACAATTTTTTTCGCGCTAAAAATAGTTTTTAAAAAATTTCATGGATCGTGCACCAAAATTTCGATGCAAAAAAAAAGTCAAAAAATGACCATGTTTCAAAGAACGTACCGGATGCAAAAAAAATCGAAATTTTTTTTCGGAAAAAGCGAAATGAAGCTGAATATGTCTCCTTTGAAACGCAGCTTGTTGAATGTTGAATATCTTGTTGAATATCTTTATTTTTGCGGCGCGGAATCGGAACAAGTGTTTCCAAACTTTTGGACGACAGTGTACGCGTAGATCAATGAATTAAGCACGTAGATCTCATCACCGAGACTTCACCCCTTAATGTCACGGCATCTCCGGAGTGCCAACAGCAAGGTATATTCCTCGTATACGAGAAATTGCTTGGAAGGCGAAAAAGGCTCGCGGCGCACAATTTCGCCTGTTGGGTCGTGCGAATTGCGCCTTTTTGCTTGTTAAATCCATGTACCTTATGTATATAGAAACATGAAGCGATATAGCGTTGAAAAAATTGCGTGGAACGCCCCTGAAACTCCTTCAGGAGCGGTCAGCGAGGAAGTTCTGTTCCCTCGGACTCGCAAAAACTGGAAGCTGCGAGATGTTTCTCCGTCGGCAGAAAGGAGATGGAGAGGGAGGGGGGAGAGAAAGAGAGAGAGAGAGAGAGAGAGAGAGGTCTCTGTACGCACAAGTTGCTTCTGCTTTTACTCGAGTGGTTAAAGTAATAAGAATAAGACGAAGGCCGCAAAGGAGGCGCACACGCAACTCTGTGCGTTCGTTTCGAGCGCACAGGATATGAGCTGCGCGAACAAAAAGTTGAGAAGAGGGGGGGGGAGGGAGGGAGGGAGGGAGGGAGGGAGGGAGGGAGGGAAATAGGAGGGCAATGCAACTTCTGTTGCAGGTTGAGATCTCGGTACTGTCCCGCTGTTGGCAAAGCCGCGAGTCACGCGTACCGAGTTGGATAAGACAGAAAAAAAAAGAGTAACTTCAATTTTTATTTTTGAAAACAAAAATTGAAGTTTTTTTTTTTGAAATGTTGTAATCTACTTTGCAACGATAAATTATATGAGACTCCCGCCAATATTTGAATAATAATTTTTTCATTTAATGGAGAGACTTAAAAATTAATTATCAAGTATCAGGAAAATTTTCGATTTTTTTTCACCCATGCAAGATTTTTGTGCTTTTCACCATATCCGTGGATAGCCGAAAAGTGACCCTTTTCTGACGGCTGAGAGTGAAAAAGAGCTTCTTTTTGGCTATCCACGCTTATAGCGAAAAGCACGGAAATCTTGCATGGGTGAAAAAAAAAAATACTATTTTTTATTGATGGAGAAGTTTTAAGAATTTATTATCAAGTATCTGCAGTGTCTTCGATTTTGTTTGTTTCAGGAATAAATTAACCGATTATCCGTTCAATTGAAGGAAAAATTTGCAAATGTGTTTTTATAAGGTTACAAAACCTTCGCCAATATTTAATAAGTAATTTTTTTTATTAATGGAGAAGCTTCAAAAAATTAATTATGAGGTATCAGGAGAATTTTCCATTTTCTCCGTTTCCGGAATAAATTTGTCGATTTTCCGTTCCGATGAATTAAAAATTAACTGACGTATTTTTTAATGAAATATTTGGAGACACAAGCCAATAATTGATAAATAATTGTCATTAATAGAGAAATTAAAAAAAAATTATTATCAAAAATAATTTAAAATAATTAAAAAAATTATGAATAATAATATAAATAAATAATTTTTAATGGAGAAATGTTAAAGAATTTATTATCGAGTATCAGCAGGGTCTGGATTTTTTTCCTTTCAAGAATAAGTCGATTTTCTATTTATCTCAAAATTCTGATCTGTTCATGATGTTTTTTCCCTCCTTAAGAGGAGGCTAAATACCGACATTTTTCATGCGAGTGCGAGAGAGAAAGGATGATAGGGGTCCTGTGAGAGCGAGAGAGAGGGTCTTTAGCCTGCCCTTAAGGTTGTTTAGAAGCTATGAAACCTTTGAATGTTAATTGTTCTCAATCGTCGTGAAATTTTTACACGACCTCCTGAATACTTCATGTAAGAACATACCAAATTTTCAGAATTCTACCATCATTACTTCAACCCCCTTAAGGGTTAAAATAAAAAATAATGAGAAAATTCTGAAAATTTGGTATGTTTTTATATGAGGTATTTAAGAGGTCGTGTAAAAATTTCACGACGATTAGGAAGCTCGTTATTAAGAAATTGACGTTTTGTTAAAAACAATTTTTTAAACAAATAAAAAAAAAAATTATCAATAAACTTCGTTTTCTTTCCGTTACTTCCAGTATATTGTGGATATTAAAAAATTGAGAGGTCAAAAAAAAAAAATCATCGCAAAGTTATATCAGTTTCCATAAGACTACATTTAATTTGTTTTAATTTGTTAATCTTAATTATTTGATAACGAGCTTCCAAATCGTCGTGAAATTTTTACACGACCTCTTAAATACTTCATTGAAAAACATACGAAATTTTCAGAATTTTCTCATTAAACGTGATTTGCTTCTACACAACCTTAATGGCAAAACATTGGAGCCAAAGAATTTCCACGAGAGTACTTGAAGGACTTGTGGAGGGATGAATATAGTACGAAGGATATACATATATTCTCTTCGTAGTTTCGTACTGTACAGTAAAAGTAACAACCAACAGGTCTCCCACCCTCTCTCTCTCTCTCTCTCTCTCTCTCTCTCTCCCTCTCTCTCTCTCTCTCTCTCTCTCTCTCTCTCTCTCTCGATGTTTCTTCGGAGACTCTTACTGTGGAGAAGTACGCGTATAAGGAGAAAGGGGAAGCTCCACCAGTCAAACTGGTATCATTGTTTCAGACGCATATACATATATGCAACATCGGTGCACCCAACATATGCACTGTCTCATCCATTTTTCTTTGTTTTCGCTCAACCACAAAACCACACACGCGGAGCATAAAATAATTTGGCGACGCATAATAAAACAATTTTTACGAATTTACGACTTGGTCTTAAGAAAGACAGCCACTGTAAAGATTGAAAAAATTTATTTTGCACATCTAAGCATATATTTTGAAAAACGAGAAGCTAAGTTGTAATTCTGAAAACTGGCTGAAAATAGACAAATAAAATTTGTCCAATTCCTAAATTGATTTTTTTGAATTTCCTTTTTGAATTTATAATTAATATAATGATTTAATTATTATATTAATTAAATTAATTCAAAATTTTTATTTAATATATTGTTGAATTTAACGTGAAATTAAATTTCCTTCATGAATCAATTATAAGATTTATTTTAACGATATTAATTTCCTGCATTGTTTTAATTTTAATTTAAAGATTAACCCCTAAATTATTTTAGTGAGAGCAGTTAGCGTAACTGACAATGAGAACACATTTTTTTTTTGAAATGATCAGCCGATTTTTCATATTTTTTTTTCTTAATATTTGTAATTACAATTTAAAAAAAATTTGATAATAAAATTTTGACAGATGATACATTTTGAAAATCTGCTCGAATGAAAAGAAGGCCTGAACGATGAAAACATTTCAATTCGTCGCCATTTTTAAATAATCAAAGAAAAAAATAGCATAACGACAGATATTTTCAGACAATCCTTCAGTAAGACATTAATAGGATAATGGAGAGGACTTTTTTTTTATCTTGAAGTTTAATCTATTTTTTAATTTTCAAGATTTTTCAATAAAAATTGTTCCGTAAGAAGTTGACTCTATACTCAATAAAATAACAATAACCCCATCCTGCAACAATCAATTATGTCTGTGAAAAAAAAAATTCCTAAACATTGACAATTTGTTGAAAGCAATTAAATATCAATCGAAAATGATTTATGTAGATAACTATCTCAAAGAAAGGTGTAATCGGAGATTTATGATAAAAAAACCACGAAATATCGATGGAAAAAATAAAAAAGGAATATATCGATCAAGCTTGAAATAACATCACGTTTTTTTTCAATCTTTCGATGCTCTTGTGATCGTGTTTTCAATATCCCGTCTCAAGGATTCCTGGATTGACGGTGAATGGAAAATAAAATCGGTGGGACGATAAAATCTCGGGATTTATGGGCGAAAATTGATGGAAGTGATATTTATATATAGATATATCTTATATAGTCGATATATCCAGTCGTGGTAAGAATATAGGCGTCCTCCTGGATAATTATAAGATGTTCCTGCGGCTACGATTATTACGCTCCATTTAGTAAGACTCTGCTGCCACGATATAGGTATACACTTGTAAATATATTACACACGTATATGGGGCCTTCCACGTCAAATCACGCGGTCATCGGCCTGATTCCCTCGGATTTTGATGTCCAATGAATTGTGGGTTTCGATTGGCCCAAAATATAACCGCAAATTTTTAGAAATTTTTATTTTATTTTTTAGGGGTTGCCCGAGCTAAAAAATCATTAAGGATGTTGAGTCCCAAATCGCAAATGATGAGAAAATTCTGAAAATTTGGTATGTCTTTGGATGAATTATTAAAGAAGTCGTGTAAAAATTTCACGACGATTAGAAAGGTCGTTATCGAACAATTGACATTAACAAATTAAATTAAATTAAATGTAATCTTATGGAAACTCATATAACTTTGCGATAAGTTTAAAAAATTGTTCTTAACAAAAACGAGTTTCTTAATCGTCGTGACATTTTTACACGACCTCTTAAATACTTCATACAAAAACATACCAAATTTTCAGAAATTTTTCATCATTTTTCATTTTAACCCTTAAGAGGAGGCTAAATACCGACACTACGCTTCGAAATCGCCATCCAAACTTGCTCTCATACGAATGAATGGAATTCAATAAAATTTTAACAGCATAATCGGAATTATGGCACAAATGGAGCCTCACTAAAATTTTTTTGAAAAAAAAAAAAAAAAAATTATAGATCCGATTACCATCAGGAATCTGTAATTGAAAATCTTGAATTATGAGACTTTTTACTCCATTTCGTCTAAACTAAGAGTGAGGCTCCATGAAGAACGCCAAGACACAAATATCAAGACGTTTTCGACATTATTTTATGGAAAAAACACATCGTAAGTTTGGATGGCGCATAAGGAGATAAATATTGATAAATTGTAGTTTTATCGAAACACGAAATGGCGAAATCTAGTTTACAAACGTGCGAGGGAGGGCAGCACCATGGATTCTGACGAGTAACCTAATATTTTTGGGGCTCCAATGAATTCGTTGGAGTTAGTTGTGACGCATTTTAGCCCCTTAATTATCAATTAATTGTTAATTAACTTATCCTCCTCTGAATTTTCAAAATTTAATAAATATTTAATAAATATTTACGGTTTTGGGAGAAAGACTGGACGACGGTGATAAGTCGATAATGTAGGGATTGAACGAAAATGGGATTTAGCCTTAAGGAGGTTGAAGTAATGACGATAGAATTCTGAAAATTTAATATGTTTTTACATGAAGTATTCGGGAAGTCGTGTAAAAATTTCACGACGATTAAGAAGCTATTTATTGAACAATTAACATTAAAAGATTTCATAGGGACTCAACATCCATAAATTGAGGGGAAAAATGAAGAGGGACCTTTCTTCAAATCAATGACATTTTTTTTCACAGAAACTAGGGCCCAAAACAGATATTTTTGTCATAGTTCGATAAAGGGGCAAAAATAATTTTTAACAAATTTTAATTCTTCAATTGTGTTTGAATTATCCGTTTTATCTCAAGTCATCGAGGCTAATAAATTTTCGAAAAATGTTGTTGAACTTCACTCTTAAACCAAGAAAAAAAAATCAAGTTTTACTGGAAAAATATTTTTGTTGTTGTTATTCTTAATACAAGAAACAATCAAAATAACAAATTATAAAAAAAAAAATTAAAATACAAAAAAAAATAGTAATTATTTTTTGCCCATTATCGAATTATGCCGAAAATATCTGCTTTGGGCCCTAGTTTCTGTGAAAAAATGTCATTAATTTAAAAAAGGCCCCTCTCCAGTTTTTCCCTCAATTAATTATTTTTTAGCAACCCCTAAAAATTGAAATAAAAATTTCAAAAAATTTGAGGTCATATTTTGGGCCAAACGAAACCCACGATTCATTGGACATCAATATTCGAGGGGGTCAGGCCAAAGACCGCGTGATTTGACGTGGAATGCCCCATATATATCGATATATTACAGTTTTCCTCGTTGACGTTCATCTTGCGATCGTATAAGAGTCGACAAGTCGAGCTTTTCTAATAATAATCCTTTCCCGGGAGCGCAAGCCAATATATATCGACCGTTATAATCGAATGATTAGTTAATAACAGAGTTAAGGGGGCAGTTTTACCATTGTGAATAAATAGTGTATGCACTCGGGCGTGCGGACGCGTAATTAGGGTTCAACGCCAATGTTTTTACACACACACAAGTGCAACTCTGTAAACGCGTGTTACATTTACAGGGGGTTACATATTCCCGTGGGCAATTGTGACAACGGAGATCTACGATTTCTCCTTTGGCGATAAAAAAGAAACACGAGATATCTCTCTCGTAAAAGATTCGTAGCTTTCGATAATCGACATTAGATGCGAAACAGCTGGAAAATGAAAGAGAGAGAGAGGGAGAGAGAGAGAGAGAGAGAGAGAGAGAGAGAGAGAGAGAGAGAGGGAGGGAGATGATTACATATTAGACATGTAATAGCTACTGGGGTAAGGCTCGTCGTCGATATTTCATGAAATCGGACATTCTATGCAATTAGAATGAAAGTATATCACGTGAGCTAGTCGAAATGATAATCAGTTGGAAAAAGTGAAGGCAAAAATAGTAAACGGCGAAAATCACTAAAAATTAAAAAAAAACTTTTTTTTTTTTTGGATTTCTTGAAAGTTCATGTTTAAAAAATATATAGGTGAAATTCAGAGTTCAGATTCTAAAAATTGACTGAGTTATATAGTGATTTAAATGAGAGCCATTTTACTGCTATGGCAATTGTTTATTGATGAAATTAATTGTTTTTACCACTAAGAGACTTACCGTAAAAATAATTTTGTTTTTCACATTTCTTCAAACTATGTTCCAGAACATGTAGGAAAAATCTTGAATAAAAATTCTGGAAATTGACTGAATTACAGTGACTTCAAACGCGCTTTTCTCATAATGACTTTTTTCAATCTTGTCCCAATAAATACTCGAAAACTTGTGAATCGATTTTCAGATTTTTATAAAAATGTTTGTAATCACAGTGGCAAAGTTTGTACTCAGCTGATTAAATTTTTTTTTAGATATTACTACTTTTAAAATCTGCCGGAATAAAAAAGGAGATTAAAAGGAATTTTAAAAAAAGGAATAAAAAAGGAGATTTTAAAAAAAGATTTTTCAATGACAATTGCTATGAAATAAGTTGAATGTATACTCAATAAAATAACAACAATACGATCCTTCGAATATTAGTTGTATCTGTAAAAAAAATCTCAGACATGGACAATTTTTCATCCCTTTCACAATTGCTTTTCTCTTAACGAGTTTTAATCATTGCAAATTAGTAAAAAAAGTGCCAAATTTGAAAAATATTTTTCACAAATATTTATGAAACCAATCGGCGATGATTAATCCTGTTTAGCAGCGCAAAACGCATTCTTGATAACGATTAAATATCAATGACGTTAATTTTTTTTAAATATAAATTATATTTATATTTTTAATAATTTTTAATTTCTTTTACACAAGAATAATCCGTAATATTTTATGGATTCAATGATTAAAGGCTCATTTTATTCCTCGTAAAATTCGCAATCGATCGATCAATCAATTATTGTCAATAAGAAATCACAATAATTTGTTTATCCGAATAAAAAAGTTGGGATATAATTTTTTAGAGGTTAATTGTGAGAAATAATCTGAATGGTCAGTCCATCGAGAATCTTTCCAGAAGAAAAATGAGTCAACAATTTCAGAAATTGGACGAAAAATGCGGATTGTATTTGGAAAAGACTAAACGAGAACCAAACCTCGTCGATAATTTGCAAAGCAGCTTTTATCTGGTTTCTGGACTGTTTTTTCTGTCTTATCAAAGATTATAGTTAATTAATAATATAATATAATTAATTATAATAATTAATTGCCTGTCTTATTAATAATTGAGGACAAATGTTTCGTTATTGGCGATTTAAAAATCAGTAGAGATAATTTCTATAATTAATAATATATCTACCCTTAAATTTGAACAAGTTAAAAATTATAGTCAGCAAGAGTGCTAATCATCTGAAAAAAGATCCGACAATGCGATTACATCGGGCGAAATAATAACTGTAATATCGCACGATTGAGCAATTACGACCTAAACGGTGTTTTATACCGCGTCACTACTTTATTTCCTTAATTGAAAAATGGAAATATATATATATATATATATATATATATATATATATATATATATATATATATATATATGAGGCATTCCACGCCATTTCGATTAAAATCTTGCCTTGATGATTCCGATTTTCCTCTAAATGTTTTATATCAAAAAACACATTCAATTACATTTTCCCAAATTTTTTCAGGATTTTTTGGTCACACGTTTTTTGGATTTTATTTATTTATTTTTTTAAAGGAGCACTTTATAAAATCTGAAAAGCTCAGAATAATCTAATAAAATATAACAACATTTTTGGGCTTTGTTCAAAAATGGAGATTTTAATACTCGGCGTAAAATTTCTTTTTTGGAATTTTTTGAATTTTACCCGTGAATATTAAAATCTTCATTTTGGAACGAAGTCGAAAAATTTTGTTATATTTTATTAGATTATTCTGAATTTTTTCAGATTTTACAAAGTGGCCCATTTGAAAAATAAATTAATTAATAAAATACAAAAAACGCGTGACCAACAAATTCTGAAAAAAATTGGGAAAATGTATTTCAATGTGTTTTTTTTAAATATAAAATTGAAGCACATTATCCTAAATCTTTTCAGAATTTTTTGGCCACGCGTTTTTTGGATTTTTTTTTCGAAAAAAAGGACAATTTTGTAAAATCTGAAAAAAATCATAAAAATCTAATAAAATATAACAAAGTTTTTTGGGCTTCGCTCCAAAATGGAGATTTTAGTACTCTGTGAGTAAAATTCAAAAAATTGCAAAAAAAATAGTTGTACTCATAGAGTATTAAAATCTCCAATTTGGCATAAAGCCCAAAATTTTTGTTATATTTTATTAGATTATTCTGCATTTTTTTCAGCTCTAACAAAGGGGTCCCTTTTTTCAAAAAAAAAAAAAAAATCCAAAGAACACGTGACTAAAAAATTCAGAAATAATTTGGAACATTCTTTTTCAGTGTGTTTATTTATATAAAAAATTAAGAGGAAATTTTTCCCACGCCATTTCGATCAAAATCTTCCCTTGGCAAAATTTTGATCGGAATAGCGCGGAATGCATCATATATATATTTGGCGAAGCATATTAATTGGGTGTTTTGGTTGGGCGAGCGCGTGGCGAGAACTCGAGAGGGAAAATAACGTGTCATTTTACTTTAAGGATAGACGCGGTGTAATTACTTCTCGTTAGCTAAATTAAATTTCGAGGATGGGGAGGCGAAGATCGAGAAGGACCATAAAAACGCGAAGGAGGAACTTTCATTGTCTCTTCTCTCTCTCATCTCGAGATGAGAGGGAGAAGAGACAATTATCTGCTTTTATCTCCATTTTGCCACAGTCAAAATACAAGAGACTGCGTTACAACGCGCTCCGCCGCAGCGATCATCGTCCTTCGTCCTTGAGAATTTTTACCTGACCCAACGAAGTCGCGAGACAAAAAGTAAGAGTCGAGTCTAATGCTCGAGCTCACTCATATATGGACCCTTTTTCGCATTGGCGTCGAGAATCCTTTCACATTATAAAAGGCTTAAAAAAAAACACGACGGATTCTCCGGGGATTTATATACTCGAGGATCCGTGTTTTTGTTTATATAGATGGAACTTGAAACGATCAATCGATCGAATGAAACGATACCAATCGAACTCCCGAGCTTAATATTTAAAAAAATGAATATATCGACATTGTTCACGATAAAATATCGATACTATTTAATTCATCGATATTTTATCATTTTCATTCAGCAATATTATTAATAAACAAAATATTGTTAATAAATAAAAATGTCGAGAAAACAAAAACAAGAGAAGTATCTCCCAAAAATTTATATTTCTCGTCTTGAAAATCGAAATTCTTGAGAAAAATGTCTCGTCTAGTTTCAGAGAAATTGTCGAGACATTTTTGGGAGATACTTCAACTTCTCTTGTTTTTGTTTCCTGGACATTTTTATTCATTAACAATATTTTGTTTATTAAAAATATTGCTGAATGAAAATTGAATTTTCTTCATGATAAAATATCGATTATAGTGATTTTCTAGGTAATAATATAATTCAAAAAAAATCCAAAAAATTATAGAAATATGCAGAGACAACCTTATAATTTTCTAGTGTCCATTTTTTTTTTGACCAAGTATATTTATCGAGATATCGATGACGAAATATTCACCTACAATGCCGCCTATGAAAACTTCATCTCCCCCCCCCTCTCTCTCCTTCTGTCCCTTTTCGTCCCTTTCTTTTTTTCTCACTTCGCTATCTCACTCTTTCCCTCTATTTCTCCTTCTCTCTTTCTCCCTCTCAAGCTATTTCTCGCGAGAGAAAAGAGCCGTAATTACAGGCTTCGTATATGGCACGAGACTATCTCTGTCTCGGGCGTAGCGGATACACAACTTGATGGAACAAAACTCATCGTGCCGCGTGTCAAATTCCTATTCTCCTCAAGAGCCTGTTTCGTCAATTTCTTACTCGTCTTGGTGTATTATCGTAATTAAAAATGAAATAAATCCTTAAAAAAATCTTCAAGTGACGGAGATCAAGAAGCGACATTTTACTGTCGCCCTTCCCCTATTATGTCAAAATGGCGGCCGTCAATTTGGCGATACGCGAAATGGCGGAATCACACTTTTTGTCTTTGCTACCTGTTCTCTTGATTATGTCGAACAAAAATCCTCACAAAAATCTTCAATTATTGTAATAAAAAAGCGACATTTTCGCCTTTCTCCCATTACGTCAAATGGCGGTCGTTGATTTGACGAATCAGAAAATGGCGGAATTACACTTTTGACTTTGCTACTTGCTCTCTTGATTAAAGATCGAAAAAAACACCCTCGGAAAAGTCTTTAATTAACTGTAATAAAAAAGCAACATTTTCGTGTCGCCTTTCTCCTGTTACGTCAAAATGGCGACCATCGATTTGGCGATACACAAAATGGCGGAGTTACATTTTTGTCTTTGCTCCCTCCCCTCTTGATTTATTATAAATAAGAAAAACCTTCACAAAAATCTTCAATAAACATTAATTAAAATAACGACATTGTACTGTTGCCCTTCTCCCGTTACGCCAAAATGACGGCCGTCGATTTGGCGATACGCAACATGGCGGAGATACACTTTTGACTTTGTTACCTGCTCTCTTGATTAAATATCGAAAAAAACTCTCACAAAAATCTTCAATTAGTTGTAATAAAAAAAGCGACATTTTACTGTCGCCCTTCTTCCGTTACGTCAAAATGGCGGCCATCGATTTGGCGAGGCGTAAAATGGCGGAGTTACATTTTTGTCTTTGCTCCCGCTCCTCTTGATTTATATTATCATGAATAAGAAAAACCTTCACAAAAATCTTCAATAAACATTAATTAAAAGAGCGACATTGTACTGATGCCCTTCTCCCGTTACGTCAAAATGTCGTCCGACGATTTGGCGGCGCACAAAATGGCGGAGTTACACTTTTGTCTTTGCTACCTGCCCTCTTGATTAAATATTTTTAAAAAACCCTCCCAAATTAATTGTAATAAAAAAGCAACATTTTACTATCTCCCTTCTCCCGTTACGTCAAAATGGCGGTTCGATTTGACGAATCACAAAATGGCGGAGTTACATTTTTGTCTTTGCTCCCACCCCTCTTGATTTATTATTATAAACAAGGAAAACCTTTACAAAAATCTTCAATAAACGTTAATCAAATTAACATATATTGTACTGTTGCCCTTCTCCCGATACGTCAAAATGGCGGCCGTCAATTTGGCGATACGCAAAATGGCGGCGTTACATTTTCGTCTTTGCTACCTGCTCTCTTGATTGTTATTCAAAGTATGGCAAATCGCGATCAGCGACGGATATATACCCGCATACCGAATGGCTTGCCACTTTTGCCAGCGTTATTTCGTGAACCACGCCATCAGGAAATACCGGGCGTGCATGTAAAACCATCCGGCAAAGTGGAAGACCATACGGTGCGTGGTATTTCTTGCGCTGCCACTTCTTCAAAGAGGCCCCCTTTCTCTACGGACATGTTTGGCACATGGGAGGCACAGAGGGAGGTTAACGGAGAGGAAGATTCCACGGAGTTTATAGCGCGAATGGCACCACCAAGCACCACCACCCAGCCGCAAACACCCCGTCGTAAATTTCACGGTTATAAACGTCTTTTCGAAGTTTCTTCGATGTTCCTTTGCCTGCATATGGGCTTGGAAGCTTCCACGTATCGCCGTATATCCCTTTTTTTTAAAATATACTTTTCGTCCTTTTTGCTTATCGTTGTTTCGCTTAGCTCTCTCTATCTCTCTGTCTCTCTCTCGCCCTCCACTTTTCAAACCCTTTTGCAAAGCCCCTCTTAGCGTTTTTCAACTCGTTTTATGGACTTCGAACCTTTTTTTGCACGGTTCTTCTTGCTCTAACTTCTTATTCTCTTGTTCGTTCAGACAAAAGGTGAATGTCCCAAATTGTTACCGTGTATAAACGATTACCGTTTGTTTGATGAATTTTTCAAAATGTCATGGAAAGTCGTTCAGACATTTAAAAAAAATGTCTAAATGAGTGCGTGTGTGTTAGCATCGAAAAATTCAAACGGATTTACATAGCTGGATAAAGTCTCGAGCAAAAACGAATGGGAATTTGGCGGAACTTTTGATTTTTTGAAAAATGATGTTGGGTACCCTGACTTTAGTGATTTTGCAGTTATCGAGTTCAGAATTTTTGTGCAGGTGTACTTGATGATAAGGACAGTCGGCATTCAATTTCGAAAGAATCGCTTAGGGCGTTTGGTTTTGAAAAATATTTTTAATCAAAAAAACAAAACGCTCGTGCATGATCTAATTTTGCAATTGTGAATCCCAATTTTATTTAAGCAAACGCATCGAGTGCCAAAATTACTTGGTTTCGAATTTGAAAATAATCGCTCTGTTCTAAAGGAAGCTTTAAAATTTTGAAAAAAATTTAAGGGTGGAGACACTGTAAAAAAATTTTTTTTTTTCATTTCCTTAAAGTATATATTTTCAAAAACATGAAGGGAAAATTTGAAGTTACAATGCTGAAAATTGACTATTTTTTTACTAAAAATTTTGATCATTTTTATTTTTTAAATCTGCAACAAAAAAAGGGCCACGCAAAATGTAAAAATTTCAATTCGTCACATCTTGTAAATAATCAAAGAAAAAAAAGGACCACGCATAACGATATCTATATTGATATATATTTTTGTAATTTTCACATTAACACTTTTACCGAAATATCAATGGGACAATGGGGAGGATTTTTTTTGTATCTTTAAGATAATATCAATATCTCTGTTAATTTGTAAGATTTTCGAATGAAAATTGCCATGAAATGAGTTGAATATATGCTTAATAGAATAACAATAATCCTAACCTTCAATAATTAGTTATGTCCGTAAAAAAAATTTTCAAACATTGACCATTTTTTTTCATCCCTCAAAATGCATTTCCCTCTTAATTAAAATGCTGCAACTTTCTTAACTTCGTATCTATCAAGCTCATATATTTTTGTTGCATTTCTTTAAAATATATATTTTCAAAAATATGTAGGGAAAATTTTAAGTTAAGATACTGAAAATTGACTATTTTTTTACTAAAAATTTTGATAATTATTATTTTTTAAACCTGCCTGAATAAAAAAGGGCCTCAAAAAATGTAAAAAATTGAAATACAAATATAGTAATATATAATTTTAAAAAAAATATAGTAATGTAATAGTAAAATAAAAATAGTAAAAATTTAAAATAAATGTAAACAATTTCGGAATGAAAAAAATTATGCAAATTAGAAATTTGCACGTAGCTCGCTGATTCATTTCCATCGTTCTTAGAGTTTTCTTCACGAGGTTAGCATATAATTGAACTGCTCATCATAAATGAGTTCGAGGAATTGCTCATGAAGGAAGCTCGGTGGAAGATGGCAAAAAATGAGGAAGCACTGGCGTGCAAATTAATTTTTTTCCTATACAATTTGACCGTAGATAGTTGATTGTGGTGACGACTTGATTATGCAGTTGTCAGCGGGATCGTCGAGACGCAAAAACGGGGTAAAACGCGAGAAACGAAGAGTCAGCCCCGATGTGGATTTATGAATGTTTAATGGTCGTGTTAAGTGCAGCCGCAAAGTGTGCGACAGAGTGCAAATAAATGTTTTTTTTTTTCACTCGTTTCTCAAACAAATGGATAATACTCGGAGTGTTTGCACGGAAATTTCTCGAGTGTTTGTCGTGTACATTGGAAACACTGTTAATGCGTGTAAACTTGAGAGAAAAAAATGCCCGATCGTTTGGATTGTTTACCGAGGTTTCGTTTGATTCGGCGGTGGATTTCACAGGAGTAAAATTTACTGCAAGCGAGTGGAAAAAAAAATTGTTTTTTGATGCTACATGCGTGGAATAATTTTTACTCTTCTTAAAAACAATTTTTTTGTGGATCAAATAAGAAAAAACGAATGTAAGAATGTGAAAATTGAAAAATGGGACCCTTTCTTCAAACACTTCACAAGTGGAGGAATTTTTTTTTCTGTCAGGTATCGTTAAAAAAACAAAAAAAAATTCTTTTTCGAAAAAACCACTAAAACTAACATAAAAAATTAAAAACATTAAAATAAACAATTAAAAATAAAAGTTAAAAAAGGATAAAAATTTTGAAAATATATTTTTGTAGAAATCTCAGCTGTTAAAAGAAAAGAGCTCTGATTTCGAGTCACATTATGACGACGAAAAATGGATTAAAAAATAAAGGCAATGTCCAATCGATAATATTCTTTGCTACACAGAAGATAATATAAAAAATCCAGAGTATCATCGCTAGATTGAAACAAGTAGTTTAGAAAAAAACACGTAAGCGATTAAAATTGTTGTATCTTTGGAAATAATAGGAATTCCGACATGGAGAAATGCTTAAATAAATTATGAAACGAGGCAATAAAAAATTCGATTTTTTAAAAATATCAGAGTGTTGCAACCCCTTAAACGCGCCATGTTCAAGATCTAACCAAACGTGTTTCTCCATGCTTTTTTTCCCTGTCGTTTCTTCGTTGACTTTTTTCTTGCTTTATGCGCTTTATCTGTATGCGTGTATTTGTGCATTCGTGCGAACGTATCAAGAGGCCTGTGAAAGATTGGCCGTCACTCAACGATGCCAGAGAGGGGCCCTACGGACTCATTGTGCGACCCATCGATGATGCCCCCTCCCCTCCCCCCTCCGTCCCTCGATCGCGATCGATCGATACTCGTCGGCTGCGCCGAGCGCCATTGCGCAGGCGCTATCGATCGCAGCGACGAGATAGGGCATTACGCACGCGCGCACGCAACGATATTACAAGTCCCATCTTCTCGGAGGATATATCCTGATTGCCTCGCTCGCGCTCGCGCGCATATCGATCCTTTGGGCCTTTTTTTCTTTCTCCGTATACAAAGCGAGCGTGATTCTCTCCGCATCCTTTTTTCCGGTTAATCAAAGGTCTATTTTCTCTCCCGATGATTTATCAGTTCAAATAAACAAGTTCCACGTATCCGATGAGTGATGATGATATTAACGAGAGATCTCGAGTAAACTACGTGAGAATCAAAATATATCGGGAATTGTTATACGCGAAGAAAAAAGTTAGTAACAATCGATGGATAGTAATAATTACTGAACAGCACCGAAAAGAACTGTTTTTTTTTTATAGCGCCCCCCAAATGTTTAGTTCATGACCTAACAAAAAATATCATACCTAAAAAAAGCCCTTAATATTCACGTTAAACCTTGCCCCGAAGAAGATATATTTCCCGTTCAAATAACATGGAATTTTTCCACGTTTTACATTTTTTTTTCTCCGAAACGAATAAATATATAGCAATGGGAGATACATATTTTTGTAGGAAATTGAACGCTCTACAAAAAAGGTCTTTTATGATTTTTCGATAAACTCACTCCTTCAAAAGTTATTCAAGGTTAAAGTTGAACTTATAGGGAATTTTTCAGATTTTCCGCATTATTTTCCATTCTTCGAAATTATTTTTCAATCATTTTTATTATAGTACAGTCGGAATAAGATATTTTTCAAAATTAACAATTAGTTTTTATCTAAATAATAATAATTTTGCCGTCCAAGCAGGAAAATCTGAAAATTATCCTACAAGTTCAACTTTAACCTTGAATAACTTTTGAAGGAGTGAGTTTATCAAAAAATCATACGAGACTTTTTTTGTAGAGCGTTCAAATTCCTACAAAAATATTAATCTCTCATTGCTATATATTTATTTGTTTTGGAGAAAAAAAATAAATGAAAAACGTGGAAAAATCCCGTTATTTAAACGGGAAATATATAGTTTAATGTAAATATTAAGGGCTTTTTTTAATCTGATGTTTTTGGTTAGAGCATAAGCTAAAGAATTGGGGGGCGCTATAAAAAAAATCCAATAGTGACAGGGATAATTACTGAGCCCCGAAAAGTGATCGAATTCGATCGATCAAACGATCGAATTAATGGCAAAGTAAATAGTAATAAACGTCTCATGATTGTTCGGTCTTCTGTCAATTAAATAATGATGATTAAATGGCGCATGATAACTGGACAATTGTCACACAAAAAAATCGTAAATCGAGGAATTTATTGGTTAAAGATCGACATTTTATCCGGTCGCGTTGATGGCCGAAAAAGGATCGGAGATTTTCTTTTCTCGCGAATCTTGCAGTGAGAAAAGTGTCGTGCGGAAAAGTAATAGTGCACAGTCGCGTTTGTGTTGAGCTTGTTGAGCGAGGAAAGACAAATTGTGGTAAAAAACTGGTGACAGGTCTCACACGCGATCGGTTAAAGAAAAGATCTTTTCCGCGAGCTGCTGTGTGTCGTATGGACTAGCTTCTCTATTTTATATGGGGTATTCCTTGGAAAACTGGATGAATTTTGAAACCCAAACTCGTGACAATTTCACATGATGTTCAAATTTGCATCTTTCGAATGGAACTCAAATAATTTCTTTTTTAATAAAATTCGTTCTTCCCAAAAAATTTTGCACCCAACATCAAAAATTTATCCAGGATTTTTGGTATGTTTGAAGCATTTTCTGAAAGATACTTTATATTCCAAAATTGAATCTTAACGAAAAATCAACCAATTTTGTTCGATTCCAAAAATTAGAAAAATAAACCCAACCTAACCCTCCAACAGTTGCAAGTATATCCTTATCTGATAGTCTTCCATCAATTTTTCAGTTTGTTAAATTAATAAATTTTTATCAAAAAAAAAATTGAAAAAATAAAGGATGTTTCTGATGGATAGTCCAACTTTAAAAAAACCGGCAATAAAATAAGAAGGGCTTGGTTAAGGGGTTAAGCATTGGGAGGTTTGGCCAGGAATTCCTCATATAGATGAGTTTGACCGTAACGTGCGAGAAATAGAAGAGATTCACGGTAAATTCTTCCTCTTTCTCTCTTCAACTAACTAACTAACTAACTCTGCTGCTATCAATGTGCGACTGAGGTCGTTGTCATCGGGATCTTTAACGGAGGCGCGCGCGTTTCGCGCAAACGATCACTCTCTGTCCTCTCTTTTCCTCTTTCCCTCTTTTTTCTCACTTTTATCGGCGTGTCTCGCGTGTGTGATCAACGCTTTCTTTCTTTCTCCTTCACTGTGGTAAATTGCGGGCACACAACCGACAAATTGTAGCAAAAAGCAAAACCTTGACGAACGATCGAACTTAGTCTCGAATAGTCTGTTTCCCTCCCTCATTCTATGACATTGCGTTTTCTTCGCCATCGTCATTTTCACGACGATCATACAACGTGACAAAAAAAAGTGCAGGGATTGCCGTGAACAGAGCGAGGGAATCGAGAGGGAAAAAGAGAGTTAAGATTTTTTTTAACTTTTTTTTTTTTAAATCTACAATCTACGATCTACAATAATGAGTATAAGCCTCGATCTTCAAGCCTCGACTATTTTTTACCACGCTTTTATTAGGTCGCTTTCTTGTGCCCGGTGCAATTTTGTATTTGATTTTAAACTAACTTCCCGATGAGCTAGAGACTTGAAATTTTGAACGTAGCTCAGAATTGGATGACGATGCAAGAAAATGTTTTAAAAAATCGTAATTGTGATTATAATTTTTTTAAAATAATTTAATCATTTTCTCAATGAAAACTGGTACCGTAGCAATGGTTTGGGTTTTTGTTTTTGCTATATTTTCTTGATAACCCACATCAGGTTGACACATGCAAACATATCAATTCTTCAATTCCTGTAAGGAAATCGTTATCGAATCTTAAGTCTCTTATAGTCTTTATTGAGTAAAGTTTCTTATGGTAAACGAGACAGCGACCCAACGCAAGCGAAACTTGGAAAAAAGATCAAAGTATTAAAAAAAAATTTCACTTACACAATTCTAAAAATCAGAAAATAAATTAAACAAAAAAATTTTTTTTTTTCCAAATGCCGCGTCTTTAAAACGGACTAAAAAGTTTAAAATAATTTGCCTAGGCTTCGTGCAGAATTAAACAACATACACATTTCTAACCACTTACAGATTGTCCTGAAAATTTGTCATTGCACATTTTCAATAATTATTAAAATAAATGTGAGATTTATAAAACGAAAAACGTGGGTCGCATGCAACAGATAATTAATGCATTAATAGTTCAGCTGTCAATTGGTATTGCACCGCAAATAATGTGAACTGATGAATAAGTTCTCTCATTGATACAGCGACGATGTATTCCATACGCCCCACGTTTTTCGTTTTAAATCTCAAATTTATTTTAATAGCTATTAAAAATGTGCAATGACAAATTTTCAGGACAATCTGTAAGTGGTTAGAAATATCCCGTAGTAAAAAACTCCATTCGTCACCATTGAAAAATCCCCATTCATTCCCCATTGCCAAAATAACCAACGGAGATGAATGCCGAATTGCCTAAGGGGATTTTCGCCATTGAATTCCCCATTTGAAATCGAATGAGGATTTTCCAATAAGGATTGACTTCCCCATTTGAAACAGAATGGGGATTATCCTATGGGGATTCAATGAAGAAAATCCTCATAGGCAATTCGGCATTCATCTCCATTGGTTTTTGTAAGCAATGGGGAATGAATGGCGATAATCAATTGAGATTCTTTCATATAGTAAAAAACTCCTTTCGTCACCATTGAAAAATCGCCATTCATTCCCCATTGCCAAAATAACCAATGGAGATGAATGCCGAATTGCCCCAAGGACATTTTCGCCATTGAATTCCCCATTTGAAATCGAATAGGGATTTTCCAATGAGGATTGACTTCCCTATTTCAAACGGAATAGGGATTATCCCATGGGCATCAGTCGGCAAGAACTCCTTGCATGGATTTTTTGGACACCGACTTCTGCTAATATTCCGTGCTCACAATCGTCTAGATAAGCATACTCTTCGCATAATCCGTATGGGAGTTCAGCGGGTTGCCGTCCTGCGACATCTCGCGCCAAGTCTCGGAACTAACGCGACGCGGTTTCCAATGGACATCTTTGGGTAATGCTGATCATTCAGTTCATCCGCATTTACTTCCCAATGGACATCATTGGGTAAAGCTGATCATTTCGTTCATCAGCATTTGCCTTCCAATGGACACCATTGGGCAATGCTGATGGCTTGGTCCATCAGCATTTGCTTTCCAATGGGCATCATTGAGTAATGGTGATCATTCGGTTCATCCGCATTTGCTGTCCAATGGACGTCATTGGGCAATGGTGACTTTTCAATGGATATCCATTCACTGATCAATGGTCGTTCCTATACGCCATTGAAAAATGCGGAAATCTCAATGGGTCCCCATTCATTGTCCAATGGAGTCGTATGAGGACCATTGGTTGCCATTGGCGATTCAATGGAGTTTTTTACTACGGGATGTATGTTGTTTAATTCTGCATGAAGCTTAGGCAAATTATTTTAAACTTTTTAGTCCGTTTTAAAAACGTGGAATTAAAAAAAAAAAATTTATTTGTTTAATTTTTTAGATCTTGCGTGAACACTTTAGCGAGCTTTACAATACAATGTCTTCCACCTCGATTAATTATCGTCCTGTTATCTTTATTTTTTTTTTTTTGCATATATCACTGCGGGGCCTTTTCTCATTTCCTTTAACGCGATCGTCATCGTTTATCTTCGTTATCAAATTGCCTTATCTCTCGCTTTTCAATCACGCGCTTGCTCTGTTCACGCGCGTAGAAAGCTATGAATATATGCATATAAGAAAGGGGGAAGGGGGTTGAATGGACTATGTGGAAAGTTGTATTTCAAAGTCTACAAAAAATGATATATATCTTGATATATTTGTGTATCTGTGTAGATTGCGGCAATTAATTTCAAATGTAACATATATTCTGGATATATCCGAGACGATATATCTCTGATATATTCTGGATATATGTTAAAGAATATAAAATATATTTTGTGATATTAATATACACTGTCGGCGAAAAGTTTCCGGACAAAACTTCAAAAAAGGTCTGCAACGTTTTTTTATGCTATTTCGCCGGAAGTCAACGTAGACTAATTAAGCAGCATTTTAAAGAGGAAGAATGAGGCTTCATTTCCTGATTTTTTAATTATTTCTGCAATTTGTTTTTAGACTTGGACTCCATTTTGAAAACAGCTGTTTTCCGCTGTTTTTCCCCTCTCTTCAGGTGCACCCATTTTTTAGAGAATTTTTTAAAATACATTCTTATCGTTGGATTCATAAAGAGGAAAGTTTGAGCTTCAATTTCCTTTTATTAAAAAATTTGAGCTATTTTTTTTCTAAAGTTATTCCGTTTTTTGTGAAACAAGCGAAAATTTGGACAATTCCGTATAACATGAAAACAAAGAGGATTCATGAAAAACTTCAAGAGAGCAAAAATTTGCGTCTGTTTTTGTTGAGTGCGGAGGAATTTTTTCAAATTTTTTACCCAAATTTTTTTTTCTCACTTTCTGGGTCGGAGCTCAAATTATTCAACTACCATAACTCGAGAACTATGGGATTATTGATAAAATTTCAAGAGGAGAAAATACTTTATTTAGCCATTTTTAACATATTGGAATTTTTTTAAATTTTGTTCTCTAATTTCTTTTCCAGCCTAAACATGAGAAAACAAAAATTTGGAAAAAAAAATCTAAAAAAATTTCTCTGAACTCAACAAAAACAGGCGCAACTTTTTGCTATCTTGAAATTTTTAATGAATCGTCTTTGTTTTCGTGTTATACAGAATTTTAAAAGTTTCCTCTTTTTTTTTTACAAAAAAACAGAATAACTTTGGAAAAAAAATCGCTCAAAGTTTAAAAAAAAGGAAATTGAGGCTCAAACTTTCCCCTTTATGAATCCAATCGTAAAAATGTATTAAAAGATAGATGCAGCTGAAGAGAGGGGAAAAAAGGCGAAAAACAGCTGTTTTCAAAATAGAGTCCAAATCTAAAAGCAAATTGTAAAAATAATTAAAAAATCAGGAAATGAAGCCAAATTCTTCCCCTTCAAAATGCCGCTTGTGAAATTAGTCTATATTGACTTCCGGCGAAATGGTATGAAAAAACGTTCCAGACCTTTTTTGAATTTTGAAGAAAAAAAATAGGTAAAATATATTTTACGACAAGATATCTCATAAATATCTGCCGGATATATCAAAAAAAATATATCTCTAATATTTTCGATATATTAAAAAACAGATTAAATATATTCTGCCCAATCTATATATCGTATATATCTTGATGAATTTTTTGTCGATGGGGGATCATTTTACCCCAATTTCTCCTATAACCGGGTCGACACGAGAGGCGAAGAAAGTATCTCGTTTATATTCAAACGAGCTTTCGTTATACGCATACCAGCTTCCACCAGAAACCATCATCCAAGAGTATTCTCTTTCGTTACTGTTTTTCTGTCGCGCCTCTCTCTCTCTCTTTCCTTCTCTTGCTCTCGAAAACAGGCGCGAGTCTTCTCTTTCGCTTTAATTATCAATTATCAGGGAGTCCATAAACTCCGTGAACGATGCCTCTAATCCTCATGCACAAACACACGATCGTGGACACTTAAGTCCCAAGTGTAGAAGCTTCTACCTATACTATATGTCACACGAATGTGTGATTTCAATAGCGATAAAAAAAAATCCATGCATATTTATGCCCCGTGTGTTGATTGAATGTCCAATGATATTTCGTTCTTTTGCCGCGTCATGAATAATCAATGTACGAAATTTACATTAATCATAGCAAGAATGAAAAATTTTCATATCTCGTGGCGATAAATTTTTGGATGAACGCCAATAAATTTCTCAAATCAAATATGAAGGATTTAAAAAGTAAAGAAATATTTGTTTCCGTTTTCATAATGATTCTTGGGCACATCTACTGCTTTATCATTTATTTCTCTACGAAATATACATTTCTACCGCGATAAAATAATTCTGCGATCTCCGACCGTCGAGCGACTGTACTTTTGAGACAGGCCACAACGTCGGTAAGTTACCGGCCGAGTTTGAAAGACTCTCAATCTAGTGAGCTTGTCAGATGGGAAAGCTGTCAATTATCAATACTCGAAAGGATTTACTTGGAAGAAAATTGTTTGTCCAACGGGCTCCAACGTCGGTAAGTTACCAGCCAAGTTTAAAAGCCGGAGACTCTCAATCTAGAGGGTTTGTCAAATGGGAAAGCTGTTAATTATGAATACTCGAGAGAATTTAGTTGGGAAAAATGATTTGTCCAACGGGCTCCAACGTCGGTAAGTTACCGGTCGAGTTTAAAAGCCGGAGGCTCTCAATCTAGTGGGCTTGTCAAATAGAAAAGCTGACAATTGCCAATACTCCAGAGGATTTAGTTGAAAAAAAGGGTTTGTCCAACGGGCCTCAACGTCGGTAAGTTACCGGCCGAGTTTAAAATCCGGAGACTTGTAATCTAGTGGGTTTGTCAAATGGGAAAGCTGTAAATTATCAATACTCGAGAGGATTCAGTTGGAAAAAGGTTTGTCCAACGGGCTCCAACGTCGGTAAGTTACCGGCTGAGTTTAAAAACCGGAGATTCGTAATCTAGTGGGCTTGTCAAATGGGAAAGCTGTAAATTATCAATACTCGAGAGGATTTAGTTGGAAAAAAATGGTTTGTCGATTTTTGCAAGTACAGTTTGCATTGTCAATGTATATATTACGTGTAAATCGCTAGTGTAGCGAGAACGGTGGTTAAATCGTTCAGGGGGATAATTAAACGCTCGGGGCATCATGGGAGAAACTCTCATTCTCGCTGTTTCGCTCTCCCGCGAGGGGATAACGATGTGGTCTTGTCTACGGTCGAGAGGAGAGTGATAAAGAGGCAGAAAAAAAGTGGCAAAGTCGAAGAGAGAACGGGAGAGACTTTACGCAGTCGCAAAAGACTTTTACTCCTCTCTCTCTCTCTCTCTCTCTCTCGCTCTCTCTTTCAAGATTTTGTACGTATAATGGACGATGATGAATCATCGTCGAGGAGATGAAAAGTGGGCTCGCTGTGACAAAAAAAATTTAATCTCAGGGGTCGCTCTCACTCGGATCATCTCGCCGATTCTTTTCGCCGAGTCAAACGAGCGCAAAACACACGTCTCCGGGGAACTTTTTATTCCTTCCCCTCTTCCCGACCCTCGAGCAATTTTCTGCAACTCTACCGAACCTCAAATATATATATATATATATATATATATATATATATATATATATATATATATATATATATATATATATAAAGTATGGTGTATTATTACGAGTGTAACCAAAGCCTGTGTTCAAATTATTACATCACGACGACGCATCGAATGTAATTGAATGTTCTTTTTTCCCTTTTTTTTTATTTCGAAATCGGAAAAAAAATAAAATGAGACTCACGTTATCGGCCACGTTGACATCGACACCCCGAAGAACGAGAATTTCGCAGACTTCAGAATGTCCAGCGGCAGCTGCCAGCAGAAGAGGACTTCTTCCGTTCTGTGAGAGAGGAAAAAAAATCAAAAAAGGGTTTTTAAAAGTTCACTTTTCCTTATATGCTATTTTGCTTCCTTATCAATGAAGTGTTGCTGTAAATTTTTGTTTGCGCTTTTTACTCCCAAAATGCCGAGATATTGAATTTGGACGTGATTTTATGTAAGAAAATTTTTTGGAAATCGACGGAAAAATATTTCTGCTCTGACTTTTGTTATTTTCGCGAATCTTATTTTTTTGCGCAATTTCATTAAGTAGCGAGAACAATTAATAATTTAGAAAAAAACCCTCTAGACATTTGGTATCGAATTTGTTTTTTAAATAACAAATTTGTCAACGGTTCAATTTTTAAAATCACTTTTTTCATAGTTATCATTTTTAATTAGGTTTAAATATTTTTTTCAAATTAGTTTGTTAATTATTTTTTAAACATTTGAATAAAGAAGGGTCTTCTTACAAATGAAAAAAGTTTCAAATCGCTGCCATTTTGTAAATAATTATTTCATCGTTATTTTTATCAATCTTAATTTTTTGCGCAATTTAATTAAAAGTGACGAGCACACTTAAATCGAATTTAGAAAAGATCCCTCGATACATCTGGTATCAAAAATTTAAAAAAATAATAATTTTGTTGACGTTTCAATGTTTAAATTTACTTTTTTCTTAGTTATAATTTTTAATCAGTTTTAATTAATTTTTTTAATTAGCTTGTTAATTATTTCTAAAACATGCTTGTATAAAAAAGGGTCTTACAAATGAAAAAAAATTCAATTCGCTATTTTGTAAATAATAAAAGAAAAAAAGACTGCGCATAATGCTAGCTCCATTCATCTAGATATTGATATCATTTTTATTTTTTAGATAACCCTTCACCAATGTTTCAATGAAACAATAGAAGGGAACATTTTTTTTGCCATTAAGATAATATCTCTATTTTCAAAAATTTTCAATAAAAATTGGAATGAAATAAGTTAAACAAATAAATAATAACATTAAAATAACCCAATATGTATTAGCTTATCGTTATTAATAAATAATTAGTTGTGTCTGTAAAAAAAATGGTCAACTATTAACAATTTTTGCACCGTTTACAGCAGGCTTTCACCCTTAAATCAACATCAAAGCAGCTTTACAAAAATACTCGATTTGCAAATCAACATTCCTAAAATCATTTTTGACAATGTTGAGAATGATTCTCCGGGAATTGTGTCAACGCAAAGCGTGGATTCTTTAAATAAAGTTTTTTTAAGCCACTAAACATCGTTTATATTTCATAGAACAAAAAAATTATCTCGCTTGAATGAAAATTGATCTCGCGCGTTCTACTCGGCGTCAAGATTTACAATTTACAACGAGACACTATCTGTGTAATAAAGCGTGTATCTCGAGCCTGAGGCTTACAGATGAATCAACAATAATAATAAAAAATAAAAAAAATAGTAATAACTGAAATAAGAAAAAAATAAGACTCGGAGTAGAGGAGGGAATAGTTTGCTCACACGCGCTCCGCATTAATTTCGTCGATGCAATTAAAGACGAAATATAATTGCAACGAATGCGTGGATAATCGGTACAGCGGTGTTTATGTTATATTGTGCTCGTATTCCCTCGAGGGATTTTCTCATCTCGATGCTCATCTGACAAATGCACGTCGCGCACGCTTATTCTTCTCCGCCGATGTAAACACTAATATATATATATATATATATATATATATATATTAGGGTGGTCCTTGTTTAGGGCCCGGACGAATTTTTTATCAGATGCCCCCCAAATCGACTCCAAATAATTCAAAAACTATACCCTATTTTTTTCAGATTTTTATCTATACTCTATACCCTCCCGAAAAGAGGGTAGGTTTCCCTATTTGAAATACCCCTGTTTCGGCCATTTAGGATATATTTTATTCCAAGTGTAATAATTTTTTAAAAAATCTGTAACTGCGAGATTTTAGTGTCCATTGGTGCTACTATTTGAGGAAAAATTCACATTATCATAGGGGTCAATCTAGACGAATTGCAATGCGTCCAAATTGACCCGTATTAGAATTTTAGACGGATTGCAATTCGGCTAGATTGACCCGTATGATAATGTGAATTTTTCCTCAAATAGTAGCACTAATGAACACTAAAATCTTGCAGTTACAGATTAAAAAAAAAATTATTACACTTGGAATAAAATATATCCTGAGAATATGGCCGAAACACGTGTATTTCAAATGGGGAAATCGACCTTCTTCGTGGGAGAGGTTAGAGTCTAGATAAGAATCTGAAAAAATTAGGGTATTGTTTTTGAATTATTTGGAGCCGATTTGGGGGGCGTCTGATAAAAAATTCATCCGAGACCTAAATAAGGACCACCCTAATACATATTCACACGCAAGTATGTACGTATAGCAGTGTTCGTTTAAAGACCCCGTTGGCAATGTAGCAATTGTAAATTACAATGTCCCTCCCCTTCAATTAAATACCGTGCCGTTTCATTTCAATGAATAACTCTGTCACAACAGCGAATGATCGCAAAAACGCGAGACGAAAGATAGAACGTCGAATTATTATTTTCGTTTTTTCTCCCACCGATTGTTTTATTAAAAACCGACGATTCTCTTGATCGATCGATGCGATCAATTTCACAGAGGTGAGAAGTCACTCGTGATTTACGATTGGAATTTAATCGCTCGTTAATCCAATTCCGATCGTTTATCAATTTCATCCAGATTTTTAGAGTTTATCCCATAATTTTTGCACATTTTTCAAGTCATATTTTTTTCTTTTCATTTTTTCATGAAAATTCATAAAAATTTTAATTTTTGGTAAAAACTATTGGTAGATTCGTGTTCAGGAGAGAAAAATACATCAATATGGAGCCCGAAAATAAAAAATAATTTTTTTTTTTTTTTGCAAAAATTCAATCGGTTCACTAAAATGGCTGTAATTTATTTTCTAGATAGAATTTCGGCTTGGACATGAGCTCATTCTCTTCGTAATCGTTCAATCTTCAACACCTTGCTTGGTTTAGCCGATTTCGATCCTTTTTCGATTTTTGGCAGATTTTTAAAGTTCGACCAAAAATATCGATTTTTGCAATTTTTTTAAGCGGCGATTTTCAAAGTGCTCTCATTTCTACAAAAATTAAGTGATCGGAATGAAACTAACGCCATTTTCTAAATTTAGTGACAGCCTTTTAGTACGAAAAAGAAATTTTAGAATAGGTTGAACCGAAGTAAAGTTATGAGCACTTGAAATTTCGCGATTTCGAGTTTTCTGAGAATGAGGCTAAAATTGAAGAAAAATGTTTTTGATGAAAATTCATGAAAATTTTAATTTTTTGAGAAAACTATTGTTAAATTCGTGTTCAGGGAGGGGAAATACATCGGTATAGGGCCCGAAAAAAGAAATTAAAAATATTTTTTTTTCGCATTTTGGTCAAAATTGAATCGGTTCACTAAAATTACTGTAATTCATTTTCTAGATAGAATTTTGGGTTCTACATACGCTCATTCCCTTCGGGATCGTTCAAGCTTCAAAATGCCGCGTTTATCATATAATTCGGATAATTTTTCGATTTTTGGCAGATTTTTAAAGTTCGACCATCGACTTTTACAAATTTTTTAAGGCATTTTTAAGGCATTTTTCTATTTTTTTCGGCGATTTTCAAAGTGCTCTCATTTCTACAAAAATTAAATTATCGGAATGTACCAAACGCCATTTTCTAAGTTCAAGGACAGCCTTTAAGTATACGAAAAAGAAATTTTTGAATCGGCCAAATCGAAGTGAAGTTATGAGCACTTGAAATTTCGTTATTTTGAGATTTTTTTTTAATGGGGCCAAAATTGAGCAAAAGAGTTTTTAATGAAAATTCATGAAAATTTTGATTTTTTGAAAAAAAAAAACGCTTTGATCACGCACCTCGTCGGGAAGGGGTTTTGATCCGTCATCGAGGAGACGCGCAAGACGCGTGACGTCGCCTCGTGCCGACGCCTCGCGCACCTTTTCTGCCATTCCAGTCACGCATCTGCAAAATCAAAGAAAAAGATAGATTGAGACGCAATGTATAGAGACTACGAAAAAGTATGTAAAATTTCAATGGAGAAGGAAGAAAACGCGTATAGGACGTTATACGTGCCTCAGCTGTAAATTGTTCTTGCACTGAATGTTATATTGACAAATTTTCCAGTTAAAAAAAAAAATTATTTCCTCCTTTTTATGTTTTGATAAAATAACCTCGATTGAGATGCGAGAATGATGAAGAAAAAATCATTCGTTCCTTTTACGCCTCGCGTTCTAAAAAACAAAGGATTGATGACAAGGAACAAAGGACATATGAAAGTCATTGTTTTTCTGCCTTTTTCGATTATTTTTTCTCCAAACTCTCAATAAATGTTCCTCTGTGTTGAAAAATGGGTTTTTTTTCACCAATTGTCCCCCAGAAAAGAAATTCCAAATTCAAACATTTTTTTGGTACTCTGAATAGATATAGTCAGTTCATTAAGATTTTTAATTCATTTTTAGTGAGATTTACGTTTTGCTTTTGAGTTAAAAATCTCAAATCCTCAACAAAGACCACTAAATAAATCTTAACAATTTTTCGCTTAAAAAATTTCTTAGGAAAAATGAATTTCATCAATAAATAAACAATGGCCGTTGCATTAAAGCGATGCAAACTTCAGCATCGATATTTTCAGAGATGCAGATTGCGGATCAGAATTATACTCACAAAATGTAAGCTCGTGATATTCCGAAGTCCGAATGGCCGTACATATCCAGCAGGATGTCGGCTCTGGACATTGGCATTTTTATTTACTGGTATTTTTCTTTTTAGCTTCTATCTTCCCTTCCGGTGGTGAAGAAATATATGTGGGTCATTCCATGTCAAATCGAGCAAGAGTTGGAATCGACCCCTTTCAATTTCGATTAAATTTGGCCAGAAGTTTTCGTTCTTAATAAAACGAAGTTCTACCAAAGGAAAAAAATAAAAATAAAAAATTTCCGAAAGTTCTGCAAAATTGAAAATTTCACAATTTTTTGCGTTTATTTTTTAAATATGTCGAAAACTATTATAGTTACGAAAAATCGTTTTGAATTCATTTTAAAGAGTATACTTGGGGCTTCGAAAAAAAAATATTCCGAAAATTTTTTTGAAAAATGATGAATTTGAAGAATTTGGATTTTTTAATAATCGTGAAAATCCAAGCTCATCGTCAGTATTAAATTTTTGGTTTATTTTTTTATACAATACCTTGTACTGATCTTAAAAGATCCTGAAATTTTCAGGATAATATTTTTTTGTTTCAAAAATGTAAATTTTTGAATTTTCATCGAAATTGAAAGGGGTCGATTCCAACTCTTGGTCGATTCGACATGGAATGACCCATATATATATATATATATATTTGACGGTACTTTCACGACTAAGTATTTAGAATTCTAAAATCGCGGCACAATGGAAACGTTAATCGCGGCGAAGGAAGATACCTCGAGGCTCCCAGCGGAAAAAGGACGGAGGGAGAGAAAATGGAGGTAGGGCGGTTGATGATAATGCAGCTCTGATCACTGCAAACTGCGCAACCCTTTTCCTCTCCCTTCATGCGCGCTCGGTAGCGCAAGAAGAATTTCTCGCGGCTTGCACTTGCACAATTGACCGGTATCTGCGATCGTGTCGATCGTCAGGTATATACACGCTTATATGTATGGGGCGTTCCACACCGATACGACCTGGGTCTGACCCTTCACCTCCCCAATTTTGTCAACATTTTTTTATGCTTTTGTAGTACCTCTGAAAAGTACTCAGGATTTTTTTCAGATTTTTTTGGAGCAATTTGACTCAATGATAATTTTTATAAACAAATTTACTGTAAGCTGAATTTAAAAATCTGAAAAAATCACAAAAATCCCGTTTCTTAAATGGAACATTTCGAGCATTAAACCACACTGACCAAAGGTTTCCTGCTGTTGATAACAATCTTTATAAAAAAAAAATGTAATAAAAAACGCCTTCAATTTATACGAAAATTTCTGGATACAGCTCATTTAATTTAGCTCCTTCTATTTTGAAAAATTTTTTTTTCCGAAAAAGCTTGTTGCAAACAGGAGGAAACCTTCAACGCTTGAATTTTTTCATATAAAAAACGGGATTTTTGTGATATTTTGAGATTTTTAAATTTGGGCTAACATTTGTTTATAAAATTATCAACAAGTCAAATGGCTCCAAAAAAATTTGAAAAAAATCCTGAGTGCTTTTCAGAGGTACTACAAAACCGTAAAAAATTGGGGACAAAATCGCGAGAGGTGAAGGGTCACAGGTCGAATCGGTGTGAAATGCTCCATACATAAAAGACATTTGCAAGGAACGTAAGATCGTAAGTCGGAAAATGTACTAAGTAAAATAATACAAGTTTGGCCCTTTTGTTTGTTATATATATGTGAGAACGTTAACAACGTGTATTTACAAATATATAGATATAACAAAAGGACTGATGGCAATTAAGTACTTGGTCCTTTATAATTTGTACCGCGGCGTCGTGGCTCGCCAAAGTCCACGTAATACCTATACATTAGAGTGGCACTATCAAAAGCTTCTTTTTTAATTAATTTCAAATGCAATCTTTCAAACTAACGTCTTCTGATAGAAAAAAAAGTAACAAAGGGGAAATCAGAGAAATACTTTCGAGTCTAAAAATCGATATTTCAGTCGAAACGAATTTCCAAAAAAGGATGTTTTCAAGTTTTTCTATCAACTAAACGATAATTCGATTATCGATATGTATGTTTTCAATTTGTCAAACCTTTACGAATTTTGTGGGGAAATAAAAATGTTTAAAAAATCATCCTGGCGAAACAATAAATGTTTATCACTTTCGAAGCGACCTCGTGAATATTTTTGATCCACATTAATTTGTTGCAAGAATCAATCTACAATCGAAAAATGTATATATTTTGGGGACTGAAAAGCAGGGTAGAAAATTAAAAAAAAAAAAAAATAGTGGGCACCCTAATATAAATAAATGTACGCGAGAGCGCATAATCTCTCGTCTCTCTCTGTCCGGGACGTTTTTTTCTCTTCAAATTCTTCGGGACAAGAGGAGAATCCGCGAAGCTCGAATGAGGAATCTTTTAATTAGCGATCAGTGAGCCGATAGTGACGAGGAAGAATCGCTTAACCATCGCGAATTTCTTCGTCTCACTTTCGCGAAATTGAAATGTTGCGCGAAATAAAATCGTTCATCCGGTCTAATTGCGCTCGATTATTATGAAAATACCGACAGCACATGATTGTCTCGGCGAATTCACTCTATTAAGGGGTTACGTGAGTTTTTAAAAAAACGAAAAACTTATTTTTTTTTAATCCAATAGTACAATACGTCTAGAAAATTTTCCCAAAGTTTCAAGTCAATTAGAATATATTTAATCGTTTTTTTTTTACACAGGAAAAAGTCAGTACGACTTCATGGACAATGCAGTGATAATTACTGAAGTGTCCAGATATATCTTCAGTATAATTACTGAAGTCTCCAATAATATCTTCAGTACAATTACTGAAGTATCCAGTAATATATTCAGTATAATTACTGAAGCGTCCACTATTATCTTCAGTATATTTACTGAAGTGTCCTAATATATTCAGTATAATTACTGAAGTGTCCAGTAATATCTTTAGTATAATTACTGAAGTGTCCAGTAATATATTCAGCACAATTACTGAAGTATGCAGCAATATATTCAGTATAATTACTGAAGTTTCCAGTAATATCTTCATTATAATTCCCGAAGTGTCCAGTAATATCTTCAGCACAATTACTGAAGTATACATCAATATATTCAGTATAATTATTGAAGTTTCCAGTAATATCTTCAGTATAACTACTGAAATTTCCACTAGTATCTTCATAATTACCGAAGTATACAGCAATATGTTCAGTACAATTACTGAAGAGTCCAGTAATATCTTCATTATAATTACTGAAGTATCCCGTAACATATAAAATCCAATATTACTGGACTGGTTAGAGTACTTTTCACTGAAGTTCGTAGTAAAAATTACAGTTCGGCGAAAATTAGTTTGGGGGGGGGGGAGGGGGGGCGTAAAAATCAAGACTTCGAATGGCGTTGTCGAGGGAGCGATGAAAAAAAAAACAAAAAAAACTCAAACCACGCCGAGGAATATATGAAACGATGGATTTTTTTTTTATTTTGCACTCGCTAGCTCGACACGACACTCACTAGGTCTCGCCGATACAAGACGAGAACTTTATAAACGTTGCATTGCGGATCTGTGGAACGTTTATATGCGATACTTTTGCATCTGCATAAGACGCACCCTGTCCGGTTGCGGCGGAAATATTTTTGCGTCGGGCAAAAGCCGAGAACGCTCGTACCGTTTTAATATCCGCCTGCGTCCCATACTTGGATCATTGACAATTTTAAGGGCCTAACTCGAACGACCCAAGGCGTAAAATTAGGTCGGTTACGCCATTTTCTTTTATTGTATCATATGTGTATTTGTTTTTTTTTATATAAGATATACAGTGGAATCTCGGTTATCAGATACGAGGAGGGAATTTGGATAGTGGGGAAAAGGCGAAAAGGTGCCCAAAATGAGCCCCTTAAGGGGAAAATACTTCTTCAATGTGAAGGATCGAGACACAATTTTTTGAATCTTTGAATCTTCAATCTTCAAGTTTTTAATATTTTTTTTAACTTTTACAAAAGTATCGTTTTGTACACACGTATGGACGAAACAATAACCTCGATATGAGGTTAAAGGGTCCGCCGTGAGGTAAAATGATCCCCCATGAGATAAAATGATCCCTAGTTAGGTAAAATGATCCCCCATGAGGTAAAATGATCCCTGGTGAGGTAAAATCATTCTCCATGAGGTAAAATGATCCCATATGGGGTAAAATGATGGGGATTCGTTGCTGATTGACATAAAACAGCTGATTCCACACAAAAAATGCATCGCTACGACAATTATTCTGAGCCAATCCCACATGTAACTCTAAAACTTACATTGGACGATTAACGCAAAAACATGAAAACATCTGTGGAGACGATTTCTTAAATTCAGCATGTTGAAGTTTGCGTCGTCAGAACGCAACGAAAATAATTTTCTGTTTTAATTTCAAGTATCTCCGACGCGTTCCTTTGGCATTTAAAGTCTCAGATCCTCGATAGAGACGGAAAAAAATGCTTCAACGTGTTTCGACTCTGAAAACTTGTTCTCAGAGGGGATTAGTTCGATTGAGAAACTAATTTTCGTTGAATCTCAACGTGGCAAACGTTAACACGATAATTTAGCACCGATTTGGGCAGTGCTAAGCGCCTCAACCGTCTCAATCGACTATCGGATAAGGGAGATTCCACTGTATGTGTATTATAATACCTTGAACGATCCCTTAAATTGCTCTTTTGCCGCTGATCGCGGACCTCTTCGCTCTGCTCGCTCGTAACGTCTCGTCGTCGAGCCTTGAATTTAATAGCACTCTCGATATTCACAATGTGCATATATATATATATGCACTATGCGGTTAGAGTGAAAGAGAGGGGCGATAAATGGAGGAAGAGCGAAACAGGGTGAGCCAATCCTCTCGTCGCGTATGGTCGAAGACGATTATATATTTCTGGACTCAGTATGCATATATATGAAGCATTCCGCACCAAGTGGGCCACTAAAAAATCGTGTGACCTCGAAATATTATGAAACATTTTTTTAAAGGTTATTCGAGTGTCAAAAGCAAACAGGATTTTTTTCAGATTTTTGAATCTGATTTTACACCCCCAATTTGGATACGAATGGATACGAAATCAACGAAAGTTCTCTCGAAGTTGTAGGAAATATTTGAAACGGCGAACACGACGAAAAAAAATATTATTTCCTTGTTTCGCTGAAAAATAGATGACAAGGATTCTCGACAACTTCAAAAAAGGTGAGATTATAAAGTACATTGGAAAACCTAAATTTTATGTAGAGGTGTTTTTTTTTGTGCAATGGATCGTTTCGCATGTAAAATGAATCGAAAAAAAATAAATAACGACATTCGTATAAATTGGGGGTGTAAAATCATATTTAAAAATCTGAAAAAAATCCTGCTTGCTTTTGACACTCGAATAATACCTTTTAAAAAATGTTTCATAATATTTCGAGATCACACGATTTTTCAGTGGTCCACTTGGTGCGGGATGCTTCATATATATGCATATTTATATACATATAGATATTGTAAAAGCCAAGGAACGACTGCAGTTTGCATATCGGTACGCAGATGCACGAGACTGAAGAGCACACACATACTCGATCTCGAACGTGTCATTTTGTATGCATTGAAAATATAAATATAAATACACGCACTCACAGAAGAAGTTAGAGGGAGAGGATTCATCGACTTCTCTGTGTTCTCTAGAGCGATACATCGACGCAGTTTGAGTGATCATTTCCTGTTCCGGCAACGGCAAAATTGCCAATACTCAATGATCAATTCTGAATTTATCATTTCCTTTCTTTATTTAAAAAATTCATCGAATTATATTTCTTTGCCGTTTGATCAATTTAATAAGTGGTTACGTAGGTTTGAAAATTTCGAAAAAATCAAATTTTTTAATCTCAGAGTACGATATTTGTTAAATATATTGCGAAAGTTTCAAGTCGATCGCAGAATAAAAGGAGTGAGAGAGATTTTGGAAAAACACTATTTTTGAAGTCGGTGGACAAAATTCCACAAAAAATGGTGGACCGATTTTATTGAAATTTTGCACACTTTTTGAAAAAAAGACTTACTGGTAATGAAACGATGGTTTTTTTCGTTACAAATAATCTTACGAAGCTATATGTAGTGTAAATAATGATGTTGAAGCTTGCATCGTTGTAATGGAATAAAAATATATTTTGGTTATTCATTTTTAGTGATATTCACGCTTTGCTAGTGCATTTAGCATCCCAAATCTTTAATAAAGACCTCAAAATAAATTTCGACAATTTTTCAATTTGGAAACTTTATAAAAAATGATTTTTTATGAAAATGAACTGATTCCGTTGCGTTTAAACGATGTATTTTACTTACTAGTAAAGTATGTAAGTATGTAAGTACTTTACGAAAGTATTTTACTTGCTAATATTTAAAAAAAATAGAAAAAATATGCCTCTTTTAGCCTTTGAAACCCATGTAAGTCCTTAAAGATTACAAATTTCACAGAAATTCAATTCAGCAAAGTTTTTCGAATCTTTTATAGTCACACTGGATCGAAATCGACCGGACTTTCAAATTTGGAGCAAAAATCAATTTCCTAATATATTTGGAAAAAATAAAAATTACATTGCAAAATTAATTATTTCCATCGAGGACTGACTATGAACTAGGGAAAAAAATTTCTTCGAGAATCATTATTGAATTACGAATTTTGAATATAAATTGAGCTGCAGAATTCGAGATTGAAATGCAAAAGTCAATTTATCATTTTTCATTCTTAATTTCAAATTTTATCATACTAAATATGCTTCAAATCAATTTCCCAATCCATTTGGAAAAAAGAAAAATTACATTGCAAAATTAATTATTTCCATGGAAGACTGATCATGAACTGGGGAAACCTTTTTTTTCGAGAATCATTGTTTAACGACGAATTGAAAATATAAATTGAGCTGCAGAATTCGAGATTGCGATGCAAAAGTTAATTTATAATTACCATTCTTCATTTCAAATTTTATGAAACTATAAATTTGCTTCTCATTCGTTCAGTTTCTAAAATCCAAATTATAAATTCGCAAGTATTCAATTTTTCAAGTTTTTCCAAAAGGCATTTTAAATTTTGTCCAAAAGACAGAGAGATTGTATTCTGATCCTCTGTCGAAAGCTGTAAAAGCGTAAAACCTTCACGACACGAATAGCATGAATCTGGGGTTTGGCGATGACCTTTGGATAAAAATTGGGACGAGGAATTCGTTATATTTCTATTAGAGAATCGCGATCGGCGAGAAGGATCGTTGCCGATCGTGGAGTCTTCTCAGGCAGAACGTTACCGTATCGGGAGCAACCACGATTATTACATGTATATGTAAAACGTCCAGAAAAACCAACAAACCGGGGATAATATTTCACTCTCTGTTTATTCTATCGTTGAATCTTGATAGTGGAAAATCACATACAACGAGAGGGAATTGTATGGCTGAACGGCGAATCATGATGTTTTTAAGCGAGGGAAGGGAGAGAGAAAGAGGTAAATATATATTTTCCTAAGAAGAGCATCCAAGATCCGATATAGAGTCTGGTATCTCCTTTTTTTTCTTGACCACGCAAGCAAAATTGCCGATCCTAAGTGTTTTCCCCCATAGCTTAGGCTTTCCTGAGAGCAAGGCAACGTCTCAATAATAAACCTTGTAACGCAAGCGAGTCTCGTACGGAGTGAGACTCCCTTAATTAATCATTTCCTCGATCAAAGGAGAGGGAGATACAGGGAGAGAGAAAGTTGAGTAGCATATTAAAGGGTTAGTATCGGGCGAGAGAGAGAGAGAGAGAGAGAGAGAGAGAGAGGGTGGGAGGGAGGGTGGGAGGGAGGGAGGGAGGGAGGGAAGACGAAGGATAATCGTCAATGAAATAAAAGACCGGCAGGCTTTTCGCGATTTCTGCCCTCCCCATAATTTCTCTCACCCTCCTTCTCTCCTCTTCTCTTCCTCTTTCGATTCATGTACCTTTATTATCCATGTAGTTACACGAAACCAATCACAAGAATATAATATCTCTACCGAGACTTTCGGTGTTAATTATCTTTGTTATTACTCGCCGCGTGCGTCAATATATTCGCGGGATGAGGTCAGAGAAACTTTATATCGTGGAATACAGAATTCTCCAAACTTGAAATTGAGCCAGGATTGTTGTCCAGAGCCCGATTTTGAAAGCGATTTTTTAGGATTTTCTTAGGACTTGTGTAAAAGTTTAAAACAAAAAAATTTCAAAAAAATCAAAATATGCACTCACTTTTAAAAACATGAATCAAAGTAGAAGACTCAAAAAACTTTTTTTTTTATGGCCATAAAAAAACAAAAATTTTGAAAAAAAAACACTTAATTGGAACCATTGTTAAAGAAATTATGACAAAAAACCGAAAAAGGGCGGTTTAAAAAAAAAATCAATATCTTGTGAACGGGTAATTAAAAATATCTCAACATTGAACAGGAAGAGTCTTTTGATGGGTACTAAAAAATATAAACAATTTAGGATAATCAAAAACAAATTTTTTTCAAACTGTCCGATTTGGGATGTAACGCCCCATATACAAATTTTCTGAGGAAATGATAAATATATTGAGTTCATTCAGTGGGAATAATTTTTTAAAAATTTATTTTATACTCGTGGAATGTTTGGAAATAATTGAAAATTTTTTAAATCAAAGTTTATTGGGTATATGAGGCATTTTACGTCAAGTCGGCCACCCAATTTTTTGAAATCACCAAAAATCGCACACAAATTTTTATACAGTAGTTCTAACTGTCAAGAAAATTCGTGATTTTTTCAGATTTTTAAATTACACCTTTCAGCCGGAAAAAAATACAAAAAATTTTCTTGTTCCATTTCGTAACTCGAAAATGATTCATCGTACGAAAAAAAGTACAACATGAAATTTAAAATTTTCAACGTACTTTGTGCCTCATATATTTAATTTTTTAATTTTTTAAATAAATTTTTATATATTCCTTAAGAATTAATAAATAAGTGCAACAAAATTCGGAAAGAAAATTAGAACAGTTCAAAAGATATTTCATCAGATAAATCATCACCAGAAGAAGACTTCATTAAATTCTTAAGTAATAAAATAATTAAATCGTCGTTTTTAAGTTTTTTTTCTCGTCAGTTTGTAAAGTAGAAACATTTTAAGAATTTTTATAGCAGTTATAATTTAGAAACTCAACGCGAAAGATCTTTTATCGATTTTTTTGGCAATTTGCAGTTCTACCATTTATTTTTGTAACAGAAATACATCCCTAACGCAATAAAACACTTCCACAACATATCTATAAAAAAAAAACTATACCGTATAACATTTCTACCAAATAAAAGCGTTTTAATGTCTTTACACAATTCTCGGAGAACTGTTTTCTGGTAGAGTTGTCAGGGGATGAAAATATGATTTCATCAAATTATTATTTAATAAATATTCAATCTTGGAGGCTTGATATTCGATAGGTTTGAATTAGGACGCTTTTATTGAACGTTTCAAAAATTTTAGAATGAATGAAAAATTAAGAATGAATTTCTGGTAAAGCAATAATTGGTATAGCTGTAAACGAGCCCGTTATTTTTAATCCTTCTTCAATCTGAAATGAGCTTGATGCGAGCCACTTTAATCGATCCCTCACAAGATGTCCCATATAATTGGGTCGCGTTGAGTTTCCTCGTATATTTCCTTGCCCGGAAGCGAAATGATGTGATAGATAAAACATTACATCGTAAGTCCTTCGATTAGAGCGCAAAAAAGCCTTCGAACACAAGAGAAAGAGGGAAGAAGAACGGAAGGGGAGAAAAGATGGGAGGGAAGGCGTGTCTCGTAATTAAAACATTCAACTTGACCGCTATAATACGCGTTATCTTTTAATAGTCCGGCAATAAAGATACATTTTACCGGTATATTACGCAATAAAACTCGTTTCCGGTTTTATTAAATACGCCGTCGTTTGTATGGGCCGTTCCGATCGACAAATTGACTTGAAGCTCAAAATGTTCGGCTTCCATCTTGCAAAAACGCCAGAAAAAACAATCCCAGTGTATTTTGTATTATTATTCAAACTAATTAACTTTGTGTTCAAATTTTAATTTTTTTAAAATTATTACGAGGATTTTCTTTTCAATTTTATATTTTATGTCAAGGGGGGGGGGGGGGGGGGGTAAAAGGTTTTTGGGTTGAAAGAAAAACATCGATGATGTTAAATTTTGCAAGGAAATTTTTTCCTCTATACTTTTTTGTATTAATAAGCGTGGATGTTGATCTTGACGCTTCTAGAATGCCCCATATAATTTGTGCATATGGAGATATACGGCGAAACCGAGATCCATAAGGAATAGCAACTGTTGCGCGTAACAGCGATAAATTCAAGAAACTCCACGCTTTTATACGAGCGAGAATAACACAGCGCTGCTGATTCGAGCCGGAGAGTTCAATCGAGCAAAACGCACAAGCGAGATACTCTGCGCGTGTATCTACATATAAATTTGAAAACGCGCCCGTCCGTTGAATCATCCGCCATGAATAAAACAATTTGTGCAAATGCGGATGAAAAATGTTATTGGTTTACATCTCGAGTCACGTTTACATCTCTACCGATAAAAAATGTACCGATTTAAATACCGAAAAAAATGGTGCTGAAGTTTGCATCTTTGAAATTCAACGAAAATTTTTTAATGGCCTTCAAAAATTGTTTCTGATCGAAATTTCCGTACTTCCTGGTACAATAAATTCTGAAAAATTTCAGCAACATTTGGCACGCCATAAACAACAATTACCAATAATATTGCCCAAAAGTTATTAATAAATTGTTTGAACGAATAATTATTCAACAATTTTTCGGTAAGTTCTTTATTTCCTTAAACAAATCAATTGCGTAAATTTTTCTGGACGCATATATGAATTTTTTCAGAATTTTCCCTCTATTTTGAAATTCCCGTTTTGAAATTTTTAGAATGGCTGTGTTTATATATTTTTTTGCGTATTATGTATGTATTTTTTGGAACTTTTCGAAGCTGACGGTAAACCTGTGTGTAAAAACATATACAAAATTGGTGATTTTTAGTTTGGATTTCAGAATATTTTTATAATATTTGAAAACAGAGAGAAAATTCTGAAAAATTGCATGTGTGTTTAGAAAAGTTAACGCCATTCGATTTGTTCAAGATAAAAAAGAACTTACCAAAATTTTGTTGAACAATTATTTGTTTGAACAATTTATTACTGACTGGAAGTGACTGAAAGTGTACGGCAAATAAAATTGTTTTTTCCAAAACCTGATGTTTTTTAAAATTATGAATCGATGAATTAAACTTACCAGAAAGTTTTTTAACATAAACTTCAATGAAAATTCGCATTTCTGAAATTTTTTTCTCCAAATTTTGATGTTTATCGACCATAAATTGATTGAAAGTTAACCAAAAGTTGTTTAACGTGAATTATAATGGAAATTTGAATTTTATTATGTTTTTATTAGAACACAGGAACGAGTTATGCCTTGATTGTGCATTGTAATTTGGCCTCAGCATTGTCATCATTTTTTATTTTTATATTCCTTTCATTTTTGAGTGAACGTTGATAATTGATGTCATTCTGATTAATGAAATTGAGTAAAAAATAAGACAATGTCTACTTTATTGAAAATCGAACCTTTTAATGTACTTTGAAAAAACTCGAGTTTCATGCTCAAAACTTAAGCATTCCTTTTATTTACACAGAATCTCAATATTTTTTCCTCAAAGTACCATTTTCTAAGCTTTAATTTCCTATTTAAAATTTAAAAAAATATTAATTACATCCAAAGTTATGATTTTTTAAAACAAAATGGCACATTCTTCACGTTTTCCTTTGTTTATATGATTATGTTGTTTAAACAAATGCCCGAATAAGCAATATAGTGATTGGTCCTTATTCTAGGATAGTCGATGAGATTTCACGAATTTTTTGGAATTTTTTAGAGCACTTTAGAGCACTTTTTAAAGCGCCAGGCACGAGTGACCCCCTTGACCATTTAAAGGTGCCGAAAAACACGTTACCATTTAAGAGTTAATATTTTTCGCCATTATCGCTGATATCTAAGTTGAAAAGAATTTTTCCCACTATTTTTTATCAGGGCCGAACAGGGTTGCAAATAATGCATTACTTTTTTTAAATGCATTTGCATTTTCATTAACCATTAAAATTTAATGGTTAACGAAAATTATTTCCACTAACCATTAAATGTTAATGGTTAATGAAAATGCAATTGCATTAAAAAAAAAGTAATGCATTATTTGATACCCTGCCCATTACAATGTAGTATGTAATAGAACAAATTTCCATTACCCATTACAATGTAATGTGTAATGGACAAAACTTTGATTGCAATTTTGGGAATGGAAAAATTTAGATGAATAAATTATTGCAGTTTTGCATTACATTTTATTAGCTTGGGACTTAGATTTTTAGAATTATTACAATATAGATGCTTTTTAGAATTTAAGGTGAAAATCTCATACCTAAGTCAATAAACTGTAATGCAAAATTGCAATGAAATTTTTGTCCATTACACATTACATTGCAATGGGTAATGGACATTTTTTCTACACACTACATTGTAATGGGCAAGGTTGCAAATAATGCATTACTTTTTTTTAATGCAATTGCATTTCCATTAACCATTCACATTTAATGGTTAATGGAAATAATTTTAATGGTTAACGAAAATAGTATCCATTAACCATTAAATTTTAATGGTTAATGGAAATTAATTTCATTAGCCATTAAAAAAGTAATGGTTAATACATTACTTTTTCATTAAAAATTTCGCAATCCTAGGGCTGAATAATTTTTTTGGATAAAATGGCAGAAGGACCCTGCACGTATGAATCAAGAATGAGGAATGTTAAACTTGCAACTCGATAAACTCATCCAAGTTGGAGGAGAGGTTTATACACGCGAAAGATACGTCCCACGATAATTTACCGCATCGATTCGCGAGATCTACGACTCAAAGGATTTTTCTCTCGTTGTTACAAACGCACAAGAAAGAGAGAGAGAGAGAGAGAGAGAGAGAGAGAGAGAGAGAGAGAGAGAGAGAGAAAGAGAGAGAGAGAGAGAGAGAGAGAGAGAGAGA